>JAKTUE010000003.1:15142-428353 GCA_030556525.1 Wickerhamomyces quercuum
TTTTTTTTTTTTTTTTTTTTTTTTTTTTTTTTTTTTTTTTTTTTTTTTTTTTTTTGTTTGTTTAGCAGAAAAAGCGCTTGTTTTGGCGTTTCGAACAGTCTTTTGAAAGCATCGTTTGTCAGGGACTTTGCATATTTACTTTTGCTGCCAATTGCCAGTTGCCACTCGCTACATCGTTGAATCATTAAGCTATCTTAGCCATTTGCATCCACTCAACCCTGGCTCTCTGCTTTCAGTCGACTAATCTCTTTTAATGTTTGTGGTTCAATGACAACAAGCATCTCGGATTCTGAAGGCGAGGAACCGTTTGGAGTGGTCAGTATTTCACAAGATGCACTCAGACGACTCTTGAAGAGCAGAACAACCCACGATCTCCAATTTGGGGTGAAAAGAACAGTAAGCCACGCGTGTTATTTTTCAGATAATAAACTTCTACTAACTCAAGCTCTCAGTCATTATTGAATAACTCGTTATGGAAGGCAATTGAGGAATCTATGGGGAATTTCGATTCTGAAATTGAGTCAGAGGTTGAACAAGTACCAGAGGCTGTCGTGACAAGATCAGCTCCCGTCGCAAGAGAAGCACTAGATCTGTCTTCCACATGGCAAGATTTCACTACAGGAACGAGAACAAGAGAACTTCCGTTCTTTAAGAAACATATTTATGTAATAGACTGTGTTGAGTATAACATGGGTGTTTCGCGTGAAAGAGCAATGGAACTTGTCCAGCAGAATCCTCAATTTATAGAGATGTTTCAAAATGATACATTGGCAAAATTTCTTAAGAGTGGAAAGAAGAAGAAAGGTGTGAGTAAGAAGAAGGATGATCAAACAGAATCGCAGGAGAATGGGGATCCAACAACTCTTGACAATGGGTCTGAGGAGGAATCTTATGTTGAATCAAGTGATGCAGCAGCGGACCATTCGGAGCAACCATCATCCTCTGAAAGCGACAATGAAAGTGAAAGTGGTAATGAATCTGAGAAGCAAGCCTCACATAATCATTTGACGCAAGAGGATATCACTGCCGTTGTCAAAGGAAGACAATACAAAGGTGTGAATGAGCTAGCAAAAGGCTCTAGACTGCCCAAGTCCTTCTTTTCTCTGCATAACCAGAAGTCATCCGCTGCATCGGCAACTAGAAGGAGGGATGTTCAAACAGAGAGAGTTGGATTGGCCAAGAAAAAGTTTAGAGCTAGTGCTTTACAGAATGATTTTAGGCCCATCGTAGAAAAGGACCCTTTCATTGCTGCTGATGAAGAACAGTATTCTGAGGAGTCTCAAGTTTTAATGCATGACAATACGAGTGGAACGAAAGAAATAAAATATAATCATGATGTTATCGAGATCCAAGACGAACCAAATAATGATCTTTTAATGTTCAACAAAAATATGCATGAGAATTACACGTTCTTTAGAACAGAAGATGGATTATCGGATGAGGAAGACGCCGTCGAGGAGGTTGGCTCTGGTTTAGCACCGATGCTTGCAGGAAGGGGTACAAATTCCAAGTCAATAACAAGGAAGAAAAGAAGAATGCAAACTCACACACCAAGAAGAGCGCGTAATCATTCTACTTCAGTAAAAAAATTCAAGCGTACCCCAGTTGGTTCTATTGGCTCTCATTTAATTAATGGTACTCCAAAAGTTTCAAGAGAGTCTTTGTCTAAGAAAACTCAAAATGCCCTATTTACAGGTCTCCCCAGAGAGCATTCTCAATCGAATCTGAGATTTCTTGACTCGAATCAAGATGATTATGTTTCGCTCCATGAAACACCAGTGAAAGCTCAACGATCAAGGAGAGTACCCAAAGTCAGAAAGATTCATAATATTCATCTCTTTGCCCCGAGACCTAATGTGATACTCCCTAGATCTGTGGTGAATGCAGCCACGACCATTCATGAAGGTCTGAGTAACAAGTTTGCTATTGTTAAGAACAAAAGACTGCTTCAGCCTCTCGTTATCAATGAGAACCCTCCTTTGTCATTACCTGTTTTTCAAGAACCTACTGGATTTCAAGGTAGGTTCAGGAACTCCAAAGCCTTTAAGATAATTTTTGAGGATAATGTAAGTGATTTAAGTGAAATCAGTGTTAGTTTGGGTCCAATAAACACCAAACTATCCAAGTTGAACCCTAATGTTACGGAGAAGCTAGATGATATATTTGATAAGCTACTGAGGCCAAGTTTATTCAAGACAGTCTCCGCTGAGTCTTTCGTGTGCTCTTTGGTTTCGATTATTGGTTTTTGCACAGATTTATCGAAGGAGGAAGCTCATACTTTAATAAGAATGCTTGACAACTTCAGGTTCAAGCTAGAAGCCTCAGTTAGGAGAAGAGGTAAAATTTTTGATGCAGAATACTATTTAATCGGCTTCTCAGTAGTTTTGTACTATTGCTGCTTAAGAATCTTTGAAACCCATTCTTTGAAGGTGTTTGATTACAAGGCAAAATTGAAAGAAATGCTTTCATTGTTCTTTTGGTTCCTGTCTGATTTTGATAGATCCAACCTTTCTTTGAAACTGAAAGATAGTATCTTGTTTTCAGAAGCGATTTCAATGATTTTCATAACGGATGAAGTGGAAGCATGGTTGGCATTTGAGAATAGTAATGTTAATGATATGGAACTATTAAAAGACCTATGTGCCATCTATGTACCCAAAAGAATAATTTGGGGCAAAGTGAGGGCCATCTTAAGATCACATTATACTGATTCGTTGCAATTTGACTATCTGAAGAGAGATTTCGCTATTATTGATCACTTGATCAATGTTTTGAATTGGAAAGTTGATGAAGGCACACTTATCACAATGTCCGATGTCTTAAAGAAGCACAAGTTTCAAAAGTTTCCTGGTGAATCTCCACATCCTGTCATCTTCACTATGGATGGAATTAACAAAGATACTGCTTTCAATTTATATCTAAATATCTTGATGGGTTTTGCTCACAATAATCAGAAGTTGCCTGGAAACTTATTGGAGAAAATTATTCCAGTTTCCAAAATATCTTCGGCGGATCCTATCACATTTACCAATAGGGTGAACATGTTGCTTTGTCTCTCACTAATATTCAAGAAGAATCTAGAACCAAGAATAATGGAGCTTTTGGCTACCGTTGATTTTGAATCAGAGTCTATGTTTCAAAAAATGATTCAAGTTATCAATACGATGATCCAAATCAACAACTTCAATCACTGTGTTACAAAGTTTGGATGCCTAAAAGATTTGATTAACTCCATTATATCTAAGAAGAGATATAAGATTTGGATTTCGTTCGTTGAGAATTTCAACTTGGAGAAACTATTGCCCAAGTCACAGAAGAATTTTATTTCAGTTGTTTCAGGTTTTCAAAACTCAATTGCAATAATGGGACCAAGTTCAAAATTAATCAAAGGTTTCATAACGACCTTAACACCGGATGACACTGAGTTTTTGAGAGCGTCATTTGGAAAAATTAATCCAAATCTTTTTCCAGAGATTTGGTGCCATATCTTCGGGTTTTTGGTATCAAATGGAGCTGATAATTGGAGTAGGCTGATTCATTTCAACAATTTTCAGGATGAAGTTTACTTTTATACATATATTCTCAAGCATTCAGGCTCTGCTATTTATGTTTTGGAAAATGAGACCTTTATCTCATCGCTAATTAAGGGCGTCATTAAGAGCAATATCAGTTCAAGCTGCAACTCTTATATGAGGGAAATAGCAAAACTTGACTCTAGTTACATGGCCTTGAAAAGCTCCTTTATTCAAACACACAGGTTACAAATCACATTAAATGTGGTGTCAAATATTTTGAAAAATGGATCACTGGCTTCCAAATCCAGATATTTATCCCTTGCCATAAACTATTTGAAACATGAGCTGAGCATTTCTGATCATAGTTATTCTAATTATGCAAGAAAAGTAATTGAATTCATCAACATATTTGGCTTTGAATATGTCAACTCCTCTTCTGCTTTTGAAACTCTATGTTTGAAATTCAACATCAAGAGGAAGGTTTCCAATGCTGAAGTGAATGAGCTGGTCAATTACAATGGAAATCTAAACGAGAGTTTAAACTTTATCCAAAAACAGTTGATTTCCTCTTTCAAATCTTCTTACTCTTTTTCTGAGAAATTTGTTCCTCTCTTAATTAATCACACTACAAACAATGGAACAAATGAACAAGTGTCCGACTCAAAGTTCTATCCTTTATTTTGCATCATTTCCATCAACATTCAACTACTATCTACCTACTCTACCACTAACTGGATACTTATCCATGAATTAGTGAATACTTTTTACAAGATTGTATCTACAGAGAGGAATTTGACAAGAGTCGATGTATTGGGAATATTATCAACATTAAAGATATTTCCTTACATTTTGAACCATAAAGACTCCTCTTCTGAACATCAAGCTAAACTGGAATTGAAGACGCTGATCAAAGTTTATCAGATCCTCCAAAGTGTTTACCTGTTCTTGAGTGGAACTAATGACCTAAGCGCATTTGTTCAGGTGTCAGAGATTTTCACACATCAATCAGCCATTAATGATTTTGGTTATTTCCACTCCGAGTATGCACAACCCTTTCTCATCAAGCCTCCAGAGTTCATTAAAGAACTGATTCTTGGGTCAAATCTCAACAATGATGACATAACTAGCAAAATACCAGAATTACGAATTGAGCTGATAGAAGTGTTCAACGAATATGTTAGACTTGTTGAAGGGGACCTAGAGGAAGAGGTTGGGTATCTATCAGATTAATCAATAAAACGTTTATTTAAGTATCATAGATTCAGCTTCTAACTTATCCAGTTGTCTCTTCAAATCCAGCATTGTATTTATGGTCTTTAACAACTCCTCTTGTTTATTTATCACTCTCTCTGTAGCCAAAGATGGCTTTTTGCCCAATCCTAGTTCTGCCAGTACACCAGTTATCTTGGTCTGAACACCAGGCTTGAAGTTAGTCACTTTATTTGATCTCAGGTAAACTCCTGGCAACAATTTCTCAGTATGCACTTTTAATCCAAATGCCTCTTCCTCTCTTGGAGTGAGATGCTTAGACAACAAAGTAAAAATTGGATTCTCTTTCTTCTTCTTCAATTGCTCTTGTTTTTCCTGTTGTAGCTGTTTCTGTTTTTGTAGTTGTTGTTGTTTGATCTTCTCGTTCAAAACAGTCAGTGGGTTTTCAGGAGCTGGAGAATCAACTTTTCTCTTTCTTTTCTCGGTCATTAATGAATTGTACAATTGGGCTAAGCCCTGAGAGGTCAAATATTGTGATATGGAACCAGTGGCCTGGGGAGAATCCAATAACTGTAACAAAGAGGATCTCTCAGTAATGGTCTTTTTAGCAGCAGCTTCGAATTTTCTAGCTTCTATTAACAATGATTCTTCTTCTGCAATCTCGGCAGGAGATCTATTCAGCAGTCTATTCAAATAGCTTTTTCTTTCAATCTCTTTATGCTTATTGAAATTCAGATTACTAATTAGATTAGAGTTTGTTGCTGTTTCTTCATCTTCATTCTCATGAATCAAAATTCTTTGACAAATTGCATAGAACCTTTCCTGTAGTTCTTCCATGGTTCTTGTTCTATCTGGGTAGTTGTATCTGTCATTGATAACTACCCATTTTAAGTCAAATGTTTCACTCAGATCGAATAGATAACGTGTTTCTTTATAGTCCCATGGGTCTGCCTTTTTCGTTGGCTCTTCTTCAACATCTTTTTCTTGTTCTTCTTCTGCTATCCCCTCGTTCTCGTTATCATTGACATCCTTTTTATCTTTAACTTCGGCATCGTTGCTCTCATCTGAGGTTTCCTTTTCTATATCATGATCCTCGATAATAACATCATCATCATCTTTCTCTTTTGCTTCTGGTTCTTCCTGGTGCTCCTCTTCTTGTTGTTTCTCATCGACCTGCTCCTCTTTCTCCTCTATTTTATCATCTTCTGCAATGAAGAGCTCGTAGTCCTCTTCAGTGAACTGGGGTATATTCAACCTAGTATTGTATTTTTCAAACTTGTATGGAACATCTATATTAGAAAGCACCTCTTTTGAACCTTTCACCCAGTGCTTCAACTGCAAACCATCTCCTCTAGCACCATTTTTAAACGAAGTGCGTGTCCATGAAGACGGTTTTGACAAAGCGTTCAATCTATCCTTGAACTTCTGCTGGTTTCTGATAGGAACTGGTGGAGTGTTAGAGCCCAGTAGTTGGTACAGCTCTCTGTTGATACCAGTGAGTTTGTTATCATTTTGGGCCGTTGGAGTCCCTGTCCTTTGCTTCTTTTTTGGTGGTATCGAAGGTTTTCCAGAGATGTTAAGCACCTCCAAGATATCTGAGGACATGTCTGGAACTTCCGTGATTTGCTGTCTATGTGCTTGTGCTCGTGCTTGTTCTGGTGAAGTCTCTTTAAGTCTCTTTTTGTTTCGTTTATTGGCCAATGCTTAAAGGTAATTCGCGAATATATTATATTCGCGGGAAGAATGCATCTCCGTGTTGCCACCAAAACAACAAACAAAGCATCGAGACCCGAGAGATAACGACACGCTCACAAGTACACAGCAATAAGCGAGGGCTTTGAGTTGCTCAGTTTTGCGCAATGTTGTCGAGCAATGGCAGAAGAAGCAAGATCAGGGCACCCAAAAAGGTGCGTGCAGGAATTATCTCCATCTCCATCACAATTTTGGGTCGAGTACTAACAGTTTTTTGAACATAGAATCTCTCTAATGAAGTTGATTTCGATCAGAATATGCAAGTTTTGAGTAATGCAATCTCTGAAATACAGAACAAGAACGCATCAAGTCTGTCGTTTGAGGAACTCTATAGAAAATCGTACAACTTGGTGCTAAGAAAGCATGGGAAACAGCTCTATGATTCTGTCAAATCTACCGTCAGTGCCCATTTGATTACTCTACAATCAAAATTGAAACTCGAGACAGATGAACATCTGCTTGAAACTGTTGCTAGCATATGGAAGGACCATTTGCTGTCTATGAGAATGGTCAGTGATGTTCTGATGTATCTGGATAGGGTGTACGCAAAAGAGAGCCATCTACCCTTGATTTATGATGTTGGAATCAACCTATTTCGTGATGATGTTATAAGAAGGGATAATTTTAGTGTTGGTGATAGGCTAAATCAACTGGTAATGAATAATATTATGCAAAATAGAAACGGACTGATCATTGACATATTTCTGATCAAGAATGTGATCACAATGTTTGAGTCCTTGATCGAAGATAATGACAGTGAGACTTACTACTCCAACATGTTTGAACCATTTTATCTAGGAGAGACACTAGAATACTACGAGAAGTCTTCATTGGAGATCTTTAAAGTTGGTAATGGATCGAACTATCTGAAGAAAGTGAATGAGCTGATAAATAACGAACAAGATAAATGTGTCTTGTATTTACCAGGAACTACCATAACAAAGCTAATTGATCTGATAAATAAAACACTGATAATATCAAAAATTGATAAGGTGCTAAGGTTCAATAATGATGGGTTCAAGTCTTGGATTCAATTAAACAAAACTGAAGATTTAACCCTTTTGTATAATTTATTGAGAAAAGTTGATTACTTTGATGGGTTGAAGGAACAATTGAGAGAGATCATACTAGAAGGTGCTTCCAACATAGAACAAGAAAATGACATCAATAAAAACAAAAAGCCAACTATTCAAGCTATACAAAACATTGAGAAGTTAATTGAATTAAAGACAAAGTATGCCTCGGTATTAAAGGTTTTCCAAAATGATATTCACATCGAGAAAACTATAGATGGTGCCTTTGTTGAATTGATAAATAAGAACCTCAAGATTGCGGAATATTTATCTCTGTTTATTGATGATGCTATTAAGAAATCATCCACAAAGTCAGAAGAAGAGACTGAAATTATCATCAACAATTCAATTATTATTTTCAGATACATCAAAGATAAGGATTTATTTGAAAAATATTATAAAAACCATCTGGCCAAAAGATTACTTAAGAACTCCAAAAACTTCGAGATCGAGAGAATGATAATAATGAAGTTTAAGAATGAGATTGGTTCAAACTTTACATCTAAGTTAGAAGGCATGTTTAGAGATATCAACCTATCAAAGGAAATATCTACAAAGTTTAAAAATAAGAACTTTGAAATCAACGTCTTGACAAAGACATTCTGGCCAATACAACCTGTTCAGACAGAGGTCATATTGCCAAACCAATTATTCAATATCCAAAGAAATTTCAATGATTTTTACCTGAAGTTCCATAATGGTCGTTATCTGGTGTGGAGTTTGAACTTTGGTTCTATTGACATCAGGATCAAATTTAACAAGAAAATTCATGAGCTCAATATGTCACTATATTGTGGAATAATCGTTTTGTTGTTCGAAGAGTTTGAAGAGTTGAGATATGAAGACATAGCGATATTAACGAAGATACCAGAATTAGAATTAATAAGAAGCTTGCAGTCTATTTCTGTCGCACCAAAGACAAGAATATTGACGAAAACCCCAATGTCCAAAGATATAAATCCCGGAGATGTATTCAAATTTAATTATGATTTCTCTTCCCCAATGACCAAAATCAAAGTTTTAACAGTTATAAACAAATTAGAAACAGATAAAGAACGTTCTAAGACTCTGGAAACGCTAGAAGAAGACCGGAAATTCGAACTAGATGCAGCGATTGTTCGTATCATGAAAAGTCGAAAACAATTAAATCATAATGAGTTGATCATTGACTTGGTGAAGCAGCTGAATAACAGGTTCAAGCCCTCACCGCAGTTCATCAAGAGGAGAATAGATGCATTACTAGATCGTGAATATCTGAAGAGAGACGAAGAGGATAGAACCGTATATCATTACTTAGCATAGACACGAACACACAAATACAACCTAGAGCATTAACAATATCAATGATACAACATGATTTGTCAAAGCTATATTTATCATAATCTAGACCATTTTGGCTTCCTTTTTTCAATAAAAGCACCCATTCCCTCTCTTTGTTCGTCACCACCAAATAACCTGTAGAAATGTGCTTTCTCGAACTCTAACCCACTTGCCAAACCAACCTCATTGGCCATATTGACTGTTCTCTTACAACTTCTCAGGGCCAACCTTGGTCTATTATTCAACGTCTCAGCTAATTCCAATGCGCCTTCAAGTACTTTACCTTCATCGAAGCATTTAGCCACCAATCCATATTTCTCTGCCTGTTCCCCAGTAATTGGTTCCCCGGTTAACACCATCTCCATGGCTTTTGACTTTCCAATTGATCTGATAAGTCTCTGGGTTCCTCCACATCCTGGTATAATTCCTATTTTGATTTCTGGTTGGCCAAACTTTGCACTTCTAGAAGAATAGATAACATCACAGAGCATTGCCAATTCGCATCCCCCACCAAAGGCGAATCCTTCAACAGCAGCGATCAAAGGGATGCTGAAACTGGTGAATGCGTCCCAATTGGAAAGAAATGGGTTGTCAGTTGGCTCACTTACTGATAATGATGCCATTTCCTTAATATCAGCACCTGCTGCAAACACCTTTTCTCCACCATACAGAATTGCCGAGTTATAATTGGGATCGTTATCCACTTGTGTGATGGCAGTGATTACCTCGTTGATTATGTGTGAGTTCAGCGAGTTAAGTTGCTTAGGCCTGTTGAGAGTGATCTGCAGGGTCCCTCTGAGTGGGGTGGTCACCTTGATGAAGTTGAACGACATGGCTAATAATACTTAGAGAAGGGAGCTGAGTATCAATCATTAATGCTTTGTGTTGGGATGTTTAGTGGATTCTCTTTGTTTTTATATGTCTCTTCCCCACAGTAATCTCATCGCTATTTGCTCAATGCAGAGAAGTGCTCATCACCTCCGTCCGGCTCGCGGAATTAGCACACCGAAAAGAAGAATAATTTCGCTTGACGTAGTTTTTTCTAATGGTCAGTAATTCCAAATTGGGCTCCGGTGAGGCACGAAAGCGGTGGAAGAGATCACTCATGCCATATCACAAAGACGTTATAATACATTTAGAACGAAGGACAATAGAGGAATGAATGTGAATGTATTTTAGTCTACTCAAGAGCAAACACGTTCTCTACATGTATTAGTAGGATCGAAAGACGTGTCGAAAGAGGAAACTTTTTGTCTATTTCTTCACCCTCTTGACGCTTATACCCAGTAAGTTTGGCTTTCGTTTTATCGAAACTGTGTTTTTAACTATCTTCGATGTCAATGGCTGGTCATAATCTGAGTCTGAGTCTGAATCTGCGCCCGAGTCTGAGTCAAATTTAGTATTTGCACCGGAGATCGGATCACTAACTACCTGTTTCTTATTGAATATGGAACTTGCAATCAGCTCATCTTCTTCATCATCCACCTTTTCTTTGTTCTTCAGCAGCTTTTCCTTAACTACTAATAGTCTGTCTATGCTTTTATTCTTCTCCATTATATCCTCTAATTCATCATGTATTTCTTGCTGTCTTTTCATATCATTAACCTTAGCTTCTAATTCCTCAAGAGTCGTTTGCTTGTTATTTTTCTTGGACTCCTTTTCTTTAGCTTCTTGTTCCTCTTTCTCCAACCGGCTTAGTGTTTCATCTAGAGACTCATCTCTCAATATTTGGTTGGTATTGCCCGAATCGTAGTTCTTCTGAGCACCAGCTTCAACGATATAACTTCCACTCTTTGGATCAGTCTTGAAGAGAATCTCACCCGCACATCTAGGGCATCGTATATGGAATCTTATAATCTTTATGTCGAGGTATTTTTCGTCAGTAACCTCTTTTCGAGCATTGAACTTCCTCGATTTTGAGATGTACTCATTGCAGCTTGTGCATTTCAAAGAGAAAGGCGTCATTAATCTAACCGTTGGAAAAACTGCTCTTCCTGTCTTCACTTTCTTCTTCTTCTTGACGATCTTAGAGGGATCGAAATCTGGTGGATAATATTTGTTGATAGATTTTCTCTCCGACATCTTTTCTGGTGTACAGAGGTTTTATGGTACTGAGCATGCATTGCATGAGACAGTTGAATTGTTTAAGTTTGTTGATGTTCTGATTTCGCGAAACATCGCCAATTTTACTTATTTATACTCTACTTGTCTATAGCTTACTAATAATATGTGTATTCGAAGCAGATATAGAGGGGTAATATTACCTTTTTAGGTATAAATCGCCTTTAATATTAGCAACTTCCTCACCTGTAGGCAGCGTTGGTAAATTCACCCTATAATTCACGTCGAAAACCTTTAACGTAGGTAATATCACCATTCCCTCTCTATGATCATTTAATATAGCATTAAATTCTAATTTGAAGCAGTTCAAGGGTAAAACGTTTAAATTGGAATGTTTTTTTATCCCGGAGACTGTGAAATGATTATTCTCTAGTAAAGTGATGTTGAAAGTGAAGATCTTGTTTGTTGGGTTTTCAATGAAGTAAGTAAATTTATAGTTACCTGAGTCATTTGGATGCTCTGTGATACTAAATAGAACTCTTGGATCCAAGAATGGTAAGTTCAGCTTATATGATGGATGACTGTATGATTGGGTGATTCCATTCTTCTTATACTTGACATTTAGTTCTGCCTCAAATTGGACATTTCTATATGAATGACCGTCGGTAATTGACGTCGTTAAATAATGGTGGAATAAAAGGTCTGATGATTGCGTTATGCTGATGTTCTTATTGGGGTTATTCGATATTGTTAAAGAATCCTGGAAAATCTCAATATCTGAGCTTGATATTAATTGTAGCAGCCATAGTCTATTTGGTTTTGGAGTGACTTCATTATTCAACACAAACAGTGAATTTGTGTCTAAATGCTTTGGATATATACTTAAGACAAATTTAAATGGGTTGATGACACCTGCTGAGTCTGAAACTGATTTGAACAGAATGTTGTTCACATAACAGTTCAACTTAAATTTGAGTAAACCAACCGTATTAGGTAGTTGAACCTTGATAAATCGGTTGTACTCCTTCTCTTTGATAGTCTCTTCGATATTCAATTCATTAGTATTATTATCGAACTCATAACTGACGCTCTCTTCATTAATGAGTACTTCAAACTTGAAGCTGATATTGGTAGGTTCAATATCATCATCCTTAAATTTAAACTTCAGGTTAAACAGTTCACCCACATACAATGTATCCAGGGAATCAACGCTCAACCAAACGATTGGAACCCTTGGGATGATTTCGATTGAGTTAGGATTGAAACTTTTGATGATAGTATCTCCTTCTGACCAATTGTAGAACACTTTAAACTTGTTTTGAACAATTGGAATATTCAGATAAAACTGCACATTTATGTCACTAAACTTCGCTTTAACAGACACAACTTTCTCATTACCAGTTTTAAGTTCCTTTGTATCGACTTGAAAGTAGTTGAATTGTTCAACCTCAGATTTTTTGATAATCAAACCTGATTGGAATTCGATCATTAAATCGCTTAGGCTTTTGGTAAATTCACTAATGACTTCTATCTGTAAGTCAATTATATTATTCATAGACTCTTGTTCCTTTTTGAAAAGAACTTCTGCCTTGAAATTTTCATTACTAATTTCTTCTTCGAAATTGATCTTCTGAATGAGACTAGTGTTCTGTCCGAATTTTTGTAGTTCCAAATATGTTTCAATGATTTCTCTTTCTTTCTTCAGAGAGACATAACACTCAAGTTTCTTCTCATTGAGCACTTTAAATATTAGGTCATCATCTTCTAGCTCTACTAACTCAAAAAACTTTAGCGCATTCTCAAAGTCCTTCTTCTTCAAGTGGTCATTACCCAGCTCAAAGTTAACATAAGATAAGCTTCTATTTAAGTTATTCTTTTGAAAGGAGAGTTTAGCAAATTTAAGCAGCTCCAGGTCATTTTTTAGGGAGAAGCTAGTTATGTAGTCACGCCCACCAACTCTATCACTCAATTCCAGTAATTGTGCTAATAATTTGAATTCGTTACTTAACCATTCTTCATCTTTCAGGTTTTTTTTGACATGATAATTGAACTTGTTGAGAGCAGACTGGTATTGGTCTAAGTACAAACAAATTCTAACAATTTGAAAAACCAAAATACGTGTCAATTTCTCATCTATGTTTATGTCGTAAGCCAACTCAAATAATTTCAATGATTCTTGATAATTCTTCAAGATAAACTCCACGACAGATAGTCTCAAGACAGATTTCTGATCGTTCAACCTTCTTAACGATTTTTGCTCATTTACATAAAACTCCAAAGACAACTGCTTAACCAGTTTAATCAAATAGACACTAGCCTGCTTCAGGTTTTTTGGTTCAAATTC
Organism: Wickerhamomyces quercuum; assembly: GCA_030556525.1. Taxonomy (NCBI): domain Eukaryota; kingdom Fungi; phylum Ascomycota; class Saccharomycetes; order Phaffomycetales; family Wickerhamomycetaceae; genus Wickerhamomyces; species Wickerhamomyces quercuum. The sequence continues at coordinate 28,417 of JAKTUE010000003.1, forward strand.
ATTCAGTACTAACAAGTTCGGTAACCTGTTAAATTTTGTCAATCTTTCGGGATCAGATCGGTTCAGTAAGATCGAAATGTGTTTGATTTGCTTTAGGTCAGTTCGCAATTGAACTATCTCATTGATCAGCTCCTCATCTTTCAGTGCTATTTCATTATTATCAGACAATTCATTCAGCTCATAAATTGAAATGAAAACAGCAGGGAACTGAGTTGCATTCTCGCCAATATGATAATCATTGTCAACGAACTTGAATCCGAACTTTTCTTTGTTTAGTTCCTTCTCATAGATTATCGAGTCATCCTTGAATGAATTCAAGTTTACGAATATCTCACTAACCAGCTCTTTCTCTTGAACCACTTCACTCTGTGATCTGAACACCTTCAGACCTGTCTCATTCTTTTCCCCACCGATCCCCTGAATGAAGACGGATGGAACAAAGTGCTTGAGCCAGTTCTCAGGGATGTTTTCCATAGGGAGACTGCTAACCGGAGACACTCTACTCTTTCTTGCCTGGTGTTTTTTTAACTAACCCATTTTCTGTGTTTGTTTTTGTTTCAAGGCTTAACAGAACTCAGAGCCCTCTTGCGTTCCGAGATAAGAAAGGTTACGAATACTTGGCCTAAGACAATGTAAGTATTGTTTCAAAAAGTGATCTTACAGCTTCTGAGAGGTTTCGATAGACTCCAATTCTGTCGTGCCATTTGTTTTGACGCAGATTCTTGCGCACCAAAACATAGGATTTCTTCAGTATCGAGACCACTACAAATCTCTTTTGCTATTAGAACAGTTATACTAGATTGAATGCTAGTTGTATTTGACTCTATTTCTCTTCCACCTTTCTCTTCTTTAGTCCTCTGCCCACGGCAACAACCCCGTCTTCAATAGGGAACACTCTCAATGCACTATAAACATACCCACCTCCACCTCTCATCGACATGAGAGGGTGCAATCTCTCCGGGATGGTTTGATACGGGCGACATTTTGACTCATGTAAGGTTGGGGCCAATATCTTAAGGTCGTTCATTGACTGAATTTGTAATTCAACAAGGGGTTCTTTGAACTGATGATAAATAACGATAGGCCTTGACCCACCGATTTTATCCAGAACCCTAGGTAGTAAAGTTGGTAGATAAAGTGTGGATGCGATGATCAAACCATCATAATTTCCCCTCAGGGTATCATCGATGGCATCGTTTACCTCCTGTGCATTTTGCTTTCTTCTATAGTAATGCGCTTTCTTCGATGATTTCATTTGCGATAATTCCTCTTCTGGGAGATCTTTCCATTCAATTCTTTCCGCATCTGGCTCAAAAAATTGAAGTATGTTGATGGTCTTGATGATTGAGGTATCTATATCAACGTGTTGCAAAGCACTGTGGTTAGCGTGTTCGTTCTCATGAAGTACCATGATTTCACCTTTACCACCCATTCTCTCCAACATTGCGCTTAGTATAATACCACCAGTTTCATCAATGACGAAATATCTTCCACCAGGCTGAATGTCAGCCAAGTTGATCAGGAGGCCAAGACTTTCTTCGCTTAGATCTAGGACTTTATTAACGTCCTTCTCGATAAAGTAGCTCAGTAAGTTGGAAGATGTCACTTTTTCAACTGCGAATCGTCTTAAGAACTTTTGTTGTTTTCTTCTCAGGTATTTCTCCTGCGAATGCTTAGTCTTCTTATCAAAATTAACATGACTTCTAATTAGGTTCTGGATAATTTCTTCACCCTTTTTACCATCTTTTCTTTTCAGTTGTTCTATTTGCTCCATAGTTAAACTTTGAGTCTTACTTCCAATATCATTCAAATCTCTATTTGTTTCACTAAACTCTGGGGTTGGCGTGTCATCCCTACTTTCACTATCAGTTCCAGTAGCTGTATCTTCATCGATACCATAAGCAGTACCATTTATAGGAGCGACTTTTTTGTCTTCTAGAACCTCAAATGACTGACCATACCGATACCCTATGATACCTTCGATCTCAAAGGTCCCAAATTTACCCAGGTTTATGATACCACCTTTGTTGATTTCTATAATTTTTAGAGAGTTTGATGGCAAACGGATCAGAGCATGCTGTCCGTAGTTAATCGTAGACATGATCCTTCCACTGACAGTCGATGTCCTTTAAAGTGTTTTGGTTCTTCTACTATGTATATTTTTTTTTTTCTTTTCGTAAAACACAGGGTAACCTCATCGAGCTTAATGGCACGGTGTAATGACAGACTAATTTACTTATACCTAAAAACCATTCTAAACGAATAAACAACTGAATATATATAGCTCTATCATTCTATCCACTCTAAATACTCTCTAAACTTGTTTATGAAGTTGGCTTCATCTGTTTATGAAGTTGGCTTCATCTTCATGTCCTCGTTCTTTGCAGCTTCACCACTAGCCAAAACCCTTTCGACGTACCAATCCTTGTATTCTTCAATACTTAATTTGGGCCCCACACTTACCAATCCTTCCTGCATAACACTGGCAACAAGCTCATGCTGTCTATTGTATAGGTCACCCTCCATGAGCATTCTCGAGTCTCCAGATTTAGGGTTCTCCACATGATAGAGTAACCAATCGTCCACTTTAAATGGTCTGTGGAAATAGATAGAATGGTCTAAAGATGCATTGATTTCAGCAGACCACCCAGGTCGATTATGAAACTTCACAGCTTGAGAGATAAAAAATCCGTCCGAAATATAGCTGAAGATCACATAATTTAATAGATCTTCTTCAATAGGCTCTTGCGATTTCCAGAATATATCCAAGGCGATTTCGTCAGGTTTTTTATTGATATCTTCATGATTCGGGTCAATACCGTATGACCAATAATTCGGTTTGAACTTTTGCTCTATATTCACATTGATTAGATGATCCAACCACCCATCTACTTCCTGCTGAGAACCCTTTGGGAATTCTAGTAATTTTTTATCCAAGACGCCTTTCTGGAAACTTTCCTTCTTATCAAAGAACTCTGTGTGAAAGTTGTCTATCACATTGTCTGGAAGGAGCTTATTATGTTTTGGTTGCTCAACCTTTGGGATCCTTTTGGGTGTTTTCAAGGTGAAAGAGCAGATCTGCATGAATATGACCTTGTCCAATTGATAAGCTTTAACCTCTCTACTCAAGAAGCTTCCACCATCTCTGATCTTTTCAACTTTGTAATGAATAGGCAAAGCGGGATCACCTCCAAGAAAAAAGTACGCATGTAATGAGTGCGGGACGAATTTGTCCTGAGGGATCGTTTTGATAGCAGAGTGTAAGGCCTGTGCACAAATGGTTCCGCCATACACAGATCTTCCTCTGAAGGGAATTGAGAGCTGAAACTTGTTTGTGAAAAGATCCACACCAATTTTTGCCACACTCACAATGTCTCTGATCGAAGTTTTGGATATGGACGTGTTCATTGTGACTCTGCTGATCCTGCCTTCTTTCTTTCACGAAATCGAGATGATGAGAAGAGCTGGACATTAACCAGTTTAAATTTTAATTGTTCTTATTTGATCGCTCCAAAGGAAGATCGGAAGATCTTCGATGGGCAAGCCGACGGATCAAATGGTCACGTGTTGAACCATGTGACACGAACTACTGTTATACTTTGAATTCTACCTGTATATTGCTAGTTAGTGTCATAATTTGGATTGGTATCCTCCTTCTTTGGAAGCAGAGAATTCTCCTTCAGAAACAATTCTTTCTTTGAACCATTCTCTATACTGATCTAAAGATTTGCTCTCTCCAAGATTAACTAGACCTTCTTGAACAACACTGGCCACCAGTTGCTTCTGTAAGTTGTACAGTTCCCCTTCTAATAGCATCCTTGAGTCACCAGACTTAGGGTTTCTGACATGATACAGTAGCCACTCATTAACGTTGAAAGGTCTGTGGAAGTGAATTGCGTGGTCAAGCGAAGCACTCATTTTTGAAGACCATCCCGGCCTGTTATGGAACTTTGGTGCTTGGGATAAGAACAAACCATCAGAAATATATGCAAATATCACATAGTTCATAATGTCATCTTCTACCCGTTGGTTTAGTCTCCAGAAAGTGTCGAGTGATATATCTTCCGGATCCTTGTTGATATCGGTATGTTCTGGATCAAGACCATATGACCAATAGCTGGGTCTGAATTTTTGTTCTATATTGTAACTAACTAAATGGTTTAACCAGCTATCAATACTCTTCCTTTCAGCTTCATTGACCTGAATCAGATTCTTATCAATAACACTTTTCTGAAAGCCAACTTTTCCTTCAAAGAAGGCCTCTCCAGTTGCAAAACTATCAATAACATCTTCAGGAATGACTCTATTATGGAAGGTATTGCCTTCACTTCTTTTCTTTGGTTCTCTCAGAGTGAATGAGCATAGTTGTGCAAAGATGACTTTTCCATTCTGGGAGGCCTTGACTTCTCTACTGAGAAAGCTTCCACCATCTCTCAACTTCTCAACCTTATACTCTATAGGTAGGTTCGGATCACCTCCCAATATGAAATAAGCATGTAAAGAGTGAGGAACAAATTCGTCACTAGGAATGGTTTTGATGGCCGAGTTCAAAGCCTGCGCACAAATTGTCCCACCAAAGACTGAGCGACCACGGAATGGAATTTGCAGCTGCGAAGTGTTGGTGAAGACATTGGGGCCAGTCTTGTTAACACTGACTAATTCTAGAAGTGACTTTGTGACGGAATTTCTCATTAGGAACTACCAAACAAAGATCCTCCTGTTCTCTGAGTGCCAATGGATAGAACTCTCCAGAAATGCATTTTCCCCATACAAATTCACAAACTTAGGTTCTTCTCACGTGACTTTATTTGGTTACGGACCGGGTAATCTCATCGCACAAATTTTTTATAAAGATTTGAAAACCCAAAAAGAGAGTCTGCATATATAATGCTCCCACCACTTGATATATCATCTGATTTCATCTGATTATAATGGGTAGCAGACAATACAAGAATAAGCAGGCCGATCCTCCCTCGTTTGAGCAGTTCGCTGCCAAAAAGCAGAAAAAGGACCAGAAAAAGAAGAAAAATGATAACTTCTCTGTCTCCAAGCCAGATTCTAACAGAAAGAACAAGAAAGGAGGCGATAAGAAAAAGGTCGAAGAGGAGACTGAAAAAGAGATAATAAAGAGACAAAAGAAAGAAGAGGAGAGCTTACCACAGGTCGATCTACAAGAGTTGTCGAATGCGAAGAAATCTTTGTTTGAAGACTCTGAAGATGAAGACGAGGCACTTAATGATGAATTCAACATTGATGAGAACGACGAAGTTTTTGACTCAGATGAAGAACAGAGATCACGTCCAATGTTCAGTGATGATGAAGAATATGATTCTGAAGATTTGGAAAACTTGAATGCTGCGAACATGGAAAACTTCTCCAAGAAGCTAGATGACGAAGCTGATTTAGAAGCTCGTGAGGCAGAAGAAGAACTATTACAAACAAATATTGTCCAACCTCGTGCCAAAATTTTGCCTAATGATGAAGAACTAGAATTGGAAAAACAAGCAGGTGTTGCCAAAGATTTAAATATTTTAAGAACAAGAATGATTGAAATCGTGAAAGTTTTAGAAGATTTCAAAACTTTGAGTGAGGAAGGGAAATCTAGAACAGACTACACTAACCAATTGATCTCCGATATCTGTGATTATTTTGGGTACTCCCCATTTCTAGCTGAGAAGCTGTTCAATCTGTTCTCTCCATCAGAAGCCATGGAATTCTTTGAGGCTAACGAAATTTCAAGACCAATCACCATCAGAACAAACACTCTAAAGACAAGACGTCGTGAATTAGCACAATCTTTAGTTAACAGAGGTGTTAACCTACAACCAATTGGACCATGGACTAAAGTTGGTCTCCAAATTTTTGACTCTCAAGTGCCAATTGGTGCTACACCAGAATACTTAGCTGGTCATTATATTCTACAAGCTGCTTCTTCTTTCCTACCATGTATGGCTTTAGCGCCACAAGAAAATGAAAGAGTCCTAGATATGGCCTCTGCTCCTGGTGGTAAAACAACCTATTTGAGTGCATTGATGAAGAATACAGGTTGTATTTTTGCCAATGATTCAAACAAGGCCAGAACGAAATCTTTAATTGCCAATATCCACAGATTAGGTTGCAAAAATACCATTGTTTGTAACTATGATGCAAGAGAATTTCCTAAAGTCATTGGTGGGTTCGATAGAGTGTTGCTGGATGCCCCATGTTCTGGTACCGGTGTCATAGCCAAAGACGAAAGTGTCAAAGTGAGCAGAACAGAGAAAGATTTCATACAGATCCCACATTTGCAAAAACAATTGATTTTAAGTGCCATTGATTCTATTGATGCAAACTCTGCAACCGGTGGATACCTAGTCTACTCAACTTGTTCTGTCATGGTTGAAGAGAATGAGGCTGTTGTTGACTACGCTTTGAGAAAAAGACCTAACGTCAAACTTGTTGATTCCGGTTTGGAGATTGGTAAAGATGGTTTCACTTCATTTAGAGGTAAAACTTTCCACCCAAGTTTGAAACTAACAAAGAGATACTATCCACACACTTACAACGTTGACGGGTTTTATGTTGCCAAATTGAAGAAAATTGCACCAAGTCCTCATGATGTTAGCAAAGCGGGTGCCAAAGAGAAAGAACACGCTGCAAGATTGGAAGAAGAACAAGAAGGTATCATACACGATGATTTTGCTAAGTTTGATGACGAAAAAGATGAGGAGATGATTAAGAAGACAAGAGATCGTCAATTAAAGAAAAAGGGTATCAATCCAAACCAGAGTAAGAAATAGATTAGTCATTCAGCATTTCATTTTTGTATATTAGGCAGATAAAAGTTTTTAAAACGGGTAATCGTCTATTGTAATACGTTGAAATTTCCCAAATTATGCTCTTTGATATAATCAGGACCCATCTCGTCGTACTCTTCCTTAGTCAAATAATTCACCTCACCATTCTTTACCCATTTACTCATTCCCCTCCAACTATCATTGAATGGATCGTTAGCTGAACGAACGTTTAGCCCGGAGTCAACTGGTAAAAATCCTGTAAATTCCTTCAGTATCCTAGATTCAAATCCTGGGAAGAAAGTATTACCACCAGTAATAAAAACGTCCTTGATAATATCTTGTGTTTTGTGTTTGTATGTATTCAATAAAATATTCTCTGATATTTCAGTAATACCAGCTTGATCAAGTCCAACAATGCTAGGCTGAAATAGGATCTCGGGGACTCTGATTCTTTCAGTATTGAGATGTATTTGATGCTGTTGATGAGAATCTTCGGAATCAAAAGGTCTAGGGCCTCTAAGGAACAAATGTAGCACTGATTTCTTATAGTCATACTGCGCTTCAAGGGTATCTTCTTCAGTAAAATTTGGATCAAACTCCAATAACTCCTTCTCTAATTTTAGAAGATTCTGTTCTTCTTCTTCCAACAACTCCTCTTCATCAGGATCATCTTTTGAAATGTCACGATATATACCCCAATCGTCATCATTAGCACCGAATGTATCATTTGGATCATTATCAATTGTAGTTCTCTTTCTCTTGTTGGAAGCATTTCCTTTATCTTCGGATGCCAAATTTGCAATATTCTTCATTCTCTGCTGAGCAGCCATCGATTTTCTATCATTAAGCTGTTCTTTTAACTTGGCTCTTTTTTTTCGCTTGTCAATGATTGTTTTCAGCTTTGTTCTTCTGTCATGGATCCAAGATTTCAAATCGGTTTCTCTCCACTCTTGGTCCTTTTGTAATTCTAACGCAGCTTTCTGTTGTTCTTCTAGTTTTGCTTGTTTTGCCCTTTGTCTTGCTTCATAGTTTGCTTTTAGTAACTTTTGTTTTCTTTTCTCCTTTATTGACTCTTCGTCCAATTGTTCATCAGGAACATCGACCAATGGGAAACTCGGAACCTCCACTTCTTTATCTTCACCAATATCTTTGGTTCTTGCTTTTACTAGAGCGTTTTCTAAAGAGTGAAAATGCTTCATGAATTGATCTTCATTGTCGAATCCTTCCTGCTTAAACGTTGAAAGTTGTTGCTTCTTGTTCAGAGTCTTTATTCTCTCCAATAACGAGGTATAGTAGTTGAACTCTTGCTCCTTTTGAAGTAACTTTTCTAATCTTTTCTGCTGTGCCTGCTCCTGTAATCTCCTTCCCATTTCCTTTCGTTTTTCAGCTTGTTTCTGCAATTCTTGTTCTGTCTTTACAGGCTTTTCCACTTCAACAAATGGTGCTTCAATAGTTATATCTTTTGTTTCCAAGGTCTCCCAATTCAGATAATTCTCTAACTCTTGCTCATAATCTTCAGAAACATAACAGTAATCTTTCACCATATTTTCAACATGATAGTTGTTCAATCTAGAAGGAAAATAAGGGTACTTTAATTGTAAAGAGTTGCTCAAGTACGTTGAGGCTTGATGACCACCAAAGTTCAATCTTCTGGATTCATTTAATGCCCCTTTTCCTTCAATTACGGGAATGACATGTGTTGCTTCGTTCCCTGAACTTATAACAAGCCCATCTTTAGCACCATCGTTCTCATAGTAACTGAATAATGAATCGATACCGAAATTGACCTTGTTGAATCCATAAACCTCATAAAAGAGCTCATAGAACGACTTTCTCTGACTTAGCAGCTGCCCTGGCTTTTCGGTAATAACAATACCGTTATCCGTGTTCTTCAATCCAATTTTCTTGAAAGAATAGTCCAATATCTGTTCAACCAGATCGAAATTGGTGATAAAAGATCCATCATAAGGCGATCTCACCTGGTTTTTCACCCCGGCATCCAAAAAACAATCATTTCCCACAAATGTGAGCGTCTGGTTCTGCTTACGATCTCTAAACTTGGAAATTATTGTTGGGAATTGTAGGAATTTGGATGTGTAGCCAATTCTCGTGTTGGAAGACCCAAAGTCGATCAGGACCGGTGAATTTGGCTCATACTTGATCGATTCCTGGGCCTGAAAAGGCTGCGTATAATCTCTCAGTGAGTAGATCTTCATGGGGGTAGTGCTTTCGGTTGAGTCCGTCATCTTCCACGTGTTTTCTGAGCTTTTCACAAGAGTTGTGGATGAGTGTTTGTTGATGTTTTTCGGTGTTTTTTCGTTGTTTGAGTTTCAACAAAAATTCAGAAAAAGACTCCCCTTAAAAACAAACACACATCACCAACAACAAAACCGCAATGTCAGAGACCAAGGACAAGTACCAGGAGCTCTTTGAGCGTCTGGAAAGGGCAACCAGTGCATTGGAGCAAATTGTCTCCAGAAATCCTGTCGCAAATAGCGAAAAAAGTGAGGAATCCACGCCTAAAGAGGCAGAAAAGGACACTCTTCTGATCGATGAGGATAATGTCTCAATTAAAGCATTCAATGATTTGCTCGAATTGTACGTTGATCCGTTTGTCTCATATTCCAAGGAGCTCAAGATCCCTGAGCTAAGCGAGATCTCCGATTTGTTTGAGAATTGCTTCAAATTCCAATCAAAGTTCATTAAAATTGCTTCTGTCTCATCAAAACCAGCAGACTTCACCCAATTTGTGAAACCACTACAAGAATTACTGGTCAAGATCAACGAGTTCAAGGAGAAAAACTTCAAATCGCAGTTCTACAACCAATTGAACTCCGTTGCTGAAGCTTCGAATGTTTTCAACTGGTTCTTGATAGAGCCAACTCCATTGAGTTACATTGGTGAGATCAAAGACTCAACCACTTTCTGGACAAACAAAGTGTTGAAAGACTTCAAAGAGAAGGACCCAAGATTCGTTGAATGGGTCAAGCTATTTTTGAATATCTTTGATGGTTTGAAATTGTACGTTAAACAATACCACACTACAGGTTTGGTCTACGGTAGTGGAGGAGATTTCGGTGCTAATTTTGACAAGTACTATAATGCATCTCCTTCTGTTGCCCAAACTCCAGTTATCGCTCCATCAACTGGATCTGGCTCTGGTCCTCCACCACCACCTCCTCCACCTCCTCCACCAGCTGATTTGTTTGATGCAAAGAGCGAGACTGAGACTGAGACCAGTGGTATAGGTCTCAATGCTGTCTTCTCTCAGTTGAATCAAGGCTCTGAGATCACCAAAGGCTTGAAGAAGGTGGATAAGTCACAAATGACACATAAAAACCCGGAGCTTCGCCAATCGTCCGTTGTCAGATCTGCTTCTTCAGGTTCCACCAGTTCTGCTAACTCTAGTGGTAAGAAAAACCCTCCAATTCCAAAGAAACCAGTGAATCTATCAATAAAACCGAAACCAGAGCCAGTGATTGAGCTAAAGGACTCTAAATGGATCATCAAAAATGTGAAAGACAAACATGATATCAAATTGGAGGTGGACATTTCCCAATCATTGTTCATTGCTGATTCTGAGAACTTGACTGTTCAATTATCTGGAAAGATCAATGCTGTGCAGGTCTCATCCGTAACGAAATTGGGATTAGTTATCGATTCCCTGATTTCAGAAGTTTCCATTATCAACTCGAAAAAGTTTGGTATTCAAATCCTGGGATTTGTTCCTCAATTCTCGATTGATAAAAGTGATGGTGGTGAGATTTACTTGAATGAAAACTCCTTAAGTTCTGAAATTTTTACAACTTGTTCGACTGGTTTGAACATTTATGTTCCAGACTTGGATCATGAAGGAGAGTTCAAGGAAGTTAATATTCCAGAACAGTTCAAATTCAAATTGAATGAGAAAAGAGGACTGGTCAGTGACGTTGTTGAGCATGCTGGTTGATTACACTTAATGGTATTGAAAAAACGACCACCAAAAATTGGGAAGAATATCCTCCCTTTGATATTTTGAATATACATTAGTATGACTCTTTTGCATATATTTTTCTTCCTATGTACAGATAACCGTTTATCATATCTATTGCTTTGAGGTCTTGACTCTTCTGATGTACCACATATATGCTCTCTCGTGGACACTTGGATCGAAAGGACTGATGACCTCACTTTTACCACTCATACTGACTGGGTCTCTCAAGTACACACCATGGCATGTTTTAAAAGAGATTTCAAGATGTGCTGGCAAGATTGCAAATGGGGCAATGAAAGGTCTTAATTTGAAAGGAGTGAAATATGGTTTTGAAGGATTTTCATGACCGTAAAAGCCCTTTTGCCATGGTAAATTGACCATTGATGATGGTTTATTGGATGTCGAAGCTAATTTTGTGACATTTGGTAAGGCTAAGATCTCTGATGTCTTTGGCAAAGCTTTATGATATCTTAATGATGTAGTCCAGTTTGGATCATATGGTAATTTTAAGGATTTATCAGTTTGTGATAATTTTCTGGATTGGGCAGAAGAACGTAGGTATTCGTGATGAATGTTTTGAATGGATGTGATTAGCTGTTTGATTTGACTGAAAGCTTTCTTTGAGGAGTCGCTTAATGTTTCTGGTTTAGTTGACAAGAATGTGTCAATTTTGGTACGAAGATCTTCAGAAGATAGTGGTTCAATTTCTTCAGACTTCAAAAAGGATTCTGTTATAGAATCGAACAATTTTACAGCTTTTTCAGCACTTTCTTTATTTAAAACTTTTTCATAGTTTTCCACATTGTTAGACTTTAGTCCGATTTCAAGAACAGTTTGCAAAGTTTTAGTTCTTGTGAATAGTTTTTGTTGTTTCAACATTGTCTGTTCAATAGAATCATTTATTTCTTTGATTTTCTTCAACCTAGCAGCTTCGTCATCGACATCAATTTTCTTCTGAGACTTTTTAGCTTCATGTTCTTCCCAAACCTTCTTTGGGTCGGCTATAGCTCTTGAAACAAATTTATTCCAATTTCTAACTTGTGTTTGATCGACTTTTATCGCTTGTTTTAGACTTGGTTTGAATGCACCCAGAGCAAATAATGCCTTTTCAGGTTCGATATTGAAAACATCACCACTCACCAATTCATAACCTGGTTCTCTAATCTTGATTCCATTGACACTAACGTATCCATGTAGAATATATTGTCTAGCTTGTCTCACTGAGGAGGCGAACATTGCTCTAAAAAGTACAAAGTCTAGTCTTCTTTCCAAGACAGCATATGTTTGTAAAGTATATGGAGTTGGTTCAGAACTACCATCACCTCTTAAAGAGGCATCTAAGTTGGCCACGGATTCTAATTTTGAGGAGAAGTTGGATTGGAAACGAGACTCGGTCAGGAATTCACCGTGATAACTTCTGGTTTCTTGCTTAGACGTCCACTTCTGCTGGTATAAGTTCTTGCCTTGGAATGAGATACGTCCCTTTTTATATAGGTTGAACAGGTTATGTTTGTTCCATGAAGCACGAATTCTCTGGGGAAAGAAGAAGAGTTAGTGACTGGTTCGAAAAACGGGTTTCAGATTATAAATGATACTCACACCTCGAGCTAAAGAGTTGAAGACTTCGGCTTTTCTGGGCATTTCGAAAGGGGTAATAAACTCAGAAAGTGGTGAACTCTGGCGACTTTTGTTGATTTTTCGACTTTTTTTTTTTTCTATGTTGGAAAAGCTGAAAAATTTAGAGTGACTGAAACGGGGAATATTCGTGCATATAATAGATTCGCGGTGTAATAACCAAGTTTAATACTCGTTCAAGAAAACGCTTTAGTGAAGACGACTTGGTAGTGTCTGGTAGAGAAAGATAGAGAAAGAGACAGTTTTACAGAGAAGTCGTGATGAGAGACTGGACACCGCAGGAAGAGGTCAAGCTGCTGAGAGCCATCTGCCACTTCAAGCCAGCAGGAGTAACAAAGAATTTCCATCTGATATCAATACTCAAGGCAGTTAATGATGACAGGGAGGTTAAAGGAGATGATATAATCACAGTGCAAGACATAACGGAAAAGCTGTCGGTGTACTATGACTTGCAAGGGCTGGACGACATCGAGAATGATGATAATGAGGATGAGGACGAGGATGAGGCTCAGGAGAAAGGTGAAGATGAAGACGGTGAAACGAAAGATGAGGAAGATAAAATAAAAGAATTTGAGCTACCATGGAATGAGTTTGGTAATCTGATATTAAAGAAGGCCGAAAGATCAAGTGCTAGCCCCCCTTCATCTGCCGTTGGTGATGCTGAAGAAGAAGAACGACAACTGAACAAAGAGAAAGGAGCGGTGAAGGAACAAAATCATGAGGTAGAAGAAGACGCAAATGAAGCAGAGGGAAGTGAAGAAGAAGAAGAAGACGAGGAAGAAGAAGAAGAAGAAGACGATCAGGAAGAAGAAGAAGGGGAAGAGAACGAAGAGAACGAAGAGGAAGAGGAAGAGGAAGAAGAGACTTCGGGGGAAGAAGACGTAAAGGAAGAAGTAGAGTTTAAGCCTGAAGAAGAGAAAGAAGAGAAACCTGCACCAAAGAAAAGAGGACGTAAGCCAAAAGCTGAGACCTTGAAGAGATTGGAGGAAGAGAGAAAGAGAAAATCATTAGAACCTTCCTCGTCCCCTGTGAAGTCGAGACTGAGAAAGAGAGGTGCAGATATTAGTGAAGATACAAAGAGTCCTGTAAAGAAGCCTCTCAAGAAAACAGAAGGTGTCAGGACAAGATCAACACAGCCAGTTAAGCGAGGTAGAAAGAAAGTGGTTAGATAAAGTAAATGAATCACTACAGTTGACACAAAATATAGCTCAATTGTATCTCATTACACTCAATTGACCAGTAGTATCCGAGTCTAACTCAATTGATCTTTAACAATTCAACATCGAAGATCAAAGTAGCATTTGGTGGAATTAAACCTGGGAAACCTCTATCGCCATAAGCTTTAGCACCTGGGATGGTCAAGATGGCTTTTTCACCAACGGACAATTGTGGAATGGCTTCGTCCCAGCCTTTGATGACTTGGCCAACACCAATCAGAGTTTGGAAAGGAGAGCCTCTGTCTCTGGAGGAATCGAATTTCTTACCATTTTCTAGAGTACCAGTGTAGTGGATGGTGACTTTGTCACCCACTTTTGGGAAGTTAACACCGTCACCGGCTTGTGTTCTTTGGATTTTAACGTCTGACATTTTGAGAAGAGTTTGGGAGAATGATCTTGTGTTTTGAGGAGCTTTTGAAACGAGTTTTAAAGCAGTAAACATCAGCGGGAAAAGGGAGGCGGGCACTTTTTTGCCATTGAACGATGGTTTTCCAAAATTTCCTGTGTTTTGTGTGTTGATGGGGATGCTAAGAGAGGGTAACAACGGAATGGAACATTGCACACTCCACTAAAACTAAATGCACTGAGTATTTGGGCAGACAAGACTATGGGCATCAGTTCACTCAGTATTATTACATCACACCAATTGGCTCAAACCAAAAACCCGGGCCAATATGGCATATTTTACAGATCTTTCAGCCTCTATGGCAAACTACATAGGTACTATGTCGTAATTGAACAGAACTCTTCTATTTGCCATGCTAAGACTAATAAGCAAATCTCACCAGTGGCTTCTGGTTAGTCATATTGTATGTTTTTCTCTCTCAGCATATCAATTGAGCGTGTCTCTTCCTCATATTCCTACTCCATTTCCTTTTAGTTCTTGTTCCTTTTAGTTCCTGTTCCAACACGTCATAAGTAAAGAAAGCCCGAGACTCTCCCATGAATATCTAAAACGGCACGGTCATGAACATGAACCTATGGCTATCTCGTCCCATCTCTTCATTAACCTTGTTTGGCTTTTCTGGCAGTGAGATGTCCAGTATCGCTGCTTGAAATACAGTTTAGGGTGACAGTTTGCTCGCTATCAGCTTGCCCAATTTTACGCTTCATGCATTTTGGAGTTTTGAGAGACCAGGCTTTGTTATTATTAGTTGATTGTGCTAAGTTTTACGGCAGTGAGTCAAGTCTTCGTTTACTTTATGCCGTTTGGCGAGTTAGTGATTGTCGTTAGTAGATGAATCATTGTACTTTATGTAATTTTGTTTGAGGTTGTTCTTCTGTCCGCTATGCTATTTTCTCTACTGTGAATTGAATACAATCATAAGACTTATCAATACTCGACCCTCGAAGAATTGCTTGAAACTGTCCCAGCTTCCATGAATACAGCTGAAACAAGCGATTCGACTTCTCTTCATGTGAGATAAAATCCTTTTATCTATCCTGCTCTTCAGTTGCTTCGTCCCCCTGATTCAAGCTTCTTCTTAAAGCGGATAAATGCACATAATGAAGGCAGATGTCTAAGTTCTTTTCCAAGTCACATGGTTGAACTCTTCATTGGTAATCCAATAGGCACAATCCAAAATGGTACTTGTGCTTCTAAGTCAGATCTTCCGTTTCAATGAATCTCATTCTAGATGTTGTTCTCTTCTTCGGTTCTGGTAATCCACTTTGCTCTTCATCGAGAATGCTCTGTTTAATGTCATAATGTCTTTTTTAATTACTATAACGTATAACATCACTATGAGTGGAACAATTGAGTTGCCTTAACACCCTTATTTCTGTTAACCAGACTTCTCAGACTCTCAAAGTGTCCCCCTTTCTTCCAACCAACGACACATCTCGCTTTCTGGTTTGAGTCCCCATATAATCCAATTTCCCATTCATCATTCAGCAAACTCTTAGTATACTCATACTGCGTTTCATTACCCAACTCAAATACAAATCCACCGGCATCAGAGGGAAAAACCACATTCTTTACCAACGCCTCATAAAACTCAGTATCTCCAATTAGGGCCAAACTCGGCTCATAAATTCTCACACTCTTTTCTGTATTACTTGATTCATACTCCTTGATAGGTATATAAGGAGGATTCGATGTAATGAAATCAAACCTCTGCCCACCAAGTAAGTCCTTATCAAAGACATCACCAGCCCAAAACTTAACATTCCTAATTCCATTATGTTGCTTATTTTGTTCAGAAAGATCCAGGCATCTTTCTGAGATGTCTACTGCTTCCACACTGGAGTCCTTCAACCTCGCGCCAATCAACAAAGGTATACATCCAGTTCCTGTACAAACATCCAACACTCTCATTGTTCTGCCCATGGTCGCAGAGGAGCTTCGCAGCACTTCAACTAGTTTAACACACCATTCCTCGGTCTCCCATCTCGGTATCAGCACACCTTCTTTGCACTTGATATCCAGCTCCCCAAAGGGCTGCGTTCCCAGGATGTACTGCAGTGGTTTCAGTCTTGATCTTTGTAGGACAGCATCTCTCCATCTTGGGCGTGGTAGCTCATTTTTGATCCATTTGAGCTCCTGTTTGGCAGTTTCCAATGTCCTACAGGCGGGCAGTAGAAGGGGGAGCAGCCTTGAGTGTCTAAAGGCCTGAGAAATCAGCACGGGTGTGATTCGAGGCATACTTTGTATGGTTAATGGGGTGGTGTTTCCTCTGGATGGCTTTCTTTCAAGCACCGAGAAAAAAATGAGTGAGACAAAAAAACAAAGAGAAAAACAATGAAAATGATGGATTCTTCTAGTGATTTTGAGGATGAAGATGAATCTTCTAATGAAATAGAGACTCTCTCTTCGACTGAGCGATGCACTGTTGTCTTAGTACAAAAAAATACGCGTTATCATGTTGTCAAGAGGTACTTCAAGGCTGCATTACGAAGACAACTGTTGAGAAGAACATCAAAGACAACATCAAACAAAGAAATTGATCTTGTGAGCAATGAAATACAAATACTAGGAAGCTTGAGTCACCAGAACATTGTCAAATTGCTCCAGTTTCATGAGACGCCTACTGCAATTCATCTACTTTTGGAATACGGGGGAATCCCCATTCAGAACCATGACATAATAAACTGCCAGAGCTTCACTCCCATCGAGTTAAGATCCATTACTCTGCAAATAGGATCAGTAGTGTCCTACTTACACTCTCAAAACGTTATCCACTGTGATATTAAACCTGCAAATATCCTACTGACAACTTCAAGTACCATCAAACTGTGTGATTTTGGTTCATCAATCCACTTCAACACTGGATCAGATATTCTGAGTACAACGCCACGGACTACTCCTTCATTCGCTGCACCTGAACACTATCGTCAAAATCTTATGGATTCATCGGAACATAAGATGGGGCTACATGGGAGACCGTTGGATGTGTGGGCTATGGGTGTTACATTTTACTGTTTGGTGTACCAGCGACACCCATTTAAAATCGATGGAAGTATCGTTCACTTGAAAGACTCAATCGAGCAGCAAACAGTGGATTTCCCAGTAAATGAAGTGATTAACGTAGAACTGTTTCAAAAACTGATGGAATACAATCCTTTGAAGAGAATCAAAGCTGAACATGCGTTGGCAAAGTTGGAGGAACGTCCTTACTAATCGATTAAACCCGAAGAATTCTTCAGAATCCAAGCAAGTTCTTTCATGGACTAGAGTTCTGATCAACCAGATCTCGTCCCTAGCTCACTTTTCAGCAATTGCTCTCGACGTTTTGCTCACTTCTTGATCACTTCTGTTCAGGGTGCTTACCATTCTATCCGGTTTTTCTTGCCCGATGAGGTAACCACATCTCCAGTAGCTCCACTACTTCCATCAAACGATAAAACCCGACTAACTCCAGAATGACTTACAAATTCACTTCTTCAACTAGAATAAAGTATAAAGACCCGCTCACATCCTTTCAGTTCTTATGTTGTACCATGACACGAATCAGACACAAATTATTACTTAAAGTGCTTGAGAAATGACTAAAATATTCATCACAGGAGCTACTGGCTTCATTGGTTCGCATATCACCAGAGAGCTATTATCCAACAATTATGAACTATCGGCTCTTTCTAGATCTGAGAAATCTTCCAGAAAGCTTTTATCTCTAGGAATTGAGCCTGTCAGAGGTGATATTGAGCATCCAGAATCTTTATTGAAAGGTGCACATGGGGCTGATGGTGTTATTCACTTAGCGTTTGGGCTATCACCGGATTTGCAAAAAACTTGCAATGATGATTTGAATGTTTTGAAAACAATTGCTGGTGCTTATGAAAATACGGGAAAATTCATCATTAATACTTCTGATTTGATGTTATTGGGTGGTAATACTGCTGGCTCTAAGATCATTGCTGATGAGTCTAATCATCACGATATCTCTATTTTCAAAGGCTCTTCATTGGAAGCTTACGAACAGAGAGGTAAGACCGAGGACTACGTCTTAAGCTTGAAATCTAAAGGTATCAGAGCGATCTCTGTTAGGTTACCTCCCCTAGTTCATGGAGAAGGTGACACCAAAGGATTCATTCCTGCGCTGTTTGAATTGGGTAAGCAGAAAGGTGCCGTTGGTTATGTGGACCAAGGTTTAAATAAATGGCCCGCAAGCAATGTTAAAGATGTTGCTGTTCTTTACAGGTTAGTCGTTGAGAAGGGTGAGACCGGTTCTATTTATCATGCAATTGGTGAACAAGGTATTTCTGTTAAGGATATCTCAGATGCAATTGGTTTGCAATTAAAAGTTCCTGCTAAATCAACTAACGATGATGCAGATATTATGGTTCCCAAAGAGGTCACTTCACCTTTAGTTTATTTCATCCAGTTCATTTGGGGTGTTGATTTTGAGACTTCATCTGAGAAGACTAAGAATTCGCTGGGTTGGGAAGCTGTTAATGCTTCTTTGATCGAAGATATCGGTACTATCTATGACCGCGTTTAAACCTGTATAATTGTATATAACTGATATTTCACTTTACCTAACTACTTTCAAATATCATCTTTACTATTGTGTATCAAGATATCGCCACTAGATCTATTTTGAGTCTAGTACAGCCTTGCTCGTACTACGATCCCCTTGAAATCATCTTCAAAAAACACAAAAATCCATTCTTTAGAGCTATTTCAAGTATGGAACCTCAGCTCTTGGAGTAATTCTGAACAAGTGTCTTCTCTCATCGGAATACCAGTCAAAGAGAGCACTGTGCTCAGTACGTCTATTGTCCCACACAACAACAGTATCCTCCTCCCAACTTGCTCTGACGTGCAAATCTGCTGAGGAATGAAGATGGTCAAACAGGAATCCTAAAATTGCCTGCGACTCCTCATCTTTTAGGCCCTCAATTTCGCTAACAAACCCGGAGTTGATGTATAGAGCTCTTTTGCCTGTACTCTCTATTGTGCGCACAATTGGGTGGGTGTTTGTCACCGGCTCCCTACGGACGATGTCAAGGGTGGCCCTCGAGTGATTGGCCTGGGTGACACCCTGGTGGACCGCTTTGAGTCTGCCCAGAATCTCCTGGAACTCTGGAGAGAGACGGTTGTAAGCTTCGACGGTGTCAACGAACACAGTATCGCCCCCGGTCTCTGGTCCCTGTAGCAGTCCCAGGAAAGTAATACTTGGTGGCTGTTTCTCGTAGGACACATCTGAGTGGAACTGGAGGTTATTAGTCTTGCGTTTTAACTTGAGGTCTGTTGGTTTGGTATGAAGACTCGTAGGCTTGTAGACCAGATGGATCTTGGAGGTGGACTCAGGTGCCCCCGACGTTGGGTGGATGTGTTGTGGGCCAAAGTATTCACCAAACTGGACAGCGAACTCAGGTCCCTTCGTAGCGAGGTCCTGATTTCTGAAAACCACAACACCTCTCTCTGCAACAAACTTGGCTAGGTCATTCTTTCCCTCGTCAGTAAGAGAAGATAGCTGGATGCCTTCAACTTCACTGCCAAACTTTGGCGTGAGGTTCTTGACTCCGTAGCTGTGCCCGTCTCCACGGCGTTGGATACCTTCTGGAAACAAATTATTGTAGCCTGGGGAAGCCTTCAACCCTTTGTCTTCCCATGGGAAAACAGTGTATGGCTCATACTTTTCAGAAGGATTCCATGTAGGTAACCATTCCTGGTACTTGTATCCCAGGCGTTCGTCTTCTGGAACCCTCAAAATGCCATCATCACCAACATCAACAGAGATACCGTAAAGGGCAGTGTCAAATTCTTTACCAGCAAGTTTCTTCTTGATCTCCTTGATCTTTTCTGAAGAGAGTTGTACTTTCTTGTTAGTGCTTTCAGCGTGAAGCGAGAGCTTTGGGACAGGATCCAATTTCTGTGCCGTCTCAGTTTCAGTAGCAGTTGGTGCCATTCTGTCTTGAGTAATTAACTTAACTGGACCCCGTAACTAGATATCATCATATACGGGAAATGCACCTGTTATATAGAAACAAAAAAGAACACCACAGACACACAAGTCGCTTCGGTTCGCTGTTCTTTTGTGGTTACCCAAGAACTCACACATATACTAATTGCTCTTCTATTAGTAGTATTCCACATAAGCATTAGCCACAGTCAATGAGAAATCCAGAAGTGGTAACGCAACCAGAGATATCTATGAAACGAGAGGAGAAAAGAGAGGTAAAAATGGAGAACTTAACAGGTGATAGTTCAAGATGGAATGTTTGGGTAATCCCCATTAGCAACAGACCAGATGTATTTGATTCAAGGACTCACTGAATTATCAAAGTTGAGAACAAATACATACAACTCCTTTCCTTGTCCCGCCTCATTCGCGAACTATCCGCTATATGTGTCAAAACAAGAACCTGAATACCAGCAATGCTTTGTCCTCTTGTGGCGTCCGATGAGGCTATGAACCCTGGATGCAAAAATATCATGCAAGAAGGGAAATGTATCTTCAGCAATTTTCTCTTTTTTCCAACAACAGAAAAGCTCATATATTAATTTGGTACAAGTTGTTGTAAATAAAATCTTAACAAATATCTACATAAAATTAGCTTCAAATCATAATTAGTATCTCAGCTTCTGAGCTCGTTTCTTGGTGTGTTCTCTTGTAAATAAAAATGAGAAAGAGTTATACTCTTAAGCTAGAAGGGACCAGGTGCTCAAGTAATCTTTGTAACATCGTATGGACGTTGGCGGCCAAAAAGAAAAAAGAATTCCGATGCGGGGAGTCGAACCCCGGTCTGCTCGGTGAAAGCGAACCGTGCTAGCCGTTACACTACATCGGATTATTTCTATCAAAAATGCCTTTTGTAGATCATAAAGAGCTCACATTTATGCCATTTGTTGTTCCAAAAATGCTGGCTCTCCTTCCTTTTCTTATCTCTTCCAGAGACTCGCTTTGACTTCGAAAAGGCCATAATGATTGGCTTCTAGACACCTTTTTTCCAACTCTGACTGATCTGTTGAATTGGTTTTGTGTGGGTAGAATCAATTTATACAGTGATTAGCTGTTAGGTAGTGATCACCTAATATCTTATTACGGTCTGCATTCAAGTGGGATGCAGCATTTTATGAATGGCGCCTGTGGTTATATAATATATCTATTATGGAACGATAATAGAATAAATAAACACAATGTGGATTCCTTTAACGCCTGTAGAGCATTGTAACCATTTACAATGGAGCTTTAGGAGAATGAACCAGCACAAACACTGATAGAACAAAATGATTGCCAAATGTTATCATCTTAATTATATATTCTTCAGTGCTGCCCATTTCGTGCTATCGTAATGCCAGTGGATGTTGTATTATCACTAGTTAATGGCCATGTGAGAATGACACATGATCACAGAATATCTGTCTCTCACTGAGGTCTAGCCATAAGTACTTGAATATCTCACTAGATACACCACAGTCTTCCACCAGAATCAAGCTTTAAAAAAGCCTATTTGATTAATGAACAGTGTGATATGCTTGTTTACCACTGATCAGAACTAAACAATGTGTTATTAGCAAACACTCTCCAACTTCGTTGTTTCCCCAAATCGATTGATTTCCCTTGACAAACTCAAAAAAAAAAAAAAAACTTCCAAAAATCAAAAACATCAAAACACTTGAAAAGACTGTCGGGCTCATACAACAAATAGTAACCCAAAACACAATGAGCAGTAGACAACAAAGAGCATGCATGCTCTGCGGAATAGTGGAGGCGCCAAATGTAAGTTAATTCTCCATTCCTCGCCTTTCACATAACTCAAGCACTAACACACAATAATGAAGGTATTTGAAGATGAAGGATGTCCAAACTGTGCTGAACTATTGGGATCTGGGCTCTCGACCACATCGCCAACATTCGAAGGTCTAGTGGCCATTGGGGAACCAGACAAGTCATGGGTTGCCAAGTGGCTGAGGGTCAATAACTACCTGCCAGGATTGTACGCTGTGAAAGTGACTGGTAGACTACCTCAAGATATAGTGGAAACATTGCCATATTACAGACCGAGAGATGGAACTGCTACAGATTGAGGAGAGGAAAAAGGGAAAATCAGAAAGATGATATTCAGTTCGTTTCAGGAAAGGGAAAGTGAGCGTATTTACTCTCTTTTAAAGCCTGGTTTATACAACTCATTTTGTGCTACGCTAGATTTAACCAGTTTCTGTAGAACTTTGTACTCAAGTGTGAATTTTCGCGAATACTCCCTCTAATTAAGAAAACTCAAAATGAGCTGGTGAAAAGTTTCTACCACCAACAATTGGACTTTAAAAACAAAAATGGTGCTCTCCATTTTGAGAAATCCATCTCTTCAGGTCACACATAATCCATTAGTAAGGCGCTCTGTGCTCAAAATTCCCACTCAAAATGGGCTAATGCTTCCCAGAAGAACTTTCATATCATCACCACATGATATCGTCACTCTTCTAACAGCCTCATTCCAAACACTCCATCAGGTGTCCAACATCCCATGGATATTCCTAATACCAATCACCACCATCTCACTCCGTTCATTATGGACCCTTCCTCTCGCTATCAACCAAAGAAAAAGATCTCAGAAACAGGCCTCTCTACGACCAATAATTAATGCAATGGGTCCCATATTCCGTCTTAAACTAGCTCAAAGAGCACAATCAGCAAAAGCAAAAGAATCTGCAGAAGCATCAGAAGTATTGAGTAAAGAGGGAGTTCCAAAAGGCATGATCTCTGGAAAAGCTGCTTCTTTAAGTTATGAACAAATCATTCTGTTGAGTTCAAAAGAACGTCGTGAGAGGCAGAAGAGCTTGTTCAAAGAGAATGGCTGTCAGATGTATAAAAATTTCATTCTTCCCGTATTTCAGATCCCTCTATGGATAGCTATGAGTGCAACTATCAGAGACCTTACTGGATGGAATGATATCTCGTCATTACCAATGGATCCAGGCCTACAAGTTGAAGGGCTCTTGTGGTTTCAAGACCTTACAATTGCTGATCCGATTGCAATACTACCGATTGTACTAGGCACCATTGCCTTGACAAACGTAGAATGGAATCTCAGAACGTTTGGAATTCAAAATCTTGGTGTTAAGAGATCAAAGAGAGTGACCGCTTTCGATTCCATGATGAACCTCAGTAGATTTGGTGTTGTCTTTCTAATGGCTATTGCAACTCAGGCTCCTGCAGGGCTAGTTCTTTATTGGATTAGTTCTAATACTTTTTCATTGGTCCAGAATGTTTTATTGGACTATTGGATGCCTCTGAAATTTGGTGCTGTCGATAGATTTGGATTCAAGAAGAATACCAACAAAGATTCAATACCCTTATTTACAAGAAATGATAAATAGTAAATATAATAATGTACATACAAAAGCAAACTAAAAATCAAACAATAAAACCCATAAAAGCAAACGATGGAAAGAAAAACAGCTTTAAGTGATTGAAATAAACCACCCTTAATTAAAATGATCTATCATAGATGCAAGAGATTAGACGAGGTCTTATTTCTTCTTCTGTGCTTCTTTCTGTTTCTTCAATTTCTCCTCTTTCTCAAGTTGTCTTCTACTTCCCTTAAGCAACTCCAAATGACCGACTCTTGAAGCGATTAATTTCTCTGTTTGCGAGGTGATGGAGTAGGTCTTAGTTAACTTTGATGTTATTTGTAGCTGCTTACTTTTAGATTTTATGATTTTAGGAGCAGCTTTCTTTGGATTTTGCTGCTTCTTGGTCACTCTTTCTCTTGGTTTCTCTTTGGACTTTACCTTCAATGCTTGCTGTGCCATTTTAACTATAACTTAATGCTTTTGCGACGACTTTCTATGTTTTCTTTTGTTACTTGTGAGATGCGATGGGAAGAAAGTTTTTCTCTAACACAAGTGAGGAAGGCAGAGCTTCTTAACCGTAAATCACCTGACTTAAACCAGTAGACAAAATCCGAAATCGCCGAAAGAGGGGGACCCCTCCCAGATAACACTTTTGATGATTGAGATGAGAAATGAACACTCTTCTCTTCGACCTTCCACATTTGATCAGGTTATCCTATCGGTTATTATTTAATGTATCTACTGAATTATGTATGAATCAGAGCAAACTCTGGTGGTTATTTTATTGATTCTTATGGACCTCGTTCAAGGGTACTTAAACGTCTCAAATGCTCTTTAAAAAAGACAAACGACTAGCAGATCAAATCAGATCACCAATCAATGACCTCCGTAATTATTCGTCCAGTAGAGCTATCTGATTTTGAGCAATGGCTTAGACTGTTTGATTTATATCTCACATTCTACAAGACCTCCATTGACTTGGAAACCAAAAAATCAACATTCGACCGTTTTTTCGATGATTCCATCCCCGTGTGGTCTGCCTTAGCAATCGATAGCGAGACAAATGCCCCAATTGGACTTGTTAACTATCTTGAGCACTATGATACTTGGACCTTTGAGAAGAAGATCTATCTGAATGATTTGTACGTGGACGAGTCAAAGAGATTGGGAGGTGTTGGTAGAAAACTGATCGAGTTCGTCTACAAGCATGGTGATGACCTGGGGTCGCCAACTGTGTATTGGATCACCCATAAGGATAATCATAGAGCCCAGTTATTGTATACAAAGGTTGGGAAAGAGAAAGGCTGTAACTTATACGAGAGAGTCTAGGCTTTGTTGAGCATATGCTTTGGCAACAAAACCAGTTGCACCTTCCGAGAAAATATTTGGGTGGCATAGACACTGGGACATTGAATCAATCTGATCACAGTTAGATTGACCGAGACACATTGTGTAGTGTTCTGAATAAATTTAAAGATAATACATAAATTTGTCATGTGCATAGTCGGAGTCACCTCGTATTACGTAATCTCAATTTTTTTTAATCAATTCATCTAAGAAAAAAAGAAACAGGAAGTACGAAGAAGAGGTGACATGAGAGAGAAGGAGAGAGAGACCAGTTAAGAAAAGGAGTATTTCCTTTAGTCGATCACGAGTGGACTGTTACCGCAATTGCACACACTTGCTCTTATCCCCTAGAAACTTTTCTCCTGCTCAAAAACAGTAAGTATTAAGTCACTACTTCATTATTCTACATTTTGCATGCTAACAATCTCAACACACAGAAGAAGATGTCTTCTTTGCTGATCTTGCCAGGTCCTCAAGCTTTGTCTCAGTTCAGAGTCAACACCTTGACCAGTGATATCAACACCGCTGTCAATTCCTCCGTTGTCACTGCTGTTCGCTCCGCTTTCATCCACTATGTTTCATTGAAACCATCCTCTGATTTGATCAATGATAACGAAAAATCCCAATTGTTGAATACTTTGCTGGAGTACGACACTCCATTGGACTCCAATGATGAGCTTACTCAAGAGCTAATCAAGGTAGCGTCCTCCACTGAAAGCATTGTTACTCAAGATGAAGACTCATACGTGATTAGAATTTTACCTAGACCTGGAACTATCTCACCATGGTCTTCTAAAGCCACCAACATCACCTCTGTTTGTGGCCTAGATTCTGATGTGGAGAGAGTCGAAAGAGGTCTTGCTCTTTTGGTCAAGGTTCGTCGTGGTTTCCCATTGAAGAACTATTTACTAGACGGTTCTCCTTTGGTCTCTGTTTACGATAGAATGACACAAGCACTATATATTGAAAAGGCTCCTGTGAATGATGATTTATTCGCTATTCACGACCCTAAACCCCTAGTCACTGTTGACTTGTCTGCTAAGCCAAAGGAAAAGCTGGAATTGGCTAACAAGGTGTTAGGTCTTGCCTTAGACCAAGGAGAAATCGACTACTTAGTCAATGCTTTCGTTAATCAAATTGGTAGAGATCCAACCGATGTTGAACTATTCATGTTTGCCCAAGTCAATTCTGAGCATTGTAGACATAAGATTTTCAATGCTGATTGGGAAATCGATGGAGAGAAAAAACCATTTTCGTTATTCAAGATGATCAGAAACACAGAGGAGAAAAATCCGCAATATACTGTTTCCGCTTACAGTGATAATGCTGCCGTCTTTGAAGGTCCAGAAGCATACTTTTACCAACCAAATCCTAAAACCAAAGTCTGGCAATCAAAGAAAGAAAAAGTTCAAACATTAGTCAAGGTCGAGACTCACAATCATCCAACTGCTGTGTCCCCTTTCGCAGGTGCTGCTACTGGTTCAGGTGGTGAAATCAGAGATGAAGGTGCCACTGGTCGTGGCTCAAAATCCAAGTGTGGTCTCTCAGGGTTTTCTGTCTCAGATCTTTTAATTCCAGGATTTGAACAATCATGGGAGTTAAACATTGGTAAACCAAACCACATCGCTTCTTCTCTTGACATTATGATTGAGGCTCCTATAGGTTCTGCCGCTTTCAACAACGAGTTCGGTCGTCCTTGTATCAACGGGTACTTCAGAACTTTGACCACAACTGTGACGAATGCCGAAGATAAGGAAGAGATCAGAGGTTTTCACAAACCAATTATGATTGCTGGTGGTATGGGGGCTATCAGACCATCTTTAGCCCTTAAGAACCATAAAGTTACACCAGGATCTGCCTTGATTGTTCTTGGTGGTCAATCCATGCTTATCGGTTTAGGTGGTGGTGCTGCCTCATCCATTGCTTCCGGTGAAGGTTCTGCTGATTTAGATTTCGCCTCTGTACAAAGAGGTAATCCAGAAATGCAGCGCCGTGCTCAACAGGTCATCGATGCTTGCGTTGCTTTAGGTGAAAGCAATCCTCTTCAATCAATCCATGATGTCGGTGCTGGTGGGTTGTCCAACGCTTTGCCAGAGCTAGTTCATGATAACGGTTTAGGTGCTAGATTCGAACTAAGAGACATTTTGTGTTTGGAACCAGGTATGTCACCAATGGAAATATGGTGTAATGAATCACAAGAACGTTATGTTATGGGTGTTGCTCCTCAAGACCTAGAACTGTTCAAAGAGATCTGTGAAAGAGAAAGAGCCCCATATGCTGTTGTTGGACATGCTACTTCTGAAGAACGTTTAGTTCTAACTGATAGATTACTTGGAACAACTCCTATTGATTTAGAAATGTCAATTTTATTTGGTAAGCCACCAAAGATGTCAAGATCCACTAAAACTGCTGATTTGAAATTATCACCATTGAATTTCTCCAACGTTTCTTTCAAAGATGCCTTGGAAAAAGTTTTACATTTACCAGCTGTTGGTTCAAAGAACTTCCTTATCACCATTGGTGATCGTACTGTGACTGGTCTAATTGATCGTGATCAATTAGTTGGACCATGGCAAGTTCCTGTGTCTGATGTTGGTGTAACTGGTACTTCGTTGGGTGAGACCATTGTCTCCACTGGTGAAGCTTTAGCCATGGGTGAAAAACCAACAATTGCTTTAATATCTGCCTCTGCTTCTGCCAAATTATCAGTTGCCGAATCTTTACTAAATGCTTTTGCTGCTGATATCAAGAGTTTGGATTCGGTCAAGCTATCTGCTAACTGGATGTCTCCAGCTTCTCATTTAGGTGAAGGGGCCAAACTATATGAGGCTGTTCAAGCTATTGGATTGGAACTCTGTCCAGAATTAGGTGTTTCTATTCCTGTCGGTAAAGATTCTATGTCGATGAAGATGAAATGGGATAACAAAGAGGTCACTGCTCCACTTTCGTTAGTTGTGACTGCTTTTGGTCCTGTTTCTGATACCTCAAAGACATGGACTCCTCAGTTGATCAACGAAGAAGACACAGTCTTAGTTCTTGTTGATTTGGCTGGAAAAATTCCAAAGGCACTTGGTGGTTCTGCCTTGGCTCAAGTCTATAAACAGGTCGGAGATAGATCTCCAGATGTTCATGATGTTAAAGTCTTGAAAGGCTTCATAAATACTCTTGTCGAGCTCCATCAAATAGAAGACTTTGTTTTGAGTTATCATGATAGATCTGATGGTGGTCTGATTGTTACGCTATTAGAAATGGCTTTTGCTGGTAGAGCTGGTTTGGACATTGATGTCACATCCACAGAAGACGTTCTAAGTACATTATTCAACGAGGAATTAGGTGCTGTATTCCAAATATCAAAATCGAACTATGATCAGTTTGTTGAGCTATTCTCTAAGAACGGAATCTCTTCTGACTTTATTTCTATTGTTGGTCAACCTAAATTCTCCAAAGAACAACAAATAACTGTTACCTTCAACAACGATGTGATCCTTACAAGTACTAGAGCACAATTGCAATCCTCATGGTCTGAAGTCTCGTACAAAATCCAAAGATTAAGAGACAATCCATTCTCAGCTGATCAGGAATTTGCTTCTATTCAAGATAACCTGGATCCAGGTCTCTCGTACAAATTAACGTTCGAACCAGCCGATGACCTAGGCGTCTCAAAACTGCAAACAAGACCTAAGGTTGCCATTTTGAGAGAACAAGGTGTGAATGGTCAGATGGAAATGGCTTGGGCATTTGAACAAGCAGGATTCACTGCTGTTGATGTTCACATGACTGATATCATTGAAGGTCGTGTTACCTTGGATGATTTTGTTGGTTTTGCCGCATGTGGTGGGTTCTCATACGGTGATGTTTTAGGTGCTGCTTCCGGTTGGGCTAAATCTGTTCTTTACAATGCAAAAGCAAGATCAGAGTTTTACAGATTCTTCAACGAAAGAGATGATACTTTTGCCTTTGGTGCTTGTAATGGTTGTCAATTCCTTTCCAGAATCGCTGAGTTAATTCCGGGTACTGAGAACTGGCCTTCTTTCGAAAAGAACGCTTCCGAACAGTATGAGGCCAGAGTTACTCTTGTTGAGATTGTTGACAACAACGATGAAGCCCCAAGCGTCTTCTTACAGGGAATGAAAGGTTCAAAATTCCCTATTGCTGTTGCTCATGGTGAAGGTCAAGCATCATTCAAATCTCAAGAAAACGTTGAGAAATTACAAAGCGATGGTCTTGTTTCTGTTAGATTTGTTGATAACTATGGTAATGTTACTGAGAAGTACCCATTCAATCCAAATGGTTCTCCAAATGGTATTACTGGTATCAGAACTCCAAATGGTAGAGTGTTGGCCATGATGCCTCATCCAGAAAGATGTGTTAGATTAGAATCTAACTCATGGTATCCAGCTAAAGACACAAAACTATGGGAGTCGTACGGACCATGGGTCAGACTTTTTAGAAGTGCTAGAAAATGGGCTGGTGATAGAGAATGATTTTTGTTGACGTTCTGTTTTGTTTGTTTATATCAAGTTATTATTTAATTGGAATGATTCTAGAAGTTTATAATTTACACTACGAGAGGTTGTAGATCTTTTTAATAAGGAAAGAAAGAGATACATTTTAGTTAAATAATACTGATTCAAAGTAAATCTGCTTATCCGAAAAAAAGTGTTATTATGCAAAAGAAGGAACAAATAAATAGCAAAATCTTTGAAAAGTACTTACTAAAAACGAAGAAGAACAATATTTTATCCTTAATGTTCTAAAATGGTCAAGTTACCAGTAATAACGACATTCTCTAAGATTGAACCATTTGGAATATCAATTCTTTGACCATCTTGACAAACAATGATAACAGTACCTTTTAAAACAACACCTTTACCTAAAGTAACGTTACCAGTAATGGTTAAATGATCCAATTCTAAGATCTTTGGAATATGAGCGATTCTTTGGTTGAAGTTGGACACTTTTTTGAAGTGTGAACCTAATTTAATTAAAGGATTCGAACCAAATCTAGTTGGATCTAGTTTTAAAGCACCATGTTCCAAGTAGAATAAGTCAGATTTAACCAATAACAAGTCAGAACAAGTTTTGACAGGCAGAAATCTAGATCTTGGAACAACAACACCATGAGCACCATTAAAGTGACGGATAGCAGCACCAACAGCTGTTTCTAACTGTAGGACATTTAGTTCTTGACCTTGTTTATTGGTGATAGTTTTACCATTTGGAATGATTTCAACTTCGATAGCGTTAGCTTCAATTAATCTTTTGACAGCCTTTAAGTTGATCCATAAGTTGTTGGTATTGAAGTTTTTGAATTTTTTAATGGATTTAAATTCCTCAACATGTTCTTTTGGAACTTGAGCAATTTCCAAAAGTCTAACTTGACCATTGTAGTTGATCAAAGTACCACCTTTAACATCAGCTCTTGTCTTATCAGTCAATTCCATGATGTATTCGGCGCCAGTCTCGATCATATGGTTCAAGATCTTTAAATCAACGGTAGCACCCAAGTTATCACCGTTAGAAACAAAAAGAATCTCTTTTCCTTGTTCAATCAGAGCATCTAACTCACCTGAAGCATGTAATGATTCAAACAAATCACCATGACCTGGTGGATACCATGAATCAATGTGATCATCATGAGAAGCAGGGACAGGTAGTAAAGAGTCTTTTAAAATTCTTGGATACTTAGATTGGTTGAAAGTTCTGATTCTTATTCTATGACCACCATATTTTCTAATGATTTGATGTGTATCACTGTCAGTATTGAAAGAGTTCATTAACAACAAAGGAACGTCTGAATCATATTGTCTGTTCAAGTATTCGATCTGACGGACAGCCAAGTCCAAAAAGGTGTTACCATCTCTAACCTCAATGACTGATTTTGGACCAACACAACCCATTGACGTACCTAGACCACCATTCAACTTCAAAACAGCCAATTTTGACAAGTTTTCAGGGTTTTCAGCAGCAGATCCAAAAGTTTTGTAATCGACAACTTCATCAGTGCTTGGTGATCTAATCTTGTCCCAGTCAAGAGTAGTACCTGCAGCCTTATCAGCTAGATATCTTCTAAACAGAGCAAAGAAGGAGTCCATTTCATTCTCGAACTTGATCTGTTCATCGGAGTCGTTAACAGTATCGGCCAGTTTGTTCAGGGCATTGCGCATCTGACTGGCAGCAACAGATGTGGTGGTATTGTCGAACGCCTACATAGGGCTTGTTAGTAAAGGTCTTGGCATAGAGTGTCAAAGATGGGTATCTCCTTCGTGGGGTATCTGGTGATGGCACAATTTAATCGACAGCGATTGTAAAGCAGCACCCTTTGTTTGTTTCAGAGCAAAACTGGGGGCAGATGAGCTGTCTAAGTAGAAGAACCCTCCATTCAGAGCTCAACATCCCACACACACAAACAGACAACTCAATACACGTCTCACTGATTGAAATTGCTCAACATCCAAAAAGAACCACGTTGAGCTGTTTCCAGCTTCCAACCAAAAATCACAAACAAAAACGAAAAACGAAACCAAAACAGGTGCTAAAAATAGCAGTTGATCCACTGCAAAGCACAAGGAGAGCTCCCATTGAGCGATGTATACTTACAAAGGCACTTTGGCTCTTAGCGTGTCTTCTTTGGGTAGATGCCATAGCTGGTTCACAAGCAAATTGGTAGCGTTTTGGGCCTCTTCCTGGGGGGTTTTTGGTGAGAAAGCTGCATTTTTTAGAATTCCGCACATTTCACAGATCGCGTTTTGATTATGTAAGTATTATGTAACGAACAAATTATTACATAATCATTACATAATCATTTTCTTGGGCAAACCGAAAAAAAAGATTTCACCAGCAAGAAGAGAGCACTCTGGACACACTTCTGCCCCGTTGTACAATCCTTCCTGTGCTTTCACGACTCGTTTTCCAATCACGAAAATGTCCTTCTTAGGTTTCGGTGGTGCTCCTCAAATTTCCTCAGAACAAAAGATTCAAGCTGCCGAGGCTGAGCTCGACTTGGTCACGGATATGTTCAACAGACTGGTGGACAACTGTCACAACAAATGTATCACCAAGAACTACAGTGAAGGTGACATCAACAAGAATGAGTCTCTCTGTATCGACAGATGTGTTGCTAAATACTTTGAGGTCAATGTTAAAGTGGGTGAGAACATGCAGAAACTGGGATCCAGTGGTGCTTTTGCTAGACCATGAGACTTGACTTAAACCTTGGTGTCGTCTTGTCAAAGCTGATGATTTTTGTTAATGAGTTTTTATTCTTATACCGTTGATTCCTGAAGTGATCTGTACATATCTTTTGCACAATTATTAAAATATGCAATTTGGCTTTATTCACATAAAGACCTCTGTAGTCTTCCTACATTTAAAACAATTGGTTTAGTCTCATCTATAATTCATTATACTCGTTTCCTCAGAGCTATTTATATATATCTATTTACAAGTGCTAAAAGCATCCTGCTTTTATCTTCTTTAAAAACCCAAAAATTTCTGTACTCTGAGCTTTATACCCTCAAAACTGTTAATTTTTGGTCTAACATCCAAATAGAAACTTGCCATCTGGGGTAAATTTGGATTTGGTCTACCTTGATAAAAATCAATAACATAATCGACCTCAACACCGCATCTATCAATAGTCCAGTCATGTCTATCAAAAGGTTTCTGGTACCCCAATAGTGCAAAGAATCCAGCTTTTGGTGTTAGCTTCTTGGAATCACCTTTGAAGCTGGTAAGTTGAATACCACCGCACTTATCGCCACCTTGCCCTTCTTCCCATTTTAGAATCTGGTACCAGGCTCTTTCGTTGACTGCATTATGTATAGGGACAACTGTTTCCATGTCACGAGCTGTTGGATTCCAGTTCTTACGCTTCATAGCTTCGAAGAATTGTTTCTGAGAAGGATATATCCAATTTGAATCGGATCCTGTTCTAGGTATCGTTGATATCTCACGCTCAACGGGCAAGTTAACATCTGTTTGATAAATAGGTTCATCTGGAAGAGAGTCAGAAGTATGTTCTTGATTTTTCAAAGCTTCAATAGCAGTTGGTATTTTACTACCATCTATAACAGCTCTTTGATTCTGTCTTCCTATCTCAGCCCATTTACCTCTGGCAGTATGATCGACAGGGCACTTTTCAGCACTTTCATTTGATGTTATTGGAGGATGGCCAGATGGAATCGAATTGTCACCGCTTAATTCAGCCCATTTAGCTCTAGCATTATGGTCAACTGGACATTTATCAGCTTCACTATGTTGTGATTCAGGATGCGGTGGAGTCGGACTGGATGCGTTTTTCAACCACGTTGATCTAGCAGAATGGTCAACGGGACATTTTGGCTGTTCACTGCTCATCCTTTTCACTCAAAACGAGAAATTGCAAGACTTCAAAACAAAAACACTGAATTTTATTGACTTTTCTCACCAACACAAAGTCATTTGAATTCACTGGAATCTGTATGGCTGATAAATTTTTTGAAGTGTGGCGTGTACGTACCATTCGTGATTCCACTAGTCAAGTACCACCTTCGCCATTTTCAATAAAAAATCGGGATCTTTGGCCGAGTGGTTTAAGGCGTTCGACTCAAGATCGAATATCGAAAGATGCAGGAGTTCGAACCTCCTAGGATCCATTATTTTTTTCAAAAAACTTTTTAGCTGTTTCCAGGCCAATACTCAAGAGAAAAGAAGTTCCTTTATTACAATGAAACAACGTAAGGTTACAGGGCTATATTTCTTCCTCTTTTTTGCCTTTTTTTACTGGTTGAGCGTTTAGTTAGTAGGTTTAGGTGTTATCTAAAATCAAATGAGTGCTAGTGTTTGAAAAATAGAGCATGATTTATACAAAAGGAATGGTAAACAGTCTCTTGATTTATTGGATCATGTGTCCATGTTGAAATTTTTGGG
This sequence comes from Wickerhamomyces quercuum, assembly GCA_030556525.1. Taxonomy (NCBI): domain Eukaryota; kingdom Fungi; phylum Ascomycota; class Saccharomycetes; order Phaffomycetales; family Wickerhamomycetaceae; genus Wickerhamomyces; species Wickerhamomyces quercuum. Next base: position 62,017 of record JAKTUE010000003.1, read on the forward strand.
GCTACATTTCCTTGTTCCACAATACGTGTTATGTACCATTTAGTAGATTATAAAATTAGAAACTTAAATGAGTTTTGCCAATACTCTCAATGTACTCAATCTGTTCCTCTCTCCAATCATCATTCTCTAAGTAAAACCCATTGAGATCAAAAACCAGATTTTTGGGAGAGTCAAAGTAAGCTGGCCACCCATGCTCATTCTTCACTTCCAGCAAATCATCGCTAACAACATTTGGATCCAAATTACTTATAAAGGAAGCCCACAATTTTGACATTGTCGATGAGACATTAGCACTTCTCTCATCTGGGTGCCATGTTTCACCCTGAAAAAGGGAGTCAGGCGCTTGATCATTGTTGAAGACATACACGACTTCTTGGAAATGAGATGCACCATAATAGATGCTGTTTTCAAGAGTACTTTTATCACAGATGTTGAATCTGTATTTGTAAACTGGAACTCTATGAGAGCTCAAAATTTGTGCAATAATACGAGCAGGTCCAACATAATTGATATCGCTCACAGCTGTAGCAAGCACTCTCCAGTAGTCGCCAATTGATTCAGGGAACTCAATCTCGCTGGTGTTATATGTTGGGTCCAAGGGCACAGCTAAAGAGGAATCATTGTTGGGATAAAGGGCTTGAATCCTTTCAATGGTGGAGTTTGAAAGATATGGAAAAATACTGGATAGGGCCTTCGAGACTTCTTGAGTCGAATTGACAGCAATAGGAGCAAATGGAGAACCATCATCTGTATTAGCACCAATCAAGACAGGAACCTTATAGTAATTACCTTCTATTAATGTCTGGTAAGATGATTTTGGGAGAATATCACCATCAACATAGGGATAGCCAAACGCTTTTGCTATGACACCGTTCGTGGCATTAAAAGCATGCTGTAGTTCTCTTGCATCAACATCTTGTAAGCACTTTAAACTATCAATCGCATCATCACATTCAAAGTGTGAGACAACAGCATCATAATAGGCTTGTCTAGAACCTGAAATTTCAACACCAGCTCTCACTGAGCTACCACTCTGCATAATGGCACCTTTAATATGAGGACCTAAATGGTCAGAAACAAGCAATTTACCAACAGCAGCGGCGCCAGCAGATTCACCCCAAATAACGATATGCTCTGGGTTTCCACTAAAACCACCAATGTTCTCATGGACCCACTCAATGGCCTTGATTTGGTCTCTTAAACCAACATTTGTCCACCCATTTTGCGCAACCTGTCTTGAGTTCAAAAAACCAAAGCCACCAAGTCTATAGTTGATACTAACACCAACAAAAGGTTGGCCAATCTCGACTGATTTCTCAACGATGAAAGACAGATTGTAAGCGGCTCTCGAACTGGATCCATCTTGGAATGAACCTCCATGAATCCATATAGCAACAGGTAAATTCTCATAATCACCATGAGGCTTGACGACATTCAAGGTCAGACAGTCTTCTGAGTGGTTCAACCCTTTAGAATCAGTACCAGTTGTACTCCAGCACGCAGAACCATACTCGGTATATTCACGAACAGTATCATCCCAAGAGTCGTTGTAGGAAACTGGATTGGCGAACCTAAGTGAGTCGATTGGAGGTTGAGCATACGGTATCCCTAGATAGGCATCTTGATTATAGTTCTCGATGAAAAGACCAGAGATTGAACCATTGTTTGTCTTGACAATCGGAGCAGTAGTAGCAGCAACAGTCGCAGTTAGTGCGCTTGAAAATACTCCGAGAAAGGTATATGTTTTCATTTCAGACAGGCACTGGTGTAAAGAATAAAGGATACTGAATAGGGAAATATGGAGGAATATATAAAGAATGAGCGACATCCTCCAATCTAAAAGCGGAATCAACTTGGAATGTCTTGGATACAAAAATGCAGGGAGATGCGGGTCGCATGGAAGCCCTCCGCATCTGTTGGTTATTTGGAAGTATGACTTCAGGGTAAAACTCTGAAATGCTTGGTGAAATTACTGGATAAAATCTCTGGGGTGGGAAAAAGGGAAAAACTTTTTTACAGTGCGGAAAAACTTGGAATCAGGGGAAAACTGAGAGTGCTTAATTTAGTGGGAACAGTGAGACCGCAAGCTAGGTATTTGGAGTTGATGTCCCAGATAAGGAGCTCCATCATGAACAGAAGAGCTAGGGGGGATTCCTTCTTTGACAACTTTCAAAGACTGTTTACATGATCAATTTTGTGAAATATAACTGAACTCATAAACCATTCCCAGTGCGCTCCCAATGTCTTCAGGTTTGCATAAAGTCTTTATGTACTTGATCATACAGAAAGTATTCCGTTTCCGGTCTTCAATGGCCACTTGGGGCTTGAGTTCAACGGGACTAGAGAGCACATGCATCACGAAGTCGCTAAATGTAGTTAGCTAAATTCCCTCCCCCTCTCCCATTCTTGGATCTCAGCTACTCTCCTATAACTTTACTGAGCAGTTCGCCTGTATGTGAAAAGTGCGTGGAACTATAGTAATCATAAATTGATTTGATTCAAAAGGCTCTGCGCTTCAGAAGGGAGAGAACTGAAAAGTATGAACACAACTCTCGAGAGATGAGAAAGAGTGCAGTGACTAAATAAGCATAATCAGTTAAAGATCAGCATGGTAGTAGCCCAAGATCTGTTCAACGGAAGAGAGAGCTTTGGACCAAAGAACCATTGTGTGCCGGTATTCTTCGTATTTTTCTACTTCATTACTTTTCAGGTTCAGTGATCATCAAGCTCGTTCACCGAACTTAATCTTAATAAAGCCAATCAGAGGAAATCAGTAGAGGTGTGATGGAAAAAAAACGCAAACAAAGCTGGACTGATGTATCTTTTCAAAAAAGTAGCAAATTCTAGGACTATTCATTTAATCTTGTCCTACATACATGTCTGTAGCGTTAAAGTAACCTAATACGTTGCTTAATATCGTGTTCAGCAGAGAAGTGAGGAATGGTGGTTCATGAGGTTCCAGTCATTAACTACTCCAACCAACAGCTCCCTCTATAATGTCTGAATGGTTACACCTGGAAGTACAGCAGCAAATATAGGAAACGCTGTAATACCTATGGTTCTGCGGTGAGAGTAGCATCAAGAATAAGAGTAAAAAGGAAGTGGCTCATAACCACACTTATGATTACATAATACATACTGCCCCTATCGAAGTAACATCATCGAACTTCCAAATCAAATGAACAAACAAATTGAACAGGTGGAAAACACACCAGAAAAAGGTAAACAAGACAGAACAAAGGGAAGGCAGAAGAGATTGATCCCAAGAAACCTCAAAAACGCTTCAGAGACATTTCGCTAGCCTACCATGTCCGACCTGAAGCTGACGGAACCCACGGGGCAATCCACATACGCCATTCAGAACAACAACGAAGTACTTGCTAAACAATCAAAGAACGCGAAGAAGAACAAGAAAAAGAAAGAGAAGGCAAAGGCCAAAAAGGCAGCAGAGAATGCCAGTAGTGCTGGGTCAACAGGGCTGACCACTCCTGGTGAGTCAATTAATGGGGAAACCACGATTGAAAGATCTGATGATACTGAAGATGTGTCACCATCCTCAGCAACGGATCGAGAGAACAGCACGCTCATCGATAATGATATTAAAAATACTGGTGAGACATTATCTACAGAAACACAACCTGCTGCTGCAGGCGTGGATCCTATTGCTACAATTGGGGTTTCTGCTATAAATGGTGATGATTCTCCTGTTGACGCACCACCTCTTGATCTCTCAAACATTGAGCAAAAAGTGGCTGATCTTCCTTCTGAAGAGGTTCTTGAAGCAGATGCTATTGTTGAATCAGAAATTTTGAGTGATTATGCATTTAATGGTGACAAAGAGAACGAGCCAGTCGTCCCCACCCCAAACCAAAACCTTGATGAAAATACTCAAGATGCTTTAGAGTCTAATGATAGCTACCATGCAAGTACTGAAGAAACTATCTCTACCCCTGATGAGTTTAACCAGAAACATGATGATGAGAACACACATGTATATGAACCTTTGCTCTCACATCCTTCATATGAATCTGAAAGTGTTACTAAGGAAGAACATGTGTTTAATGAGATTCATCCTAAAAATGCGGAGGTTCCAGATACTCTTAATGACAATGACGTATTGAATGAAAATATAGTGCAATCAGAGACTCCTGGAGATCTTGATATATTTGCTAAGACAGTTAATGCTGAGCACAATTCATCTCCCCAAATTCACAATAATCCTATGATTGAATCTTTCTCTGAAGAGGCTGTTTCTGTGGAGGCCGTTCCAGATGAGGCAGACACTGTTACGAGTGAGCATTTGTTTGGTGGATCTAGTACTACAAATGGGAACTTCTGGGAAGAGGATGAGGGGTCTAATGAGGTGACGGTGATTGACCAAGCTGTTGAGACCGAACAAGCTATCCCAGCTAGCATCGGCGAACATTCAGATCCTTCAGATGCTTCAGATCTTTCGATACATCATGAAAGAAGTCCAGAACACGGGCAGTTGTTTGAGGAAGATCCAAAAGAAGTGGATAGCTTTTGGAATGAGATCAACCAAACAAATGAAGTTTCTCAGGCCGCAAATACCGATTCAACCTTTAATCAGAATATAGATGAAAACATGTCACCTGAACAGGCTACTTTAGAAATCGAGAAGCCATTTGAAGCTTCTCTTGAACATAAGTTTAGCTCGTTAGAATTAGAGATGGATGATGATTTGTTAGACGACGACTTACTGGATGACAACCTTTTAGAAGATCACTCATTGGAAGAACGCAAGCCTGAAGCTGTCAACTCTGCATCTGCAGGTGCTCAGAGTCAGAATAGGTATCAGCCTGAAGCTAGTCCACAAATCCAATTTCAGGCTCAGCAACAACACCGTTCACAATATTCTCAACCTGTGCAGTATTCTGCACCACAACTTGCTCAATCATATGTTCAACCTATTCAACAGCAGCATCATTTAGATATAAGAAAGCTAAACGAGTACAAGAAAAAGTCCGATGCCTATGACTTCCCATCAGATCTTATTTCTTCAAAGTCAGTCGCTCATAAGCCTGCTATGATTGCAACATCTCAGCCACACACTCCTGCATTTATTCAATCACCACCATTTATGCATAATACCCCATTATTAAATGGTGCTACGAGTTCTGTCGCTCCACAAGGTCCACCAAGAGCTCCATCTACCAATATGTCATATCAACCAACAATATCTAGCGGACCTATTATCCCAGGTACTGGCTCCCTTCCTAAAGCTATAAAAAAAAAACAGTCTTCTTTCTTTGAAGAATTGCCAATACCAGCACCACAACCTCGTACAGCTAGAACAGTTTCAGCAACAAGCTCTATTAAGAGTCCTCATATCAACAATCACTCATTGGCGAATCAGTATTCTGCATCTATTGCACAACCTCCAAATCCTTATGCCTCGGCGCAGCCTCAGCCTCAACCTCCAGCTCTTCCAACTGGTGGCAATAGGTATCAGCAGCCAAATGTAATACACGCAGTACCTCAACAAGTTCAAGCTGCAAATCCTTATACTCCTCCTGTGGCACCTATTTCGCTTCCTCAACAGCAGCAACAAATAGGTGCTCCTACTTCTATACCGGGTTATGGAATACCTCCAACAGGTGCTGTCACTGCTGATTCTGGTACTATTTTGCAAAAGCAAGAATCTAGAGGAAAGTATGCGCCTCCAATCCAACCTGTGCAACCACCTTCGTTCAATCAACCTGTCAACCGTTTGGGCCAAAACGGTAATCAAGCCTTTGTTCTTCCAGTCGGGTCAACCAATGCTCTTAATCCAGCTCTTTCACCGTTAATTCAACAGTCAACATCCTTGTTCAACCAAAATAACCCAGTAGGTGGCCAAGGTGCAACTCAAGGCTTACAAAATCAAGGCTTACAATTATCTGTGCCATCTTCTAACTTCGAATCCGTTAAGTCACCTGGTAACCCTTCTCCAAGTTTTACGAGATATGCTCCAATAAATCATAGAAGACAGGCCAGTGCTACTGCCAATCAGTATGATCCTTATAGTATTACTAAATTACAGAACCAACAAGGTCAACAGCTCCCTCCAATCCCTCAACAGCAAACAGCTCAGTTTGTTCACCCTACTCAAGGCATCGACTCTTATGCTCAACCTGCTCAGGGTATTAGCTCACATGCTCAACCTATGAATCAGCAACCTTTCATTTCCCAAAATATTCAGCAATCCTCTTCGGTTCAACAATTCGCTCAGCAAGGTCGAGCACCATCTATTGGTCACGCCCAGAATCCTTCAGGCTTCCAGTCTCATCAAGCGCTATCTGCTCCACCTCAACCACTTTCTGTTCCACATAATTTTGCTCCGGGTTTGCATAATCTACAGAAACCTCAACAGTTTAGTACACAACCTCTTGAGACCAGACAATTCCCACTATTCAGTATGTCGCAGGACAAAATTGTTTATCTGATTCCAGGAAGTGGGTACGGGATCGATAGAAAAATTCACGTTGTTGATTCCACTAAAGTTTTAGTCGAACCTATTTTGAATGAATTTCCACTTCCTTCCAAAAAGAACATAGCTGCTGTTGAAAAGTTCTTGGACCAAAGAATTGAAACCATTTCATCCTCGATAACTTCAGAGTCTGATGCTGATGAACTTCTACTTGTTCAACTTTTGAAACATAAGCTAAGTAAGAATGAACCGTTGTTTAACCTGAATGCTGCTGTTAACTATGATGAGTCAAACCCTAAAGTTACAGAAAGACCTAAGCTACCTTTAAACAAGAGAAATCTCATTTATCATATTGTAAATGGACAAAAGGAGGAAGCGTTGAAACAGGCTAGAGATGCTGGCGATTATGCTTTAGCATTGCTAATTGCTCCATCGATTGGTCAATCTGCCTACAACCAAATCATCAAAGAGTATCTTGAAAGAGAATTTGGACCGAATACTTCATCCTTGCTAAAATCAATTTATGCAACTGATGCGGATTTCCAATCTAATGAACAATGGTCATTATTGAACTGGAAGGGTCTGGCCACTGCTGCTGTTTCAAATCATCAACAGCCTGCCTTTTTCATTAACAATTTTGGTAAATTTTTGAAAGCAAATGGTAAGATTTTGCCTGCTTATATTTTATATGTCCTCGGCGATCTTCCAGTTTCATCTGCTGAGTGGCCCAAGTCTTTGAAGTTTAGTTTATATCATCAGATTTACCTAACGATCAGATCAGACAATGCTGCTGCCTTTGACGACTCATACCTGGTTCAATTGATTACTGCGGGTTTCTTGCTTGACTATGGTTTAGTATCTGAGGCTCAGAAGTATCTCGATTTAGCCACGGCTGGTTTGAAAGTTTCTAAAGCTGATCCTAAGGAGCTAATACCTGTAAAGGAATACTTGAATCAATTAAGGCAATTATCTGATGGTAAAGACAGTTGGTTTGCAAGACCTACACTTGACAAAGTATGGGGTCAATTGGATAGAAAGTTAAGCAAGTTTATCTCTGGCGATGGGGACGTTACTGCTGAGAAAACGGAAGGGGTATTTAGCAAGTTCAGTCCTGGAATATCTAGGAACACCTCAACAGCCTCACTAGCTGCCGTTGGAGCTCAGGCCTCCGCTTATGGATTGGATCCAACCTCTGCATCATCGAGAGTTCCTCCAGGTGTTCGCCATGCAAGTTCCTATGCTCCAGCCTCAGTGCCTCAAGACATTATAAGCCACCAAGCTGTCCAGTTTAAGGCTTTACAACATGCTCCTTTAAAGCCAGAGCTCAACCGTACTCAAACACCTAATCAACTCCCTACTGGCCTAGCGCCACCAAGAAAGATTGTCGATGCCCAATCGTTTGCAAGCCCTTCGAACCAATCACCAAAATCTAAAACTTCAAGATATGGCCCTGATACGGTATCTTCAAGAAGATCCTCTGCGCACTCTGTTAGTAGCTCACACGGCGATGAATCATTCGCACGTCCAAGTAGTGCTTCTAGGCATGCAAGTGTTGCATCTCATGCTCCTGCTCTACCATTACATATCCCAGTTTCCTCACAGGGTCCACCAAGCTATTCACCTCAGCAAAATCTTGGCCCACCGCCAAGGTTTGACTCTGGCATTAGAGTTCCGCAAAATGCTCCTCCTTCTGAGAATTCAGTTGCACCTACTCTTACAGCTACTCACAATCCAGGTGAAATTCAAACAGACTTTGCTCATCGTGCCTCTTTTAGCTCATCAAATACAGTTAATATAGCCGCTTCAACGGCACATGATGAAGCCATTGATTCGAAAGATTACTTCACCGATCAAGTTCATAATTTGGAAGATTTACCTGTGTTAGATGAGAAACCTATCAAGAACACTTTGGTGGTCACGTCAACTCAAGAGTTACATAATCAAATCAATGGTAAAGAGAATCACATTGAATTTACTGCTGAGGAAAGTACACAATCTGAAGATCGAAAACAACTACAACAAGCCCCTTTTAGATTTGATGATGAAAATATTGATGAGCCTTATGATTCAGAACCTCAAAGACCAGGTCAAAATAATCGAACTTTCAGTGATTTTGGTGGCTCGGCTGCTACTCCTTACGAGATACCAGAAGATTTGCAAGAAAGAGCTCTTGAATCAGATCCTTCATATGTATCATCACGTTCAAGCTCTGTGAAGGGTGTAACATCCCCAGTTTTAGAACCTTCCAGCTCAACTAGTAAAAGATATATTTCAGAATCAGACGTTGTTTCGGAAAGTCAGTCAAACCCTCAAGTTTTATCTAATGATAATAATCCAGACAAGGTATTGCCATCTATTAGTACAGAACCTGACTTTCCAGTACCTGAGAAGAGAAACCCAGTTGTTAGCCCATTCAATCCGTATGCTCCGCAAGCTCTGTCTCCAGCTCCTGATGAAAAATCTTCGGTTACAAGCCCTTACAACCCATACACACCCCAGTCTGTCTCTTCTCCAGTTGAACCGAAGTTCAATCCCTACCAGCCTTCAACAAGCGAAAGTAACAGTTTGGGTTCGTTCAGAGAAGGTAGCACTACACCACTAGCATCTAAGTTTGAGCCTTATAGACCACCAAGTATCTCCACACCACCAAGCTCTGATCCTCCATCTACAAGATTGACTCGATTTGAACCACCACTTTCTACTGCAAACCATCATATTTCGAATATCCCAGAAGAAGAAGAGTACTATGATGATGTTGTTGAAGATAGTGACGATGACGATGACGAAGAGGAACAAACGAAGAAGCCAACTGCTGTCAAATCGGAAATCAAAAAACCAGAAAGAAAGGAAGAAAGTAAACCACAGCCAAAGAAAGAATCTGGTGGGTGGTTTAGTGGTTGGAGACGTAAGAATGATGATGGTAAGAAGCCTGTGTATAAGGCCAAGTTGGGTGAAGAAAAGTCATTGGTGTACAATGAAGAGCTGAAAAGATGGGTTGATAAAGATGCTAATATCGATGATCTAAGAGCTGAATCTGCGCCTCCACCACCACCTCCAACCATTAGAAAAAAACCAAGCAACTTGACCAAACCACGCTCTGATTCTATTAGCTCTTCACCTGCTACGAACTCTGCTCCACCACTTCCAGGATCAAGTGCTCCGGTCAGTTCAGGTGGACCTTCTGGGGCTTCTGGTCCAAGCCGTGTTTCTTCAGGTTTGGCTCCCCCAGGTGTTAAAAAACCTCCTTCTGCTACATCGGATTTAGATTCCTTGATGAACTTAGCAGGCCCAAGTGGTGGTGGTGCTTCTACTAGAAGAAAAAAGAGAGCTGGTTACGTTAATGTGATGAAAGAAATGGGAAATGCTGCATAAGAGGTCTAGAAAATGTTTCGTTTTTATCTTTATAACTATGTCTTTAAAAAACTTGTTCGTTCTGTTTTAAACTTGGTGTATGTTCATAGTTCTCCAAAATAAATTGTCTGGTATTGACCATTAAGTCACATTGATCTTTAATGTCTTTTCATATACTTTGAAAGTACCTGTAATGATCAATACTCGTTTCAATGGCGATTCTTGATAATTACATGCCCCATTTTCCACTAACGAGAAGAGTGCAATATGAAGTCACCACGGTAGGATTACTGAAGAATCTTCGGGGTTTGATGAATGTATCTTATTTGGTTCAATTGTAAGCTCTTCTCCTATTACCGGTGTGCGTATATGGCCTTTCATTACGTTCATGTTAGGAGATTGTGCCTCTTTATCCATATATGTACACCATTTTGCTATTTCCACCAGGTCATTGAAATCTGCATTAATTCTGGGTACTGAGTCTTTTTCCTCGAACTCTGAGTAAGAATTCGAACTATACTCAGTTGAAGGAGAGGAGGAAGCGTTTGTCAGTGTACCATCTGCCACTGAGAAGAATTCTCCTACTAGCTGTTCCGAGTTTGAGTCTGAGTACTCTGAATCTGAATTCTCGGATACATCATCATCTTCTGAACCTGAGCTATGGTGTGTGGCCTCAAACTTAGTCAGAATAAGACTATGCGGCTCGCTATGTTTCTTTATATCTTTGTATATCTGCATCGCTTTTCTCTGATCTTCAGAAGCTATGAACTGTTGGTCTCTTTTAGGATTTGGAATAATGGTCACAATAGAATGAGTCGTTGGATAGTGTCTCTGCTGTGCTTTGTTTAATTCCGAGAGTTGAGGAAACCGTCTTGTTCCTTTTGGTTTCTTATTAGTGTTACTATCAATCAACCAATTTTTCCTTCTTTTTGCTTCTGGCTTTCGTCTTGACTGAACTTTCTTCACTTCGGTAGTTGGTTTAAAAGGTGCGTTCTTTGTCTCCTTGATTCTTTTCGAGTTTGTAGTTACTTTCGGTTGGACATTCTTTCTCTTTTTTGATGAGCTAGAGCTTAGTAATTTCTCTTGATTCTGAAAGAATTTAAGCTTGTATTCTGGGTCTCTTTCTGTTCCAACTGGTTCTGTGATATTGCGTCTTTTACAGCACTGGTTTGCTGGTCTAGAAGTGACCTTGGTAGCTGTAGGGTCAAAGGAGAACCAAGGGCCCCTTATAATTATCGATGAAAGTCTCTGTATCAAACATTCTCTGAAATGCTTGCTTTTGGTGTAAGATCGAGTGTGGTACATTTGTTCGTTTCCTTGGGCCATCATGGGCAAGGGATGTTCCGTTCAGCTGGTTTCCACTGGTTAATTTTATAGCTATTTTATGAGCGAAATGAGTAAATTAAAGACACAGATAGGACCTCAGGAAGATAAGCAAGATAATCGGCCCGTTTAAAGCGTTTATAGCAATCGAATACTTCTCAATTGAGCTTTTTCACAGATTCCTCTCATGGATCATTTCATTTCGTGTTGAGTTAATATAGGACAGTTACTGGTGTCCGGGTGTGGATCTGACTTGCATCGCGAAATCAAATCAGTAAAACCTCTTTTGGCTGACGACTACTTGAAACGAATCAACAGGCAAACCAGTTTTTATATAAAGATGGCTCAATTGGCTTTCAGTGCGCCTGGAAAAGCTCTTTTGGTTGGTGGATACCTGGTTCTGGACTCCTTTGATTCCTACGTGGTGGCCCTAAGCGCGAGAATGCACTGCGTTGTTTCTTCAACAGAGGACTCTACCAATGCCATCGAGATCACAAGTCCTCAGTTCAACGGTAAATGGCAGTACAGTTACGAGCAGTCCAAAGTAACTTCAGTGGGTCATAAGAACCCATTCATTGAAGCAACAATAAAAACCGTTTTGGGCTATCTCAAGCTTGAACAATTGGACAAATCACTTAGATTGACAGTGTTCTCAGATAAAGAATATCATTCACAAGAAAATACTATAAGAAAGGGAAAGTTCTTGTACCATAACCAGGCTATTGATAGTGTTCCAAAGACTGGTCTTGGATCCTCTGCTGGCTTAACAACCGTCGTCACTGCTGCTCTTTTGTCACAATTCATAGAACTTGATCTATCGAATCAGAAACATCTAAATATCATTCATAATTTAGCCCAGTTCAGCCATTGTCAAGCACAGGGTAAAGTAGGATCGGGATTTGATGTTGCAGCTGCTACTTTTGGCTCTATTGTTTACAAAAGATTCGATCCTGCATTAATCAATACCTCGAGCGAGACGGATCTAACAAAATTGATAGACTCAGACTGGAAGATCAAAAACCAAAAGGTCGCTTTACCTAGAGGCATCAAGTTGCTGATGGGTGATATCAATACTGGCTCAAACACTCCAAAATTAGTTTCTAGAGTATCTGCTTGGAAGAAATCTAATCCGACTCGTTCTGCTCAGATCTACTCGGAATTAGACCACTCCAATTTGAATGTTATTCAAGCATTGAAGGATTTATATCTGTTATCTCAGACTGATCCAGTATCATACTCAGAATTACTAACCTTTGTTTCATCGCATTCTTCTAGAGACATAACATCATCTAATAATCAATCATTAACCCCATTCAAGCTTTTGATCAACTCCATACTCTCAATTCGTGAAGCTTTCAGAATAATCACAAAGGAGTCAGGTGCTGAAATTGAGCCATTAGAACAGACCGAACTATTAGATGCATGCCTAAGGTACAACGGCGTTCTCGGCGGTGTTGTTCCTGGAGCTGGTGGATTTGACGCAATCAGTGTGCTAGTAGTCGAAGACCAAATAGAAGTGTTTACCAAACAAACCCATAATGATGACGATTTCAAGAACGTCACCTGGCTAGAATTGAGTGAAGAATCTGAGGGTCTTAAGCAGGAAAATGTCAGAGAATATCAAGAGCTTTTATAGAGAAAGAGAATGCTTCATATGTTAATTCTACATAAGATTATGTAATGTAATATCCGGGTAATTGATCCTGTCTTTCGCGGTTTTTTTGATGGGAAAAGCCAAAGAAAGAAAGAAAAGAGGAAACGGCAGTTGAAGCTAGCAATATCTGCTTGTCTTGACTATAATTTCGGGTAGCTGGTATCATTTCAACCATTTTTCTATTGGCAATACGGTGATTGACTTTTTATTTCTCTCTGAAGCCGGCAATAACTTGAGCTTTCATCCATCAAAAGTGGCCCCGTAAATTTACCTATTGCCACTATGATATCTCAAAGATCGAGGCTAATAACAACAAACATAAAAAGATGGTCGCAGATTGGTCCTCAGAGACTGTTCTCGACTTATAAACCACATCAGTTTAGCCATTCCCAGTTCCGTTTTAACCAGAAGAAGCAAAACGATAAAAAGGATGATAAAGATGACAAAGACAACAAGAAAGAAATGTCCCCAGCTGAATATTTCAAATCAAAGGAGTTCCAAAGATCAATGTATTTGACTGTTGGTTTCACCCTGCTGTTTTACTTAATCTCACCAAGTGATAAATCTGGCTCTAGCAATGTTTTAACTTTTCAGGAGTTCAAGACTAAGTACTTAGAGAAAGGGCTTGTTGATAAAATCTATGTTGTCAACAAGTACTTGGTGGAGGTCGAATTGAGACCTGAAGCCTCCTCCTCTATTCCAAGTGGTGGTGCCTTCGGTATCTCGGCAAGACCTATTGTCTCTTTCACTATTGGATCCGTTGATGTTTTTGAAGAGCAGATTGATCAAATCCAAGACAAGTTACAAATACCACCAAGCGAAAGAATCCCAGTGAAATATGTCGACAGAGGCTCTGTACTAAATATTTTATTACCGTTCTTACCTACTGCTCTCTTACTGGGTGGTTTGTTTTACTTGACCAAAAGAGTTCAAGGTGGTGCAGCTGGTGGAGGTGGTATGTCCAATATCTTCTCAGTTGGAAAGTCCAAGGCCAAGTTGTTTAACCAAGAGACCGATATCAAAGTAAAATTCAAAGATGTTGCAGGTTGCGATGAGGCTAAGGAAGAAATCATGGAGTTCGTGGAGTTCCTCAAGAACCCATCAAAATATGAAAGATTAGGTGCCAAAATTCCAAGAGGGGCTATTCTATCAGGTCCTCCAGGTACTGGTAAGACTCTATTAGCGAAGGCCACTGCCGGTGAAGCTGGTGTCACATTCTTATCTGTGTCTGGGTCAGAGTTTGTAGAAATGTTCGTCGGTGTCGGTGCTTCCAGAGTTCGTGACTTGTTCGAGACTGCAAGAAAGAAGGCCCCAGCCATCATTTTCGTCGATGAAATTGATGCCATTGGTAAAGAAAGAGGTAAAGGTGGTGCTATGGGTGGTAATGACGAGAGGGAAGCCACACTGAACCAATTGCTAGTTGAAATGGATGGTTTTGAAAGCTCAGATCATGTGGTCGTTTTGGCTGGTACTAACAGACCAGACGTCTTGGATCCAGCTTTAATGAGACCTGGTAGATTTGATAGACATGTCAACATTGATAGACCAGATATTGAAGGTAGAAAAGCTATTTATAAAGTGCATTTGAAAAACTTGAAACTGTACATCAGCAGGGATGGTGTTGTGGAAGAGAAGTATGATGAGCTGAGTGGTAGGCTAGCTGCTTTAACTCCAGGGTTCTCAGGTGCCGATATTGCTAATGCTTGTAATGAAGCTGCTTTAATTGCTGCTAGACACAATGATGAGTATGTTGAGTTAAAACATTTCGAGTATGCCATTGAAAGGGTGATAGCTGGTTTAGAAAAGAAATCAAGAGTTCTATCCAAAGACGAGAAAAAAATTGTTGCATACCATGAAGCTGGGCATGCAATTTGTGGTTGGTACTTGAGATTTGCTGATCCATTGCTAAAAGTGTCAATTATTCCAAGAGGTCAAGGAGCTCTGGGTTACGCTCAATACTTACCGCCAGATCAATATCTACTAAGCGTAGACCAATTTAATGACAGAATGACAATGGCATTAGGAGGAAGAGTTAGTGAGGAATTACATTTCAAGTCTGTTACTAGTGGTGCTCAGGATGATTTTAAGAAGGTTACAAACATTGCCGAGTCAATGGTTACTAAATTAGGTATGTCTTCTAAAGTCGGTTATCTTTCCTATGATACAGAAGATCAAGGTGGCTTTCAAGTTCAAAAGCCTTTCAGTGAAAAAACCTCTAAGTTGATTGATTCAGAAGTTAAGAAAATTATTGAAGGCTGTTACGAGAGATGTAAAAACCTATTGATTGAAAAAGAAGCGGAATTAGAGAAAGTTGCACAACTACTTTTGAAAAAGGAAGTGTTGACAAGGGATGACATGATTGAATTATTGGGTCCTAGAGAATGGAGAGAAAACGAAATTTTTGAGAAGTACTTGGGTGTGGGTAAAGCAGCTTTTGGTTCTGGAAGTAATGAATCATCAAAACCAGTTGCTCCAGTTGTGTAAAAAGATGCATTCATTCTCCCCCAAAAAACGGGGTATATAACGAAAGCTTTTATGAAAAATAATTTGTATATAGATTGAATCCTACATATATTAGAAAAGGGGTAAGTTAATAGTTTATTAGTAACACTAATTCCATCTTACTAGAGATTTAAGAATTAAAAATGCAAAATATATGAGGTGCACTATCACTCTCCATTAGAGCAAACACATGTATAGAGACCAGTATGGGGAATATTACCATTTTCAAAAGGTTTCTTCTTCCATATTTACTTCATTAGCTTCAAGTTCATCAGGGACCTGAAAACCTTCTTCAGTATTATATAATATCTCCTGAACTTTAATTAGAACATCTTTCAAATTCAAATCTTCATGATCACCATCAGCTTTCAAGAGATCATTAGTAGTCTCTGTCAAAATTTCGATTTCTCTTAGCTTGTTGAAATAGAAGTTTCTCTCGGTTTCCAAGGCTTCAACTGCATTCTTGTATTCATCAAGTTCGATAGAAACCTCGCTCAAGGAGGATTTAGTTAAGGCCAACTCTTGCTCTAGTCCTTTGTTGACTACTGGGTGTTGGTGGGATAATGATGAGACCCTGGATGCGTTCCTTGAAGTGTTTGCAGAATTACCATTTGCGGTTCTTGTTCCCCCCAAGTTCGAAGGTGTAGCGTTTGCAGTAACTGAGGAATTTGAAGTTGAGCGACGAGTAGCAGAGGTATTTTTGGCAACAGAGGCGGAGGCAGAGCTTCCTGAGATGGTCCTTGATGCTGCTCTAGTGGCTGGTATGGATCCTGTAGGTGGAAGGTATTTCCTTCTTGACATAGGTTCGTATTCAGATTCATCTTTATTCTCTAGCCAGAATTTTCTGATCCATTGAAAGAACTCCAAGTTATCCTGGAATTTGCACTTTATCAATCTGTCTACGGGTATAGTTTTGCTGATCTTGTGCTTGACGAAACTGGCCTGCAACACTTTAAAATTGTTTAGATGGTCATATTCCTTTGATGTATCGAATTTGACCCTGGCCATTGGTACATCCAGGTAAATGGAATCGATGATCTGACAATAAGCAGCACCTGAGCCCAGCTGCTCAACTTTGGCATAGTTCAGGTTCAATAGACCGTTTACCCAGTTTAACAAGTCGACTCGTGATTCGCCAGACATACCTCACAGTCTTCAGAAGATTCGGAACAGATTGAGGCTTTCCTAGAAGGATTTTCAAGACAATTTTGCAGAGGTTCTGGTTTGTTTTGGTTTTTTGATGTTTTGTTTTTGTTTCAGATTTTCGCGTTTCTGCATCAACTTGTCACGTGATAAAGACTTAAAGACTCGCTTTTATGTTACTGTTCTATAAAAGAGAAGAAGCTATAAGGGTCGTAAAGAGTATGTTTGAGGTAATAAAGATAATCATAATTCATTTAAACATAAAAGGCATAGAAAAACATATAAGGAAGAAAGCAGCAAACGTTCATGAATCATCCTCATACTCTTCATTATCATTTGGAGTCAAATCTCTATGTAGGAAAGGTTTGTATAGCGAATCAAAGTAGTAGGCCTTGGCTTCTTTATTCTGTGCCTGTTCATTTACATGCTTGAAATAGGACTCGTAGATATCACCATTGTACTTACCAATTTGGGAATCGATGAAATAGTCGGATAAGTTAAACGCATCAGTTAAACCAATGATATCAGGTCTTAACCTTTCGTTAATATCGTCAATCTTAAAGTTCAAAAAATCACTGAAATTTGAATCTTTAACGATACCGGCAGAATAAAATTGAGACAGGTTCTGAGATGTTATAAATAATCCATAGAGTTGGACTAATAAATCTAAGACAGGGCGAAGCTCTTCAGATGCCTCATTTATGACTCTCAGGTGGAATGTCTTCAATATAGTCAAATGGGTAAACATTTTTGAAATTTCGAATCTGTTCGATGAGATTTTCTCAAAAGAACTCTCTGAATCGTACTTCTTTGAGAACTTCTCGAAATTATCTGTTCCCTTTTGGACTAACTTCTTTGAAACAGATTCCCAAGCCGTAATAATAGTGCTAATATCATCCAAGTCTTCGTTAGAAATCTTGAACCCATCAAAGTTCTTAGTCAAGAACTCAGAGTAAACACCTACCTTCTGACCTTTTAAAACATCCAAGTAATTTTGAATTAAAGCACGGCCACAGCTCAAAGATAACACGTTATTATCACCTTCCCAAGTACATTGAACAACCCAGTCTGAATAACCAGATCCAAATCCATTATAGGATGAATATCCATGACCACCACAGCTTTGTCTTGACTCATCGATGATTTTACAGGTTTCCCAGGTTGCAAAAGCTTTCATACCAGCAGATAGAGAAAATAAGTCCTTTAGATTTGGAATAATCTCAGAGAGTTCAGCTTCCCCACTTCTTGCCATTTCCTGCACTTTATCATTGAAGATAGTTACTTCGTTACTTGAAGAGTTTAATGCATAAACAGTAGCCAAAAGAGGAAATAGCCTTCTTCTGTGGTGTGGATAATCGATGATTCTTTTCTCTAACCCTGTGTCGCCATCCTTACCGAATTGTCTTCTCAAAGTGGCATATCTTAAAGCAATGGTGATGAATTTCTTACCAATGTTATAGGAATCCCTAACCATCGAAACTCTGCCAATGACCAAAGCAGTATAACCCAATTGTTCAAATTTTGGCTGTGTCACGACACCTTTCTCATCAATCTTAGTAAACTTACTCAACATGTTGAACCGTGGAATCTTAACATTACTGAACTGAATCCATCCATTGTCAACACCGTCTCTTCCCATTTTCTTACCAATATCACCGATCGATATTCCACTTAATAACTGACCCGTGTTGACATCTCTCAACTGCACCACGAAATTCTTCACTCCATAATCAACACCCTTAGAGATCAATCTAGCATATACCACACAGTGCGTGGCAGAATGGGCAGCACCTCCAATCCACCATTTTGTTGCACCTAAATTAGGAGTATTGACCACGAATCCTTCAGATGCTTCATCAAACGTAGCAGTAGTCTGCAGTTTTGCAACATTCGACCCATGGGTCAACTCTGTCATACCGAAGCATCCGTAGAACTTTGCAATCTTTGCAGCGCCCTTTGTCACGACCCAGTGCTGAAACTGCTCGGATGTCCCCAAGGCACGTACCGTCTGGATGAATAACCCATAATGGACACCCAATCTTGTTGCAACCGAACCATCGGCAATAGAAAGCAATCCAATCCTTTTAGTGAACGTTGCCTCGTCATCTGTATCTAAAAAGGGTGCAACTTTTGTGATTCTAAGAAAGCATCTTTCTCTCTGCTCTTCCCAGGTCAATTTATAGTCATCTTTGTGAGCGAAAGCAGGGTCTCTCTCTATTTGCAGCATCATCTGCTCCATTTTCTCTGTTTCTTCTGCACTTCCATCCAAAAAATTGGTCAGATTGGGGACGCTGAAGGAGCACTGGGCCCTTTCGCGCTGTCTCTCTTCAATTGTCATCGTTCCTGGTACTTCTGTTTCTCATTTTCGAGGACTCGCTACGGTCGAAGAGAGAATGTGGATATTTGTCGTTTATATAAAGGAAGTGGAAAAATGAAAACAATAGTTTATTTAACCGCGGCTGAAGTACAAATGAGGGACAATACAAAACAAGAAATTTGCCTAATTCGGAAAGGTCAATATTGAGCTTTGGTCTAACTAATTATAACTAATTATTTGTAGCCGTGGTGACCTGGCTGTGCTAGTCTTGGGCTCATTTGAAGACCGCACCGATGTTAACCTTGGACGTCCTATAGTTGTCCTGGAAGTGCTCGTCATATAGCTCAGGTGCCTCCGGGAATTCATCATCTGGCTTGACAATGCCATTGAACGCGATCCTGTTTGGTGATTTCTTACTTCCAATAGATCTCTCAGAAATCTTGTCAACAGTACTCATTTCAACTATCTTGTTGCCGACTTCCCTGAAAGGCACATCTTGTTGTAGCAATATAGCACTTAGGCCAGCAACACTAGGTGCACTCATAGAAGTACCAGACATCACAATTGTTTTGTTATCAGTATCATGTGCTAAGCTTTCAATTGCAACACCGCTGGCAAAGACATCAATGCACTTTCCATAATTACTGAAGTAAGCAATAATATCTGCTTTATCGTCAATAGCACCAACTGTGATGGCTTCTGGAGAGCTGGCGGGACTTGTAATACAAGAATCGAGAGCAGCATTACCACCAGCAACAACAACAACTAGACCAGAATCAACTGCTGACTTGATGGCAGTGTTCAATATTTCATTCTTCATTGAGCCTAAAGATAAATTTGCGACACCCAGAACATTATGGTCTCTTCTATGGTTAACAGCAAACTCTAGGCCAGAAACAATGCTTGAAAATGTACCGGTACCATCTTTATTTAATGCCTTAACCTCCACTAATGTAGTACCTTTTGCAATGCCAAAAGTCTTAGAGCCAATTACACCAGCAACATGAGTACCATGGCCATGTTCATCACCTCCTTGAGAACCTGTTTCCCCAATAACATTGGCTCCAAAGATAGCTCTTCCTTCAAAGTCGGGATGCTCTTTGTAGATCCCGGTATCAATGACATAGACATTCACATCTTTACCATCGAATTTAGAGTGATAATAGTAGTTGAAGGGACCATTCAAAGGTAACCTTTCACGTCTAGAGATTCTAGCCAAATGTCTTGGGGCCATGAATTGAGTATCATAATCTAGAGAGTTACCATAATCACCTTGGTCTTCCGAAGACTGGTAATCGCTGAGTTCTCCTCTTTCAGTGCCCAACTCTTCGTTTTCAAAGATATTGATTGGAAAATCTGTCGTGATTGTTTTTACCAGAGGATTCCTTTTCAATTTCTCAATAGCGTCCTTAGTGAAATCACCAGAGAATCCTTCAAAATTACCAAAAGACACAACTCTCTTGACAAATGGTCTTAAGTGCTGTGCGGTTTTGACGTTGTCGTCTGTTCTTAATAACTTTTCAACTGTCGATGGATTTCTTAGCTGAACAAAATAAGTGGCATCAATGGTGGAAGCCAAAGCCAATAGAACCAGCAATTGATGAGATGAGAAAACAAGCATTCTAACCAAAAGGTCAAAAAAAAATGTAAGATTGATCAAAATGAACTAATATTGTGTCTTTCAGTGAACTAGACAATAATAGAAGCAAAATTGAAGTGATTATTTATAAATCTGTATAAGCAAAGGTGTTTTAAAATTAGCTAGGTAGAAGACTTTTTAGTGTTTTGTTGATGCTCCTAAATAACAAAAGCCGATCTCTGAAAAGATCAGAATGTCTAGGATATCTTCTTTCGTGTGATAACTTCATCATCAAAAGCTTAATCCTATATTTTGATTTTGTGTTGAGTTCGAATATCAGTTGATTATTACCACAAAAGCACCCATCACCTAACAACCTGCTCTTTCCTGTGCGAAAAGGAAAAGAGTGCCCAATAAATAAGCACGAATATTCATAACATTCTCCCTGTAATTACGAACAACAAAACAGATGAGCCATCCCCCATTTTTGGCTCTGCTAATCAATAAAAGCATCATTCAAAACTAAACTTATTTCTTATTTCCCATACATTCTCACTCCGGGTAATCCGAATGCTTAATTAAAAAAGCTTCCCCCGAAAAAGAAAAATGATGAAATCGATAAATAGAGTGAGCCAGTAATCGCTCGAATTAGCACGCTTCGTTGATACGCCAGACTGCACCTGCACAGACCAGCAGTCGCCCTGCTTTACCAAATCCAGACTGTTTCGATTCTGGCAACTCAGTACACTCAATCTTTCTGACATACAAGCAACTCCTTTTGATCTTTCTCCCCTTACATTACTCATTTCGCCATGATGACGCTTCAACCCCAGCTGATAACTCGTAATGGCACCCGAATACTTTGTGTTGCTGAGCTCAGGGGCCAACTGTCATTGCTGAATACCCTGGCAGATCAATACCAAGCCTCCATTATCCTTCACACAGGCTCTTTTGGGTTCTTTGACAATGGCTCTATATCAAAGATTCATGAGAGCTACTTGAGGCACATCGTTGCCTTTTCTCCTTTGTTGAGCCAGCAACTACTAGACAAGATCAGCGAGCTATCACGTGCAAGTGGTGAGTATGTTGACCATGATGTAGAGGCGTTGAGAGATTTATTGAATGGCGTACAGATTAGCGAGTTGATGGATTTCATAAATGGTCATAAAAAGTTAAAGGTACCCGTTTATACCATCTACGGAATGATTGAAGACTCGAGTGTGTTGAACAAGTTCAAGATTGGGGAGTACTATATTCCTAATCTACATATACTAGATGAGGATCACACTTATACCTTAAATATCAATGATGAGGTGGATTTATTTTTTTGCGGATTAGGTGGATCATTATCATACCAGAAACTTTTCCATCAAGGAAACTCAATAACAGAAGAAGAAGTGGAAGAAATAGTAACAAAGAAAAACCTATTGCCCATTGCAGGGGAGCCCGGAAATGTTTGGCTAACAATGCTACAAATCGGACAGTTTATAAAAACAGTGGAGGCCAACTCGAAAAACAGCGATGTGAAAATCCTTTTAACCCATCCATCACCTAGCAGAGAAGGTTTGCTAGCACATCTGAGTGTTTTCCTAAAGATCGATTACACCATTTCAAATGGATTGCATTTCTTGTACCCTTCAAGCTTCAATGAGTTGACTGTTTGTCCAAATTTTGAATTTTACAAATCCAAATTTAGTGATGCTAGGAATCAGTTGAGTTCCATCTGGATTAGAGTTCAAGAAACAATGGAAAACATGATCAGCACAGACAAAAAATTACAAGAGCTTCTTAGTGTTGCACTAAGTGCGTTTGATAGAATCCCTGTAATAAACTCAAAAACTGTGAGCAGTGCCAATAATGGGGGTACTACGGACCATGATGAGATTATTCCATTGTCTCTTTCATTCAATAAAAGAGACATCAACTCCAATACGATCAGACTACAGAGTGATGCGTACTATTTGAGTTTCCAGAATCAATGGCACTTCAATCTTTGTGATGTTTCAATTGGTTCGATTGTGTTGAACGTTGAGGATGGAAGAATGAAGTTTGAGGCAAACTCGAAAGGATTTGATTTCAGTTTCAAGAAAGATGGTCGTGAGATTAGAGAAAGAAGAAGTAATGGGTTCAGAAGAAATCAAGGTGGGATCGGTAATGGTGGGAATAACTCAGGAGCAACGGGTAACGGGTATAGAGGCAGAGGTAGAGGCAGAGGTGGATATAAAAGATAAAACAAACATGCTGATGGGGTATGTGGGTATGGAGTCAAAATTATTCATGACTGAAACGAAAACGAAGCTAGTGCTAATGCTAATACGGCAAGAGGCCATGATAGTATTAAAAGATGGAGATTATACAGATTATTAATTTAAGAAGACGGTGTTGATTTTATATGTTTACAGGTGTCAAAGTTCAAGAGAGACAAAAACTTCATTATAATAAGATATTTTAGTCTATTTTGATCAAAAATTCGTAAAGCAGATATAAAATCGAAATGAAATAAATAAGCTGATAAATAGAATAAATAGTATGACGAATAAATAGATAACATGAGCAAGGATTTCCTGCTCAAGACTCAGTGATCCCATGGGTGCTTCAGGCCCTGTTATACCTGTTAGTAATTTCAAACGTAGAAACATTTTCTTCTCATTCCCATGACAGGATCTTGACGAAAAACAGGAATCATTGTACATACGAGCATAACCAAGCCATCTTGCTTACAACGATACAAGATCCAAAAAATGGCAACAGCTCCAATGGTTTTACTTATGACCTTTGACAAGATAGGGATATTAGGAGGTAAAGGTGGTGCGTGACGAACATATTTTGGGGCGTGATGGTGGCTGTTCAACTTGAATAACGTTTGTCTCATTTTTGGATTTCTTAGCTTCAAATCTTCTCAATTGTAAAGTTGCTGATGATGATTTGATTGTTTGGTTGTTGCAGCTTTTTAAGGAGATGTTGATATTTTAATTTGAATCTGAGTAAAGAGGAAAAATCTAAATTATTACGTGACAAATCCTATATGTTTTTTCCGACTTGGAAATCAGCAAATTTTAGAAAAGAAAAAATGGAGGGTTGGCCGAGTGGTCTAAGGCGGTAGACTTAAGATCTACTGGAGGTTTCTCCGCGCGAGTTCGAACCTCGCATCCTTCAATATTTTTTTTAAAAAACTTTTTTACAAGAGAACACACCAAGAAACAAGCAGCTCAGAATGTGACCCGCCGAATATGATATGAACCTATTTTTATAGATATTTGAAGATTTTCTACAACGTTTTATACTAAAGACTTTTTTCCGATGTGAACTTAATATGGCACATATTCCGTTGAAAAAAAAAAAAAAAAAAAATTTGAAAAGGGAAAAGTCAGCGTCCATACCATGTTACAAAGATCACTTGAGCAGATGATCTCATCTTGCTTAAGAGTACCCAACATTGATACCCTTCCAGTTTCCTAGTATCTAATGAAGTAGTAACTTCGAAAAAATTTGTTTTCAGAAGTTTGAAAATTTTATTGTACATCTCATCAAAATTTATTAAAATCACTTTTTCAACCTGATCTCTTAAAAACGTCATAATTGATTTATTAATGCTTTAGCTGTAGAACCTTTTTTTGTTGATCACTAGAAACAGAGGAATAACGAGGATAAAAATGAGGATCCGTTCGCTATGTGAGGGTTGAGGAAACAATAAACTTCCTCATGAACCGAAAAAGGAACAATAGCCTACTTGAAAACAGGACTATCCTTACAGGTCTTGGATAGAAAACGATGAAACATTTTTAACAAGTGAATAAATGAGCACAATTTCTACTCAATGCAGTTTCTTTTGAGATAACTTTCATGCTCAATCGATTCTGATACGTGGTAGACCAGATTTCTCACATGTATTGTATTATATTGGGTTTAAGGTTACAACAAACAAACGGAATACCACCGGTCAACAGTCTTTTTTTTGGGTCCAAAAAGTGATGAGAAGGGTAATGAAGGGACTTTACTTCTTCCTAAACTCATTCATCTCCGAAACAAACAAGAGAGAACTTTACTTGTTTGTGTAATTAGTCACTGCTCCTGCCAAATTTCAACAGGTTACAGTCTTTCAGTATCCCTCTTTTGCCTGCACTCATCATAATCCTCCCTATCCTCCCTACTTGCTCATTGGTGAGATATTAGTACTCACTGCCATCTTTCTGCGGTACCTTACATAAGTCCCTCCAGGTCGCATAAAAAGCCTTGCTGACTTAGTTGCTGTAGTGCTAGGGACTTATGTCTTTAGGGGAAATTGATCCTGCATCTGCTGCGAAATTAGTTCATTGGGTTCTAGAAGTGGGAGATATCCCAGTATTCTTAATCAAAGGTTAAAGGAGTAAAAGAGTAAAACACTAGAACAGGGTTGAGACTCATTTTCTAAATTTCTAACTCCCACGAATCCCTGAGCATTAATGTTTTTCTCTAAACTCGTCCCTATGTAAACCCAACGCCACATACGTACTTGACGATCAGCCTATCAGCAGGCCTATCAGCCTATCATCAAGTCCCTCTCATCCCACTGAGATTTTGAGGTATACACAGCTACACAAATATAACATCCATACATAACCTATAAACACCCAGTTTCACCTGCCTATCCGATTTTAACCAAAGCACTCTCCAACACTGCAGACTTAACTCGAAGTAGAATAACTTTAAGATATCCTCAAAAAGTTAAAGCCTCTTGTCCTGACCCACCTCAAAAATTCAATTCTTTCTTCTCATCTCTCATCTCTCATTAGTTATCACTCTGATCTCTGATCTTCATCGATCGCTCCATGTAGCGCGCCAATCTCATTGTTTACCCTTAGCCGCTAGTTCCATAGTCTTTTGATCCCATCCTGCTTACAAAAGTATTCCACTGGTGGAATTTGGATTGGCGGATACATCAAGGTTGAAGCTGATATCCCTTTGGTTGTTTTTCAGCTGGCTTAAGAGAATTATCGTACTATAATAACCACTCACTCTATCAAAGATACTTCATTGAAGAGTTGAGACCGTATTTCCCATCCTCATTAGAAAAAGGGTGTGTGTGTTTTGACGTAGGATACATACTAGATATTCATGCATGTGACCATCGTAATGCATTTGTTTGGTTCTAGTACTAGGCACCAAGGGAGAAACTACATAATAGGACAAGGAGATAAGCTTGTGTACCGGACCTGGCGAAATGATCCGATCCATGTAAACTTTATCACTGATTTCAGTGCAGAATGGGGCTTCAGACGCCTCAAGATACTGACTTTGATTCATTCATACTACAGGTGTTGAGAATACACTTGGTTCCACCAGGCTTCTTCAAACTATCAAAATTGATGCTCATCAATTAATATCAACGACGTCATTGTTTTCAGTTCGAGGCAAGTCAAGAGTCGAGATCATAGATCATACCTCCGCCGTATTATTTATTGCATTAATTCGATGTAAATCTTAGATTAATAATATTTTAAAGAATAACGGAGGACGAGAAAAACAGCAAACAGGTTGACACAACAGGTCTTCAGATGATTATCACACTTTGTCAAAATATGGAACAAGACGTATGCAAGTCCATACTAGCAAACTCTGTTCCAATTCTTCAAGCTAGTGTTACCTACCTTTCATTCACACCTTTCTCTCCAATATATAATAATCTGGTTTGACTACTTTTCCACTTCTAAGCGTTCTATCCTGGGGGCTTTCAGCTGAAGGGACGTATCCCGTCTTCTGATACCATTTCAGTACTGGATTATCAGTGAAAGCTGTCAGTTTTGTGCCTTGTAATTGAGTTATGTCATATACTTTTTTGTCCAAGCCGTGGCTGTTGTATCTACCATTATCGGTAGAACTATTGACAGCATCATAATGGTCAGTGTTATTATTGGTATTGCGATCAAAGCGTAAGGATGCACGATAAATTGGTATGAGCTCATGAAATTTCGACAAGAGTAATTTTCCCAGACCTTGCTGTTCAAATTTGGGTACAACATGTATCTCATACAAGTAAAGCACCAGTTCTCCCTCATCCAGTGTTAAAATAAATGATATGAATGCTGCTATATTATTCTCCATTATATCATCATCGTTCGTGCCCACATGATCAGGGTCAATTCTATCTGAATTCGTCTTTGAAACAGTATAATATACGTATATGAGTCCATCCTCTTGCATCTCAACCTTTTTGTGCTCTTTCCAATGAGGTCCAACATGGGTAAGATAGTATTTCTGTATCGTCTGTTCCATGACGTTGACAAATTTATCATATGTGGAAAATGAATGTTTTGGAGAAGAGTTATGTAGGATGTTTCTTGATAGGGAAATTGAATTTCCAAGCTCAATGCTACTCGGGAAATGTGCTCGCACTATCGGAA
This sequence comes from Wickerhamomyces quercuum, assembly GCA_030556525.1. Taxonomy (NCBI): domain Eukaryota; kingdom Fungi; phylum Ascomycota; class Saccharomycetes; order Phaffomycetales; family Wickerhamomycetaceae; genus Wickerhamomyces; species Wickerhamomyces quercuum. Next base: position 88,696 of record JAKTUE010000003.1, read on the forward strand.
TCTGTTCTAGCGATGGAAAGTTCATTTTGTCTTTTTGATTGATCCTCCCATTCACTTTTAACAATAGCTTATTGACTGTTTAAACTCAAAAGAATCACAATCTCCGCTTTTTGTTTGCTTTTACTCATCAATCAAAATCGTCAAGTTTTTGCAGGAACTTTTAGCAAAGAAAAGCGAAAATTCGCGGTATTTTTCAAATTTCGCCATTTTCAATAAGGATCGACAATGCATTTGAAATGCTACTTGACGCATACTGCACGCATCATCACTGTACAGATAAACGCTTTTCCAGAGTATGCTCCAGTTTTAAAGAACCTTGGACTATTTAAGTTTGGTAATTATAGCGACAATTTGCGATAACTGGAAAATTGTCCACATGAAATTTTTCTATGTAAGGTGAGGGATTGTGAAGTCGGATTGGTCTTGATGAGTAATAGGTGAGTGTAATCACTTACTTTTTTCTAGCTTGTTTAACCTAATTATTGCATTTCGAATCAATCCTCTTTATTTCCGATGTAGATCAACTCAGTAATTCTGTAAAAAGTAATGGTACGTAAGAAGAACTACGACGGTGTATTTATACAGAAATATATAGCTAACGTTTCTACATACACAACGATTTATGATCGTAGAGATCTTATGGAGCACGGCTAAAACTAAATTTTAGCATTTCGGTTCCCAATAAAGACTCAGGGTCAGTAAGATCCAGAAACTCTTGCTTGTCAAATACAGTACCATGAAAATCAAACGTTCTTGTTTATTATTTGTACAGAGTTTAGCAGCCTGCTTTAGTGGGTGTGTGGGCGAGTGCTGATCCCGGCCGAGATTACGTAGAAAGAGACAACATCCGTGCCAGCGATCAGGAACCAGGAACGGCAAAGCCAGACAGACAGACAATAAAAAAAACACTCAGCACAATTGAAGGATCTTGTGGACTCAATGACATCCGTCTAAGCATGCAAATCATACTTGATACATGGAAAATATTATAAAGAATTGACACGCTACGGCTTAGTGATGAACCCCTAATGAGTAAATACAGAACAGGGAAGACTAATTATTCCTTTCTTGGGTAAACACAGTGACGACTTCACATCCAGTTTCAGAAATCTTGTTTCTCGGTTCTTACTAATGTCAAGTGGGACCAGGCACACTAAAGCGACATGACGGGCATGAATTAATCTGCATCTACCGAACATACATAAGTATAAGGGTGCTTCAATACGATTTCTCATTTCATCATAACAAGTACTAAGAGCACTAGCAATGAGTATTTATTGATCATATAGAAAATGGAGGGATCGTTTCATCGTATCGGATCAAGTATGACACATGGCTTCAGGCTGAAAAATGAATGTAAACTGGTAAGTGGTACCTGATCAGCAGCTTCTGATCAGCGTAGATCGTCCATTTGGAGGCTCTCTCACCTTGATCTATACCATAAACCCATCAAAAGGATGCTGAGGTTAGGCTTTCTCTCTAACGAACTACTAAATACAAATCTTCTGACTCTTAATCACTGTTCAGTTTTTTTATCAACTCTTCACCTCCATGTGTAAATATAAGAACTAAGGGAGAAACCACGATCTGTTCTGCACTATGCCATGATTAGTCGCAGGTACATTCATCTTCCATGTATAAGCAGACATTCCCATCCACCAGTCAGGGTGCTATACTCTCTTCAATAGTCCCATGCAAAATGTTGAAATGTTATTAGAGGCGCTAGTCCCATTTGATGTTAAACATCCAGCGGCCCATCTTCGTAAAATAATCGAGTTTCACCGTCGCAACCCTCAGCGACAAAATATCATAGGGGGCGGTTTCCCACTAGAGGTTAGTTTGATGTATCATTCATTACGTTTATTCCTGTACTACCTATGCATGGTTTCTGGATTCATGGTTTCAGCGTTTGGATTATTATTCTGGTAGTCGACGCCGTGATAAAAGCGAATAAGATACTAGCTACCCGGATAATCAATGTAAATGTGGATAGTATGAATTGCCAACGGTCAACGTTGAAGGTAACTTTTAGTAGCTGATCTGCGTACTTCTCAGTGTTCAATCCGATAATGATTGATGGGTTTATTTTTATAGAGAGAAGCATAGAGATTTGCAATTTATCCGGTCCACCTAATTACAGGTAACAATAGAACACAGAGCCTAAAATGAGAATAGGCCTGCGATCAGCTAAGAGTTGTTTAATCATAAGAAGTGTTTATTTTAGGGAACGTTGCAGCAACACCAGCAGAGAGACGTCTCAGTGGAAATAGCCATAGCGTGCGCTGATTGCTGATGGTCGTAGAAGTGAGTTAGAAAGAGAGTTTGGAAAGTGGTGAGACTACGCAGGACTAGCAACGGGACTCACTCGCCGCCCACAGAGAAACTAAGGCAAAGGGGCTCTCTCTTCCCTGAACTGCTGCACTGGAGAACCCACAGAGGATGGAGGAAACAGCAATTAAACAACTGGAAACTCTAAACATCCTTCGAATTGCAAATCAAAGAAAGCCAAACTTTGACATGGTTTTCTATTAAGAACCACGATTTTCTTGATCACCTTTGGTTATCTCTGTGATCCCTTCTTTTTTACCATACACCCAGCTTGCACAGTTTCTTATAAATCACGTAGTCCTAACAACACACAAGTCAAGCTTCACACAAGGTTCAAGTCAACGCTTTCCAACACCCACTGGTCTATCTGGTCCAGACCATGATCCCAATGAGGAAGGAGAGGTGAGCAAAGATGCACATTGACGCATAGTGATATCCCCTCACCTCCCATCATGCACCAGAATGCACTCACACTCCTGCGTCTAGGCGCATAGCTATTGGTTGGAGACATATGGGAGAGAGTCTTCTCAAGAAACATCAACAAAAAGGGAAAAGAAATAAATAAATGTTGAATTCTCTCAATTTTTTTTTCTCTCTTTCAGCCCGGACCTCTTTGAAAGAACAGTTAATGGAATTATGATCTCTCCACGGTCTGCTGAATTGAGCCAAATGCATTTCAACAACAACCAGAACGGAGGCCAAAGTAGTCAGAGCAATCTGATTCTACTGCCTCACCAGAACGGATTCTACAACTACAATGGCTACAGCAACGCTTACAACAACTACACTACAAACAACAACACACCACAGTCAACGAGTTCGTCGTTCTCATTACCTTCGGTAGCGCAGCCAATATATGTGGATCAACATCAACATCAACAGCAACAGCAACAGCAGCAGCAACAACAGCAACAACAACAGCAGATTCCTGAAGATGGTGAAAGTAGATACAGACCAGTCTTCTATTATTCCACACAGCAGCAACAACAGCAACAACCTCAACAACCACAGTTACAATTAGCCCAACATCAACAGCAGCAACCTCCTTTCAACCAACAGATTCTACCTCATGAATACTCTTATCATCCTATGGTTGACCAACACTCAGCACCTCCTCTTCCAGCAGCTCTTCCACCACAAACACAACTATTGCAATCGGGTATTCCAGGTCTAACACATCATGCCAGTTCTAATGCTAATGCCAGCGCAAGTTCCAACTCGGGTTCGAACGCTAATTCCATACAACCAGTTCTACCAATAAGTTCAGCACATGGCATAACCCAAACACAAGAAGAAGCACCATTTCCTGGGGTGCTGGATCCACAATATCGTTCCAACTTACCATATCATCCAAGAAGCCAGACCTATCCTACAGAGTCCACCACTACTAGTGCTTTAACATCTACACAGAAGCACAAAAGACTATCAACTTCACTCGCTTCCACATCGTCATCAGTGGGGTCCGTGAGCTCCGCGTCCACCACACTAGGCATGACACCAGAAACCGCTAGAAGAAATCGTTGCAACATTTGTCAAAAACAGTTCAAAAGACCTTCATCTCTACAGACCCATCTCTATTCACACACTGGAGAGAAACCATTTGCTTGTACATGGGACAACTGTGGTAGACTTTTCAGCGTACGGTCGAATATGATTAGACATAGAAAGCTACATGAGCGTGATTCGAAGCTAAAATCACACTCTCCTGAAAGCATAAACACGGATGGCGAAATGAGTCGTTCTCATAGCTCAAACATTCATGTTATGGTCAACCAAGGTTCAGAAGATAAGTTGAACGATGGCGAAAGCGTCAAATTGAAACTAGATTCGCTGGAGTTGAAGAATGGAAAGTTACGATTAGAAGAAGGAATTAAAGGTGCTGGTGATAATGTCATTATCAATAATGTTGCCAGTGGCTCAAGTTCTATTCCACAGTTGGTGCATCCTACAAACACCTCCACTGGGAACTCTGATTTCCTTGGCTGGTGAAAGAGCTTATAAAAGTAAGTTGGGTTTGAGGATCGTTCGTTGATGATTTTTTGCTTCTGATGCTATCAATTCTTCCTTTTTTCTTGATGTTCATAGTTGCGTTATACTTTTATCACCTTTTGGTGATCCTATACTTTGTTCTGGTGCAGTTTATTTACAATGATGATTTTATACAATGATGCCTCTTATTTTGCTTTCCTTAATTTTGCTTCAGTTATGGTTTCAATTCTCTTTTATTTCTTCTGGCGTGTTATACGCTAAATTGACATCAAGATCTACATGTACTTTTGTGAAAAGTATATTTTGGTTTCTTTTTCGTGATGTTATAGATGGGCTTGACATTCGTCAGCCAAATTTCCTGCTCTTTTTCATTGCTCCTACAGATTAAATGGATGTGCTTTGAAAGAACCTCCTTTTTCTGCTATTGACGGACATTCCGTCATTATCTCTGCTTACAGTTGGTATGGATCTACGGAACTTGTTTTATACTGTTTATATATAAATTGACGCTTTTTCAGTGGTTTTTTGGGATTATTTGATGGTGTAGTTTTGACAGTTTTATAAATAGCAGACTCCCATAGAAAAGTAAGATGAGATCACTCTGCCAAACAAGACGGTTTCTCCAGATTTGCTGATATACAAAAAAAAAGAAATGTCTTGTAAACTCTTAATTATTTTGAGCACTCATGCCAAAATCATGATTTCATTGACAAGGTGTTTGTCATTCTGCCGCATCGTGCATTCAAGCTTATTTCAGGTACATACTATACCTCATACTAGTGACTGCTACACAGACAGAGCTGGTTGGTCTGTGCTTATTAAGTAATACTTGAGATATAATTTCTACTTACACACACCACACCAATCGATTCAATCTACTTAAATTTTGTCTTGGATTTCACTTCTCCAAATTCAGTCCCATTCTCATCAACCTCTTCCTCCAGGTACCTTGGATTCCCGTTCAGCGAGATCGCAAACAGATTATCAAGAGTTGCCTTTGATACTCCCTCAGATCGGGCTCCAAAACCTGTTCCAACAGTGGGCGTGGCTGGTGTGAATGCCATTGGCGTGTTTCCTATTGTTCTTGATCTGTTCATCCCCGTTGAGGCAGCTGCTGTACTGCCTGGACCACTAGCTACATTTCCACCATCCATATTCTTATAGGTATGTCCATCCGACGGAGTGAACTGTGCCAGGCCCTGTATTTTATCCAGCGCCTTTCCCAGCGATAGGGCAGTGCTCAATAACCTTGTCGATACCACGTCCTTCACGTTGGGTGCCATGTAGACGTTTGCCCCAACGATATAGTAGTCTGCCATATATTCCACTGTCTCTGGATTTTTCCGCCTCTGCTTGCGTATTATCCAGAAATCAGGCTCCCGTCTGTGTAGTATGATATATTCCACCCCGACCATGCGCTGCAACTGGTGCTCTGGTGAAAGGCCCACAGGAAACTGGTCATTGTATTGGGATTGCATCTTGAGGACCTGGTTATTTGATGTTCTATCATAAAAGGGTGATTCTGAGAAGTATTCGAGTACATTGTCAGTGCGGAGGCCAAATGCCTGGATCCATTCGGGACTCTTCCACTGCAATTCATCAAGAGGCGTTTTAGAATCGGTCATTTCTGCCTAAAAGATCTCTGATTAGTGTGTTTTAGAGTGAAGCTGAATGCCATCTCTCCAATCTATTGAAAATACCAACCTATGAAAGAGTCCGGGTAACAGAATAAACATAGAAGTTCACACATCAAACGAGTTCGCGGAAGAAGTGAAAAATTCAGAGCTCAAGAGTTTATCACTTACAGAAGATCCATCATCCAGCAAAAGGTAGGAAGAGCAGACTGAACACAACCATAATAATCCACAATGCTGAGATCTTCCAGGGTGCTGATACAAAGATCCTTTTCCACAATCCCTAAACCAACCAAAGATGTTCCAGACGTGACCACGTTCCTCACAAGAATCGGGCGTAATGCCAAAGAACATGAACAACACTTTCCAAATTGGAAAACCCTCTTCACTAGTACAGGCAGAGATCTTAAGGAGAAAGGGATCGACGTGACTACTAGAAGATACATTCTAAGACAACTGGAACACTTCAGACAGGGAGACAAGATCTCGGAACATAAGTTGGGAAAGAAATCGTATTATGGAGGTGAAAGAAAGAGAGATGAGAGAATCGCAAAATTGAACGTTGAGAAGCGTACTGAAAGATATGCTATTGAGGATGCTCAGGCCAAATAGATGCTCACTGATGGCTGCTGTATATAGAAAATCTGTTGTATATCAGGCTTGCTTACAATAGAAAATGTAAGTTGATGTAAAATTTAATATGGAATAAGTCGTGTAAATATTTCCAGTGTATAAATCTGTGTCTATACCCTCAAAACAAATTAGGACTGATTCCCTGATTCATACTTCTCAAGTTCTTCAGATAACCATAATGCCTCCCGCTGCATCTCTTCTCTGGATCTTTCATACCTGTCAGAATCGGGTTTTACCACCAATGCCTCTTTCCCTTCCACATCTCTAACGATGCGCTTTCTCAGATAGAAATCAGACAAGTTTTCCTCTAGGTCGTACTCACTTGCATTCAGGTAGTCGTATACTCTATCACCGAAATTCCCCACCTTATGGCGTGGGATCAGATGTGTATGCAAATGTGGGACGGACTGTCCTGCCTCAGGCCCATCCTGGATTGCAATGTTCATTGAGTCGGCCTTATAGGTATGTTCGATGAAGCGATGTATACGCTGAAGAGTCGTCATGTAGTCAATGCACTCTTCAGGTGTGAGATCCTTGAATCGCTCAACCACGCGCAGTGGAACCACAAGAACCTATTGGTTGTTGTGTTAGCACTATATACTGGTGAAGCAACATTGTGATAGCTCAATAATGGCGAGCCAATGAGCCATGATTTGATAGAAAAACACAATACTTACATGACCCGGAACAATAGGCTTGAGATTCACAAGAGCATAGGTGAACTTTGACTTCTTCGTGGTGAGTTAGTGCTTTGTTCTAATTACAGCTTGCATATGTGACTGGGGGTTAGACATACAAAGAATACCTTTGATAGGGGTGTTAGTGGAGCTATTTGGATGGGGAAAAAGCAGAGAAACACATACCTGCTCGTTCACTACAAACTTAGAGAAGTAAACAATGCCTTGCGTCATTGTTGACATGTTTTAAGTGTGTTTCTATTAAATTTTTGGTTAGCTATAGTGTTTTTTTCTTTGGAGGTTGTTTTTCAAACTGAACCGAGTTTCGTGTAAGAGTTCTAAGATTTGCATTGCATCACTTGTTAAACAGTGTAAAAGCCTCTTCAGTAGAGTAGAAGTAGCCGAACTGGGATTTGTTTGAGATCCCTTGAGAAAAAGGTTCTTTCCTCTTTTCAACAGTACAAATTTAACACTATTACCTCTTTGGGTGACATACTTATACAGTTCAATCAACGCACCTTTATCACAGATCGATCGAGACTACCATCAGATCAACTTCATACGACTAAAGAAATACCAATTGAATGTGCTTTTATATTTTATATAACTAAAACTCTATTATTTATTCTCACATCTAGCAAAAAACAAACAATAACGAACAGAATTTGTTTTGCGTAACTTAGTTAGCTTTACCGAAGTATTCTTTAGAAGCTTCAACTTCTGGTTTGATGGTCAAAGAACCTGGGGTCCAATTACATGGTAAGACTTCACCATGTTCTTCAGTCCATTGGAAAGCTTCCAATAATCTGTAAGTTTCTTCAACGTTTCTACCAACTGGTAAATCGTTGATGGTGGATTGTCTAACGTTACCTTTTGGATCAATGATGAAAATACCTCTCAAAGCAATACCTTCTTCTTCAACCAAGACACCATAGTCTCTGGACAAAGAGTGGTTGGTATCAGCGACTAATGGGATATCAACTGGACCTAAACCACCGTCTTTTCTAGCAACGTTAGTCCAGGCCAATAAAGAGTATTCAGAATCGGTGGAGGCGAATAAGACTTGAGCGTTCTTTTCAGAGAATTTCTTAGCAGCTTCAGAGTAAGCGATGATTTCGGTTGGACAGACAAAAGTGAAAGCCAATGGAATGAAGGCTAGAACGACCCATTTACCTTGTTTGGTGTATTGTTCTAGAGAGACTTCTTCGAACAAACCATCAACGACGGCGGTTTTCTTGAAAGCTGGGGCTGGTTTTTGAACTTGGGCGACCATTGTGATTGATAATTGGTATACTTTTCTTGAAAGATGGAAGAGAGAGAAAGTGCACACCCTGCTGCGTTGGTAAGGGGGATTTTGGTGGGTTTATATAGATTTGTGAAAATTCGAGAAGCGGCAGTTTGGGAAAATCTGGACTGTTAGAAGCTGACAAAAAGAAGAAACGAGTTGGTTGATTGAAAGAAGAGAAAAGATAAAAGAGAAAACTGGCTGGCGATAAGTTGAAGTTCATTTGTAGCTGATCAATTGAAGATAACCAAGGCGAAGAGATTCTGGTGCTTGATTGGGCAGCTTCACCGAGGTTATGCTCGTTACCATTTTTTGATCTATTGTTACTGGACCTCATGCTCATGCTCATCCCCAATCTCAAATCCACTCTTCTGGTTAATCTACACGATCAGAAAAAGATTTGCGTCTGTTGTATAGTTCTTTTCCTCTTTATGACACGTAGACCAATTGAACGTTTATCTAATTCTGTACTCTACTCTACTCATTACTCATACTCATTACTTCTTCTCTGCTCATCCCATTATCTTTTCTTCCTCTACGCTTATCCAATTACTAACGGAAAAGCTCTAGAAGTTCCACCCAAAAACTGTGGCGCTTCTCGATTCTCCCAACAGAAAAGAAAAGTGAATCAAAAAGTACACAGATTGGGAAAGGTTACGCTGCGCCGGTAATTTGTAAGATCTGGTACGAAAGTTTATGTCAAAAGAAGTGGTTTGGGTATACTTAAAGTTAATTCGTTCTTTAAGTTTGATTTTCATCTCCTTTTGATTCTACCTTGATCATTAGATCCAAAATGAGATGAGAATACGCATCAATGGCACACCAGAAATCTGAAGATACATCCGGCGATAGGACTAAAGCTTCTCTCCCTGCATCTGCAGATAATGACAGTAATGTCAATAATGATACACCTGATCCAAGAGTGACTCGTCCATCATATAAACCGGAAAGATCCACTACTTATTAACAGGCATAAGGTTGCTAAATATTAACATGTATATATTGATTTTAATTCAAGCGAAGAAGCTGTTTATCAGCCTTATCATTATGAGAGGGAAGATAAGTCATCGAATGCTGACCTGCATTCAGGTGATATATATATCCATAAAACCAGTGTTCTAGAAGTGTTATAGAAGAGCAAAGTTTTTCTTCCTTCGAATCAAAGCAATATGCCTCAACAACAGATCAATATGTCAACCCTAAACTATTCTATATATCATGCACTTGTGCTCCGGTAGCATTCACATCCTCAGCTATCGGCTCCAGATCAGGATTAACTTGTTGTTCATCTTCTACTCCTAATAGTGGCTCCTCCTCTGGGATATTACCATGATTATTCTCATGAATATCTTCGGTTGGGACCTCTTCTCTAATTTGCAAATTATCACGTTCCATTTGTTCTCTTCTTTCCCTTTCTCTGATTTGATCCCTCTCTTCGATAGCACTCAAGAAGATCGCATGTAATGGAGGCGAGAAGCTCGTGATGAATAGTAACAGGTCAACAAAAACCACTGCTACGGCATTGCCCACAGCATTTGGGATCCTTCCACTGCTGGTCATGGTCAACACCCTTCTCAAAGTAACATCACACCAGTGGTGTAGTCTTTGAGTACTGAATCCTGGTCCCCCAAAAAGTCTCAATACTCCTTGCTGGAAACTCAAAGGTAATAGTCCGAAAATCTGGCGGACGAAATCCCTGTTAGTGGGACGTGTGAGAGCATATATAGCAAGCGCAACTGAGGCCAATGCCCTGTAGAGGTCGTTAGGAATAGCAGCGATGAATATGGTATATATGACGATGTATTTGACGATGTTGTATAAAGAGCCAATAGAGAGGTTGAATGCTCTGATGATCCCAGTGAAGTCCAGGTGAATATGATATCTAGGTTGTTCTGGTGCTCTAGCTGCTTGTGCGTTGTTGATATGTGGTGGATTATGTGGGTGTGGGTGATTTTGTTGTTGTTGCTGGTGTTGTTGATGTTGTTGATGCTGTTGGTGCTGCAGCTGAGTTGTATGTTGTAGGGGATGTTGGTGTTGGTGATCAGTTTCTGGAAGCCTAGAATCCACCACGATTCTAGGAATTTCTAGTTCAACACCTAGCGACCTTAACCTTGCCATGCCAGATGGGGATAACATCAAATAAGGATTGGATGGATCAGTATCGTTGATCAAAACTTGTGAGCTTGATAACAAAACTTCCATACCATTCAATGTAATCTTGTAGATAGTCGAAGATGTATCAATTTCGCTCAGAAAAACCTCTTCGCCATCTGTTAACGCATTCTGGAAAGTCTCACCAATCAAAGAAGTTGAACCTGGAAGAGTTGGTGGACCATTTACAAATCCAGACTGTTCTTCATTGGATACCTCTTCATCGATATAAGCTTCAGGATCAGTTAGAATTGGTTCTGGTCTTACCACATCCTCCAATGGTCCATCTCTCAATTGGTATCGTAACCTCTCATCTCTTTGAACCTCTCTTGCATAATCAGGATTAGGCTCACGAGGCAGAAACTCAAAGAAGTTGCCTCTTCTAATCTCACTCCAGAAGCCATCAGATGTTGTTTTTCTTTCAGGTTCCTTCAACACAAAATGAAGAATAAACGGTCTATCTCCAGATGGTGGATTCGATATCAGCTCATAAATCTTAGTTTCATCAGTTAAAAGTCTGCCAAGGTATATTATCTTTATATCTCTGTGTAATACATTCGCAAGGCCAGTGTACTGCTCTAAAATATAATCCTTTATGTTCCGTATGGATGTTATCAAAGTGGCATTTAGCCTGTTGCTTCTCAAAATGTTTTCGGTTGGGCTTGATAATTTACAGGAGAAATCGCCATTCAATTTAACGTAAATGTTTAGATCACCTAGAGGAGCAGTGTCCAAATGCAATAAGTCGCCAATGGTCAATTCGTCATCGTGGATGCTGATTTCAACACCCCCATTGAATTCCAACCCAAGAATGTCATCAATACCATTCTCTAGCTCCAAAGTATCAGCAATGGAGTGTCTTATTGACAGTATGCTTGAGTGTAAAGTTTCCCTTAATGCTATGTTTCTTCCGTTACTTAGCTTTAGATTGATATTCAACAACGCTGGCCTAATATCCTTGTACCCCAGTAATTCCTTGTTAATTTCTACTTGTACTCTGATATGATCTTCTTGAACCAAGAAGTCAGACAAAGGCTGATAATTATTCAATTCCCTATTTTTGAAAATCAACCGAAGACATTTTGGATTCAAGTTTCCTTCGTTGTCATTTGACCTCTCTGAAACAATTTCCTTTATGTCTTGAACAGTGTTATCTAGCGTTGTCCTAATAACCCTGTTCTCCAAGTTGAAGTTGATGGGATCAGATGACCAGACCTCAATGGAAATATATCGTTCTGCAAAGTTGAATGTGAGATCTCGCTTGAACAACGACATTTTAGAGCGCGTGATCGAGTGCTCGGGTGTGAACTAAATATTACTGCGTTTCTTAGTTTAATGCCACCTCTGATTTAAATCGCCCTCGATAGCTTGTAAATCACCAAACGAGTTCGAGAATAGAACATTATCGCGAAATAGTTATGAGCACGTACACTTTCCAAAAGGCTTGGCTCATAACAGAAAAGGTAAAAAAGCCCGTAGAAGAAACGTTTTCCCTTAAAGCCGTGCTGGAAATCACTCTGGGCAGTCCATCCACTATGCACCAAAGAGATCATAGAGTAGGTCTTAGCTTTTGTTTATTGGCATGAAAAAAGGCAGAAAAACAAGCACAGTCTCAATACACTATTTCCAGTCAATCCATTTCTTGCCCGCAACTGTAAAAACGGGGACATTTGCCACTTGAATTGAAAACGTCTTGAACCATCAACAAAACAGGAAAATGATAGCACAAGGTGAAAAACAGCACCACCAGGAACTCAAAATGGTAAGCTCAGATGCGCAGTCAATCGACTCTGGCTCGGGGTCTACTCCTTCGCCGCCAGAAAATGCTCACAGATCCTCAGGCTCGCAACATTCAGAGAAAGGTGCTAAGGCGAAGAAGACAAGGTACAGAGTTCCCACGGTGTGCTCTGTGTGTCGTCGTAGAAAGATGAAATGTGATAAGCTGAAACCATTCTGCACGTCATGTATGAAGAATAACACAACACACCTTTGTATTTACGAAGAGCAGCCTTGGGCTACTAATAATGAGGTGCAAAAATTAAAAGACCAGGTCTTTCAACTACAAAAACAAAACAGCGAGTTAAAAACTTTGCTATCACAGAAGAGCTCAGCTTCCAGTGCCATAGATGCAGAGCAAAATTCTTCGAATTATAATCTGATCATTCCCGACCAGCCTGCAAACGACCCGGTTTTGGAGCTGACCAGGGATTTTGATTTGTTGATGATGAAAGAGTCCAAGATGGCCCATTATGGATCCACTAGTTATATGGCTGTTGTTTCCAACGATCCTATCTTAAAAGAGATGTTCAGGGCTTATCTTAATGCTCAAACGTGGGGTATCAATTTCAAGAAGTTCTTCCTATATGACCAAGGCATATTGCCTCAGAGTACTAATGGTATGTGTGCAAGTATGGCCCCAGCGGACTCTGGAGCTAGTATCTTTGATGGAACTACTGGAAATATGGATGTTGATAAACTGATCTCACAAATAAATCAGCTATTACCAAGTAAGGAAGTTGTTGATGCGTTGATTGATCACTTTTTTACAGAAACATATGCTTTTTTACCATTCATCGATGAGAATGCATTCAGAAAAAATATGGAGGCATTGATATCAACCGGTCAAGATGGTAGAGCTGTTTTAGTTGTTGGATCAATACCTATACTAGTCAGTGTTTCTGTCCTCTTATGCGTTTTGAGATTTTCTTTTATATCGCTACCCATCAAACAATCAAATCAGAGTAAGAATCAGCCACTGATCTCGAAAATTTTACACTCGGGCGTGTCTGTTGGACCTGTCTACATTGAATATGCAAAAGCATGTATTGGAAATGCCAGTGCTCTAAGAAAACCAACATTGAAGCATATACAAGCTCTTTTAATTTTGAGGCTTTATAGATTCTATGCTCCAGAAGATGGTGATGAAAGCACAGACTCGACAATCTTCTTAGCCTTGATTGTTCAGATGGCCAAAATGCATGGTCTGCATCGAGACCCTTCAAAGTTTTCTATCGTTACTGACCATGCCACTGCTAACATTTGGAGAAAAATTTGGATTGAGTTGATGTTTCTTGATGCTAACCAAGCCTTCCAATTTGGGTGTCCCTTGTTGATCGATGATGAGTATGATACACTACTACCCGTAGATGGTGCAAACGATTCATCGTTTGAAAGAACGTGCTTGGAGTCACTGAGAAAACAGCACGAAGTAACTTTATTACAAAGAGAAATAATCAAACTATCGTCAAAGATAAAAGACCATCCGAAAAGATCTGACCTGGAGACAAGACTTAGAAACGTGGAGTATGCAATTCAAAGATATCCTAGCTTGGACTCACTTATTGCTTTGCATGACCCAAATGAATCCTTTTTGTCAAAGATAGCCAAGTTTGGTGACTTGAGTAATAAGATCGCACTATACACCCTTTACTCGTGTACTTATTACATATTGATGTTGACTTGTGGTGCTGAAGAGATCGGTCTCACCCAGAAATACACCTCCAGAGCAGCAGAAGGGTCCTTCGTCTTGTTCAGGCTCTTCCACTCATATGCTAAGAGTCCCTTTGTTTTCTGCAATACAATCAATTTTGAACCATTCTTGAGTGCTAAAGTTTTTGACGCCTCGAAAAGAGTTTCACAGGCTATTGCATCACTTGCATTGAGAGATTTATCAAACCTGCTAAACTTGGAAAAGATAGTCGATACTTTCACTTTAGGCGATTCTGCTGGTGTTAAAGAATGGTTAAGGTCCCCAATCAAAGATCTATCGGTTGGTGACCAAACTGTCATTCGAACCGAGGAACTTATCCAGTTTTGTGAGGCATTATCTACTAGATACTTTATTTGTTGGAGATTGGTACATGTTAATACTTTATTTCTGGATTACTTGGACATACAACTTCCTGGAAAGGTGGAAGATTTGCATAATAAGATCGTGGAGCATAATCGTGTAAATACTGGATCAGAAAAGATCACTCTAAACATGAGAAGTGTCCAGCAGCTGTCGAAGAATGCCGATAATGCTAACACTCAAACTAACGAATTCTGGAACTCATTAGTGGATTCTGCAAGTCAGTCCAATTTTGACTACCTAACCCCAAATTTCAATAGATTTGATGATATTGACGATCCATTCTTAAATGATATTGACATAGGAGGTGCATCTAATTTTTTCACTTTCCAAGACTATAACTCATTAATGACAGGGGATAACGTTTCTCCTCTGGTGAATTTGAATGATTCTTTAGGAGTTGATGAACTAAGAAAGGCTTCAACGTCTACTGAAGATGTTTCACCAAGAACGGAAGATTCCATTGATGGTACTGAAAAACAGCAAGTTAACGAGAGTAACCTAGGGTTCGATGTTATTGATCCTAAGTTCACGACAAAAATCCCATTTTCGGAAGATGAAATAGGGTTGCAAGTTGCAAGATCAATGTTTGGCTCAGGCTCCAACGCAGTTGATGACATTTTCTTCAATAGTTGACCTTTTAGCTTCAACTGTGCTTGTTAGTGTTTGGTTTTGTGATTTTTTTTTTTTTTTTTCGGTTTGTATATGGTTTTTGTTATATGGAGCTAGCATTTCACTGTTGTGTTTCTAGCCTGGATGTTATATATGAAGAGTATTGGTTTTTCTTTATAGTTTCACATAGTGTAGACAGCAGAGAGAAATGTCTAATCAAAGTAAGACTAGGAAGGATTTACAACACCTCACAATCAAAGACCACCACACACTGGACATTTGGGATCTCTCTCATGTGAATAAGCATATGTGAAAACCGAATATGTACCATTGTACATCATGACATTATCAAGTTGAGGATTAGAGCTCGAGACTAATTTGAACGCTTCGTTACAACACGAAGCAGCAATTATGGCATTGGTAGAAGCAATTGCAGGTATGATGTTCTTCACAACACCCAGGACAAGACTCTTAGTGACACCCTCTATCTTGAAGTTCTCCGCCCTTTTTAAACTTTCTTCGTAAACCCAGCTGACATGTTCTGGAATGTCCATATCTAGCTTCTGACCTGGAAAATCGTGGTTCCACTGAACTGTGCTTGCATATTCAATGCAATGTTCGGGTAGTCTTGGGTTGTTTGCGATGGTACACATTGGATACTTTGTAGTAACACTTAAAGTATTAACAGAGCATTCATAGCAAGCACTGAAAGTTGGTAGTATGACTTTGGTTTGACCTTGAAACCCTTCTGTACCACCATCAACCAATGGTTTGAGTGTATCAGGGTCATCGTAATCCACCATCTGTACTAATTTCGCATTGATCCATCTTCTAGCTTCCACACTATCCAATCCTGATATGACAAGAGTGAACTGCATATAGTAATCATCATCTTTATCCTGTAGCTTTCCGAAGTATGGGGTTATCTTAACGTCTCTGAAACGGTTCATCACAAATTCTGCAGCTACTACAGCCTTCGGCTTCCCAATGTCAGACGTCCTAAATAGAAACTGCCTGTTTAGATTCGAAAGGTCAATGGTGTCCATATCGATCACATGAATATCTTTGAAGCCCGAGCATGCTAGATTCTTCAATATCTCACATCCCAGACCACCAGCACCTAAGACTCTTTAATACCATTAGTTTACAGTGCCAGTCTGAATATTAGTTCCATGAATGTATACTTACAAGATTTTCGCAGTGTTTACTCTGTCTAGGGCTTCTTGGCCCGGTTCAAACTCTTCCTCTGCAAATGGGCCCTTCGTGAATAGGTATGGCTTCAATGCAACATCACTGTTATGAAAAAGACGTTAGAAAGCAATCCTGCCGAATGGAAGTATTAGGTACTCACGTTCTGGACATCTTAGAATAGCTCGGCGTCAGTGGGTTTTGTGCCAAACTAGTCAAGTGAGCTAAATCAACTAACTCTATTTGTTTTGGATTGAGTTATCTGAATTCGCGAGTAGAACGCCTTCGCGAGAATTACAGTGGCTGCACAAAATAGCATTAATAATGATGATGGTTACAGTTATGTTATATGTCATCGGGGGGCACTACACATATATAAATGCGACTGAAAATGTCTCCCTGCTGAGCGTTGACTACGAACAACTCCTGAGCAAATAGCAAGAGAATGGTTGCTTATCCAGCTACTCAACAGGCACTAAAAGTTGCCAAGGACAGAAAGCATCTAGAGCTGAGATCAATTCCTGTTAACGACGACTTGGAACCGAATGAGATACTAGTTAAAATCAATTCTGTTGGTGCTTCTATCGTTGATACCTATTTTCTTGACTTCCAGTGGGCTGCTGAAGGCGTCGGTGCAGGTGTCGAGCTCAGTGGTGATGTTGTGAAAGTAGGTTCAGAAGTTACACGGTTCAGGATTGGTGACACTGTTGCATCCTCCACTTTTGCCAGTGATGTTGACCACCCTGAGAATGGTGGGTATCAACAATATACAAAAGTTGTCGAGTCAAACACTTTTAAGTTCAATTTAAAGCAAGCAGAAGTTGATCATATTGCAGAAGGTCCAATTACCACTTATGAGGCTGCTGCTTCTATGGGTGGTACTTTAACGACTGTTGGTATCTCGGTTTACCATGTCTTTGGTCACAAAGACAAGGACAAGACAATTCTCATATACGGAGGCTCAACAAGCACTGGTAAATTGGCCACTATCTATGCGCACTATCTTGGATGGAGGGTGATTTCTATTGCCTCATCTAAGCACCATGAACATCTAAAGGCGCTGGGTGCTGATGTAACCATTGATTATCACACTGATGATCTAGCTCGTGACATCAAAGAGCTTGAAGAGGCTATTGATTTCGTCTATTGTACAGCAGGAACTATTGAGACTGTTGAAGCCATTCATAAAGCACTTCCAAGCGACAGGCAAATCAAGTTTGAGACCCTCACCGTTCCTGATATCTCTTCAATCATTGACTGGAAACCAAACGTCAAGTTTGGGATGACAAGAGCGTTCACTGCCACTGGCCGTACAATTCGTTATGCTAACAATTACCAATTCGAACCTTTACCAGGGATTGTTGAGAGCTTTAAAGAATGGACACAGCTCATCGAAAGGTTGAACAAAGAAGGCCTCATTCTAGCCAACCCTGTCAAGGTTCTTCCTCATGGGTTGAAAAGTGTTGATGCCGCACTTGAATTATTGAAATCAGGCACATTGGGCAATACAAGAGTGGTTGTTAGACCACACGAAGACTAAACGTTCAAAGTGCTCTTTGATGAATAAATATATAATGCTAATACTTTCTAGGATGAATATGTAACTATTTCTCAGATTTATTATCTTCACCTTCAGCATTATCAGCTCTTAACTTTTTTGGCAACGGATATCTTGGTTTACCAACCTGTCTATTCACAATCAATCGTGGATTATCATATCTGATAGTTTTAGGATCAGGAACAGCTGCCCTTTTTATAGGCGTAGATTTAGTAGGGTCGACGGTTCTCCTTATAGAAGGACTAATAAACTGGGTGTTAAAAACCTCTGTACTAGCAACATTTGTATTCTTTTGTAGTTCTTCTGCCACTCTTGCCTTGAAGAACCCAACAGGTGACGGTACTGCCTCAGTTTGGCTTAACCTGTTTGCATCATTAGTCTGTAGTTCTTTTTCTTGTTCTTTGGAAGAATCGGTGTTTGGTTCTTCTGGTATTTGCTCACCATTAATGTCATCAAGTGCAGGTGTCTTGAGTTTGGAGTTTATTAGTTCGTTAACCTCTTCATTAAAATCTTCTGATTCCGGATTTAAATCATCACTAAGAATCAAAGAATCATCGAATGCATCATCAAAGTCCACAGCAGTTCTCTTATTTGATTGGACTGGCGTGTTTATATATCTTTTTTCTGGAATCGTGGGCTTATGGTTATTATAGTTTGAATGAGATTGATTCCGTTGCTGTTGGGCTGCTTGAACCGACGATATATTATTACCATTAGATGGGCGTTCTTGGGCTTGCAAGTGTTGGTGTATTGATTGATTTACTGCCTGTGGATACTGAGCAGCCTGCTGCTGTGAAGGAATCGTTCCTGGTCGACTGATAGAGTCACCAAGTCTCATCAAATTGGATTCATCAAAATCTGGGGGAGCACACTTGACGCCTGATATTTTGCTTAAAAATTCTTTATCATACAGACAATTGCCCATGGCATTACCAAAACACCTCAGAGCCCTTTTCATACCATCAGTCATTGCTTCTTTTTTTGCCTTTTCAAATGCCATAGCTTTAGTGCGTGCGTTATCGCAACTACCATAACCAATATCTTCATGATAGCTTCCATCCTTCAAAGTGACACGCACAACTATCGATAAACCGACACTGAACTTGCCACTCTTCTCATCTAGAAAATCGACCTGGATCGTCTTAACCTCAGAGAACCAACCATTGAAACCAAAAACCGAGTTCGCAATGTTAATCAGCTTCCAACCTTCGATGTACGAAACCCGCAGGCCACCAGCCCCTGGCCTTGTGGAGACAAACTCCGGGCCCAATTGCTGATCTAGTTTGGCGGCAACTAAACTGTGTTCCTCTAGTTCAAACGGCTCAGTTTTAACGATCTTGGACTTGTTGAAGTTACTGCTGTGTATTGAGTTCATTATGTGGATGATCCTCTCGATATGGTGGTTTTGGGTAATAAAGTGGCAGAACAAAAGGTGCAAAGACTATAACCGTCGCCAATCAACCTACTCCACACGATACTTGGAGCCAGATCACTCAGATTACCAAGCAAATGTACTGAGTTTCTCTACTCTTTCGCCAAAAGGGCAATTTGCCTCTTTTTCGCGTTTGTTTACCTTTCTGTAGCCTGAAACGTTACCCGGTGGAAATAGACAATATTCATGACTTTGCGAGCCTCTCGTTATTTCTGGACGGTCTCAGCAGATACCCAGAGACTTGCTGCTCTGCAATACCAACAGTTTGTAACTATTTCCCACAGGGTTCTTTCCAGAAAGACAGGGTGATCCAGTACATTTTGCCATTGCCTAAGAATCTCTTGTTACCCGCTCTCACAAAGGTCAAAACAAAAATTTGCGAAAAGTAAACAAATCAGACTTCTTCAACTAAGCCAATTCAGTACGCCGGTTACTGCTCATAAAACGATAAATAGGTACAAGATAAAGTTAGATTAACCGGTCACTGACATATTCCGCCATATTTCACAATGTCAAGCATACGCACAGTCTCCAGTTCGGCATACCATTATCATTCAATCTTTGGTGATATCTGTTCAACAAGGTTTCAAAAGCTTGCACGATTCATATTCACATCCACTTGGGCACTTCACATCGTAATAACAAGCATTTCAGGCTTGAGCTGGTGGAATATTCTTCTTCCCTTTAGAGCCCTGCCTATGGCCTTTGGATGGTTTCTGTTGGCTTGCCTAAGAAAGAACAATTTACATGTCGATTACTTGGGATATAAAACACTATCGAATCAACTTATTGGTCAAACATTGAGCAAGAAAGCTTTAATCACCTTCTTTTTTTATCTTCTTTCTTCTATTTTGTTTTTCAGTACCATCCATTCACAACTCATGAAAGGCTTAACTCTAAGGGCCGTTCCAAAAAAGCATCATTATCCTCCACTGAATGATCAATTTGTCTTTTATTACTTTTATTCCATTTTCATTTCTATTACCTATTCCCTACAGCATGTTGTTCTTGATCGTGATAGATTGTCGTTCTTATTCGGAAAATTTCATACAACACCTAAAGATTCTTTACTCAAGAATTTTCCTCACGCAATTTCTAATACTATCTTGACATCAACTTCAAATGCTTTATTCGCCCCAATCTTTTATGTGTTTCTCCGTTATATTATTTATGATCTAATATTTTACACAGTTGGATTGTTTGTCACCTTGAATCAAAATTACCCAGGCTTCAACGTTTCATTTGTTTTCTTTTTGAAAGTTAGTTTGATTTCATCCATCTTGCTTCTGAGTTGGGAAGTATTAAACTATGCCTTCAATGCATATTTATCTATTGGATGCTTGCATCGTGGACACCCAATTTCAGAATTATCAACTGATCCATTAGGAACATTACTGACTGGTTTAAAGTCAGATAAACTTTTCACCAAACTTACTGCGTTCCAAGAATTAGCATACATATCCAAGATTGATGATAAGGAAGGACGGTTGGCCATCTATAAGAGAAATCATAGAAGACAGTATATTTGGCTAGAAATCTTGGAGGAGGTTGAAAAAGTTATAAAGTTAAACAATTCAAACATAAATACAGTTTTAGTAAACAACTTTACAACCCTCAAAGTCTTGAATCCAGTTTTTAAAAGAAAAGAAAACAATATTTTTGGTCGTGAATATTACAATGATCTTGAAACAGATTATAAGGATGATATTTTCCTCAATCCAACCCATGCAGAGGACCCACTTTCGTTCTTTGATAAAAATGTCATTAATCTGGTGATCTCAAACTTGAAACAAGCACTCGACTTGGCAAAAACATACTATAACAAGTTCATTGCTTCAGGTTTTGGTATCCCATTTAGATATACTGTTCGCCGTGAGGCTGAGCGTCTATCTCCAACTCCAGTCATCGTTGCTAATGCTATTATTGGCCTGTCTTTACTAACAAGCCATGCATATGATGAAGATGTCAAAGGTACAGTTTCCTCAACCATTAGTGAAGTATTAGAGATCTTAGAAAAATCAGTTTCTACGTGTGGTAGATTCATACAGAATCCACC
This sequence comes from Wickerhamomyces quercuum, assembly GCA_030556525.1. NCBI lineage: Eukaryota > Fungi > Ascomycota > Saccharomycetes > Phaffomycetales > Wickerhamomycetaceae > Wickerhamomyces > Wickerhamomyces quercuum. The sequence continues at coordinate 110,089 of JAKTUE010000003.1, forward strand.
TGATTACTTGGTTGAAAAAAATGACGAAAACGTCATATCTTTATTGCATGAATTATCCTTGGGTGGATTTTATGAAGTCACTATTAAGTATAGTGACGTTTTGAAAGATGTTGTTTTGTCTCCTGATGTTGCTCATCTTGTTAGTTGGACACTAGACGTTGCATATAGAGAAGAAGTAGCTGAAGACCGTGATTATTAATAATACCTGATTTTCAGCAGAAAATACCCACCTTGTATAGAAAACAGATAGGTTTTCAAATTTGTAAGCATATATCAGCTTTTTTACAGTCTAAAATATGCAGACTTTACTATATACTAGATTTTTTTTTCTGTATGATGTGTCGAACAAACATGAATGAAAAGAGCCTCTAAAAATTAAACATTATCCTGGCCATCATTTCTTGCAGGAATGTTATCTAACAACACAGGCTTCAACACTTGTTCATCGAAGTTCTGGAACCACTTAGAGCTATCATCTGTTTGTAATATACTTTGAACCGTACCAACAAGAGACTTTCTAGGTTCAGCAATACTATTCGGTACCAAGGGTGGAATATCATCCAAATTAGGAACGTCTTCATCTCTGAATAGTTCTTGTTGGCTTTCGAGACTTTGGCTTGAACGGTCCCTAACATCTGAATAGATTGCCTGATTATTTCTTCTATTCGACAAAATTGTGTTGTTTGATAGACTCTTTGGTGCTTCGATATCGAATTCATCATCAGATTCGTCTTCAACAACACAACCGGTCTTGATGTTCAACACCTCCAACATACCAGCAGTTGTACCTCCAAACAAGATGACAGTCAGGACAACCACGACTAAGACTGTTGCCAACAACGTGTTTTTGAATTCTCCTTGGATACCCATGGCTAAAGCAACACCAACGGCACCTCTTAAGCCAGCCCAGAAAGTCATCATTTGGTATTGATATGGGATCTCATCAGGAATGTTGTTTGTGCCTGCTCTAGCTCTATGAACCCAATTGACCAGTTTTGATAATGGGAAAACGGCAGCCCAACGTGCGATACAGATGGAGATAGTAGTGACGATAATCAACATAGGCTTATAAACCAATTCAACTTCAGTGAACAAGGCAAGCCCTAGATAAACAAAGATGAAATTTTCAGATAATCTTGCTAATAATTGGAAAATGTACTTTGTGGAAATTTGTGTTCTTCTTGACATGTTATAGTAGGCATAATGTTTTAAAGTTATACCACAAAATAGTAAAGACACAATACCAGACATGTGACAACCATTAGAGAAGAAGTATGATTCGTAGGCAATTAACAAAACAAAACAACTTTCAATTTGTGGATATCTTCTGATATGAGAGTGTTTCAAGATCAAAGCAACTATTATACCAATTGCAACACCGATCAACAATGAAATGGTAAATGTCATCAGGAACAAACCAATACCTTCCAAGAACGAAGAAATATGAGCCTCTTTGTCATGGAATTGTTGACATGTTTCAAACATAACAATGGAGATGGCATCGTTCAATAAAGATTCACCGAAGATAATAGTGTATAGTTTTGGATCAACTTTATAGGCGTTGAAGATGGATAAAATTGTGACTGGATCAGTAGCAGATAACGTGGCACCAACAGATAAGGCATCAACAAAAGAGATATTGATACTTTCGAACCCCAATGAAGTCCAGATATAAAGAATCAAGCCCAAGACACAAGCTGATATGAAGGTCCCTGGAATAGCGAATGTTAGAATTGATCCAATATTCCTAAAGAAATTTGCCTGATGAAGTTCATAACCTGAATTCAAGATAATTGGGGGTAGCAATATATTGAAAAAGTAAGAAGAATTGAACCGAACAGAATCCTGAATATAATGTCCAGGACTGACCCTCAAGATAAGCCCCACACACATCCCATAGAAAATGGATAATACCGTTTCGTGTAATGCCTGGATTTTCTTCTGTTGTAAGTAATAACTGGTCCATAGTGCGGATATCAACAAGAATAGGAGGATAAATAGGGCCCACGAGCTGAAGATTTCTTCTGTGACAGGGTTGGAGCCTTCTAGATCATCGCCGTCCGGGATTGTGACATCTGGAGCGTCAGAACCATCGTCAGAAATGGCCCTTTTCAAGAGATATTGGCCAGCACTCAAAATAATGCTGGACATTTAAAGAGATGTGTGACGTATAGCTAATGATCTGTGATTTTGGGACTGCTGTGTGGAGGGTGTAAAAGGGCACAATCGATTGATATTTTGCTATGAAATTGTTCTTGGAATGCTGAAGATAAGAATTGAACCTGAGAATCCTCTTTTGAATCTGTGTTTGTCTATGCTTTAAAGTACTTTTGCCTCAGCTCAGCTTTTTCGTTTGTGTGCCATTTCCGAAAATAATTCAAGACAGACAAACATTCGCGGAAAATAGAATATTATATAATATAAGTGGAATATTACATAATCAACGTCGTTCAAAAAGTTGTTTTTCTCAAACGTGTTCGCGAGTGGAAGAAAAAAAGAAAAAAAAAAAACTCATGAAAAGTAAACAAAAAATTTATTTTACACGTACCGAGTCAGGAAAAAGAGTGTTTTTGTCTGAACCACCGATCGATACCTTTCTATCACACAGACATATCCATAATGGCCAGTATGTTGAGACACATCTGTGAGTTGTTTCCAAGGCACTCCATTATAAACAGAGAGAACACGCTTCTATCTTATCGGTTTGAGGTGAAAGCCATAATTAGAACTAGAACACCATTCTCTTAGACCTCAAATGAGATCTCCGTGTACTAACGCTCAAACCAACAGATCGTCCAATCGTCATCTCAGGTCCTTCAGGTGCTGGTAAGTCCACCCTGTTGAAGAAGCTATTTGCCGAGTTTCCTGATAAATTCGGGTTTTCAGTCTCAAATACAACTCGTGGTCCAAGACCTGGTGAAGTCGATGGGAAAGATTATCATTTTGTCACAGTCGATGAGTTCAAAAAGTTGATTGATGAAAAAGCCTTCATTGAATGGGCCCAATTCTCTGGAAATTACTACGGCACCACGGTTAAATCTGTACAAAATGTCGCTTCTCTTGGTAGAACCTGTATTTTAGATATTGATATGCAAGGTGTTAAATCTGTTAAAAACACTGATTTGAATGCTAGATACTTATTCTTGGCTCCTCCGTCCATCGAAATCTTGAAACAAAGACTGGAAGGTAGAGGTACTGAAACTCCAGAAAGTATCGAGAAGAGAATTGCTGCTGCAACTGCTGAGTTAGAATACTCCAAGACTGGTGCTCATGATAAGATTATTGTTAATGATGATTTAAACAGAGCTTACGCCGAACTAAAGTCCTTCATATTGGAAGAAGAATAGAAACGTTCATTCCCAATCTCGGTCCATTAGGTGGTGTATGTTCTTATCATTTCCCACATCTTCAGTTCATTTCACCCAAATAATATAGAAGTTACAGCATCTTGCAGTCTGTCGAGTTATAGTAGGAGACAAACTTCTCATTTCCTCAATATTATATCTAATGGATCTTTTTCATCACCACAGAGCGCCATTAAATCAGCGTAGCTAGCTTCTGGATCAACTTTATGCTTCAACTTCATTTTCTTAGGTATTGAACTTGATGATATTGCAGAAGATGATTCAGACGAAATAGTTCTTTTCTTGCTCTTTCTTTTACTTAATTGCAAATCTACCACTGAATTAATTAATTGAACTTTCTCATCGATTCTTACCTTCTTCGGTGGAAGTCTGGGACTTGATTTGTTGAATGAGCTCTTAAGTATATTCGCTTGTGGAGTCGAAGTTTTTACGTCATCTATATCTATCATTGAAATGGCACTTAGATCGATTAATGATTGATCTTGATCTTCCATTAGATTATCTGAAGGTGGATGACTTTCTTGTGGATCCGTCTTGAAGGACACGCTATTCCTCATTCTATCGACAATAACGCTTATTTCATCTTTGATAGTATCTACTTTTCTCTTGTAACTTAATGGACTATCGTTTGTAAGATTTAACGAGATCAAAGATTCGTTCGTATCATGTAAGGTGTTGTTAGTGTTGGAATCATTATAACTAGCTTCCCGCTGTTGTCTAGAATGTGATGTAGTCATGCTTATTGCATGTGCATCTATGTATGAGCTATGAAATGGTGTTGATGTTGATTTTGGAGGCTGCTCAAACTCTGATAGATGCATCGAAGAAGGTGTTTGTTCATGGTCTCTAACAGATGAAGATATTTCCACTTTTTTCAAATTTGGTGTCATCATACTGTTGTTGGATATGTTCACCATAGAAGGGCTCATTGTTCTCAATGGCCTGAACAAGTTATTCTTCTTCTTTGAGGGAGATAGATGAGCAACAGTAGCTTGTATGTTGTTCAAAGAGAACAAGTCGAAATCGTCGTCGCTCATCCCCGTGTCCTCTTGGGCATCGTGGTAAACTTCAGCACATTGATTGATGACCTCTTTAACTGGCGATATCTTGGACGGTTCAAATGTCGAGTCACTCAAAATGTTGTCAATGCTCAGTGTGATTAGTATTTATTGTGCTTTGTTTACAATTGCTGATTTATCCCAATTTCGACCCAAATTTCTCTGTTTAAAAGGGGACAGCGGTCCAATTCACAGTATCTAAATACCGTTCACATTGAAATCCCTGTATATGTTGAACTTCTTCTTCCTAGGATAGAACATTGTGCGAATAAGCGCTGCCGTTTGTCGTTTGTGCGGTGCTTGTTTGTTTGGGAGAAGAAGAAGAGGGAAAATTATCCAATTTTTTTGTTAAACAAATCCACAATCACTCTTCACAACACCAATCGGTCAGCAGATCCAAATAACTCAGCAGTGGAAGATAAAGAAATGTCGAAAGAGATCATCGAACCATCGACAGCGAGAAAGCAGTCAACCATCAGAGAAAACGGCTATAACCCGTTGTTGGGCCCAATACAGCTTCCCTATTCCTACCAACAGTCATCAGTCTCCAGCACTACTAAAACAATATACGATCACAGCATATCGAGAAGGGCACCAGAGATAAACCTTGCTTCTCTGTCCTTCTTGTTCTGTGGATTTGTTGAATATGCACATTCGCAATCGAAAGGTATCAGACAGCTGGAAACAAGATTAAATACATGTGGTTATTCTGTTGGTACAAAGATGTTGGAGTTGATAACTTTTAGAGATGGTAAAAATGCTAAAAGAGAGATCAAAATAGTTGAGATGCTTCAATTCATACATACACAAGTTTGGAAGACTCTTTTTGGGAAAGCGGCGGATGAATTGGAGAAGTCACAAGACTCAGAAGATGAATATATGATCACAGATAACTTACCATTAATAGCACAATTCATTTCGGTTCCCAAAGAGTTTTCTCAATTGAATGTTTCTGCATTCACGGCCGGAATCATTGAAGGCATCCTTGACTCAGCTTACTTCCAGGCTGAAGTCAGCGCACATACTGTTGAAGCAGAGGACCACCGATTGAGAACCGTTTTCTTGATTAAATTCGACCATGGTGTCATTGAGAGAGAACGAGTCAGATTCGGTAAATAGCAGGGAAAGTAAGATGAGAAATGAGACGAAACGTATAGACCAGTATAAAACAGCACCTTCGCAGACTGCAGACTTCCAGAATCCTCAGTTATTTGTAGTACTCCGTGGACACTTGGTCATTAATATACACTGCTTATATAAGCTTTATTTAGGTTATTGTCGAGAAAAAAAAACCAGGAAGTTGGTAAACCTTTTCCACTCAAAAATCACCATCGACGACAAACAGGTCAATTGACGTTCGGCTCGTGATTACTTCTTAACACTGTTCTTGAGTCTTTCACAGAGGAGAAGTTTCTAAGCAACAGTCATTTCTTTTTTTTCCCCCTTCCTTTCGCATTCATTCATCATTTGGCATCTATAATCCTATTTAATCTCCACTCTCCATTTAATCCAAGAAAGAAAGATGGCCATAACGATCAGAAGAGCTAGAATCACAGATGTACAAGGTATGCAAAATGCCAACTTGCAAAATCTTCCTGAAAACTACCAGTTAAAGTACTACATGTATCATATCCTGTCATGGCCAGAAGCGTCATTTGTTGCAACGACGACCATTGGTCCTAACGATGAAGTGTTTGATCAAGACAATGAACACAAAGCAACAACATATCAAAAAGACCCAAAGGGCGATCCAGCGTATGTTGCTCCAAATGAGAAAATCGTTGGCTACGTACTGGCCAAGATGGAAGACGATCCAGAAGCAGCTGATAAAACTCCACATGGTCATATCACCTCGCTAAGTGTGATGAGAACATACAGAAGACAGGGCATAGCAGAGAAGTTGATGAGACAAGCTTTGTTCGCTTTGACAGAGACTTTCAAGAGTGAGTATGTCAGTCTACATGTGAGAAAGTCTAATAGAGCTGCATTGCATTTGTATAGAGATACTTTGGCATTTGAAGTCTTGTCTCTTGAGAAAAGCTATTATGCTGATGGTGAAGATGCTTATTCAATGAAAAAAGTTTTGAAGTTGGATGATTTGTTGCCATCGAATTTCCAGAATGCTGAAAAGACTGATGATTTAGAGTCAGATTTATTAGAAGGCATAGAAGATTAATTAATTTATTGTTGATACTAATAAAAGTTTAAATACATGAAAAGTAAACATTTTCTTTTGATCTACATCTTAGAAATGATTAGGATAAAATAATAATATCTATTGAAACATGAGATAAACTCTAGTTCTTATTGAATCTATGAAATGCATTAGTCTCATTGGGTCCATAATAAAAAATTGATGAAAATATTCATTGTTATAAGAAAGATAGGCATGAACAGATTCTCATCAAGATATTCATATAGATTTAGTATCAGAGGTATAAAGTAAGGTAGCGTGTTTTTTTCCACATCGACAAAAAGTCTCGAGCCAAATGCACTCAAGTCATCATTAAAATCGTTAAATGAATACTGAAAACATTGATAGAAATCTGTCACCTCTCTTTCCCAAATGAGTTCTGAATAAAACTTACATTCTATGAATCCTCCTTTCGTCTGTTCTCTCTTTAAGTGGGAAAGAAAAATTTTAATGAAGAAAGAAAAAAAATTTACCAATTTGATTTTAATTTATAAACAAATTCGCGCAGCTTTTTTGGAAGTTACCCGGATAGGACTGAACTTCTTAGGGCTTATGAACCCTCGTATACTTCACAATTACAAGCACGCAATCAGCTCAAGATCATATATATAAAAAGCCAATATAATGTACTCATTCCAGAATATCAGTCTTTATTTATTTCCCCCGGAGTTCATTGTTGTTCCTTGCGATAACTCACTTTATCAACCTTTACTTCTCTATTAATATAAGTGTAAATATAAAGGGTGACCACTGAGCCCTGTATATCAAGCAATGTAAAGCTTGGAATAGTATCATATAGTACGTCATCGTCACCTTCACTCTCGTCATTTTCATCATCGTTTGTTTCGTCTTCCTTGCTTGAGCTTTCTTTGATGGGTTTTCCAGTATCTCCTTGAGTTGTTTCTTTGGCATCACTACCATCACCCTCTTTCTCTTCATCATCATCTTCAGTATCTGGCCAATCTGTAGAGAAGGCACCACTTGCACTACCAGGGTTAATGAAAAACTTTCCCTCCAAGGTGTAGGCCTCAACTTTATGAGTCCCACCCCAGATTAAAACATCCACGTTCATTTGTCTCGCAGCTGTCAACAGTGATAAAGGATCACCACGAGGCACAATTGTGTATCCATTAGTGAATCCAATCCGTAATGAGCCATGTGTGATCACTAATGATAGTGGCAGAGATGAGTTATCGTCGAACTCACCCTTGACTGTTTGAAGATCTGGTGATAAGTTCTTAAGAAATTCGAGCGTTGATGGTGAGGAACTGACATTCCCCAGACATAAGACTTGTGATATTTTGCCTGGCACAAGAAGTTTCTTGAACTGTTGTAAAAAGAAATTAATTGTTAATAACCTGAAGATGTTGTAACGAAGGTTTAGTTAATAAAAACTTACTTTGGCCGGTAGGTCCTGTTTTCATGGTGTTAGTACTCATTATCCTAAAACAAACTATGAAATCAGTTTCACACTTACAATTGCCCTATCTGGTATATGTAGATCTCCGATTGCAAGCACTAGCATTCTGTCTCGAGGTTTATTTTTTAGTGGAGGGTTTGCCTTTGTTTTATAAGTTTTACACTTGTTTTGTTGGTAGTTGGTTTGAATTTTTCAGTTTTCCCCGTTATCCAAAGAAGCTTGTAACGAAATAACTTATAGTTTAACGAGTAAGAAAGAAAGAGAGAGAGAAAGAGAGAGAGAGAGAGAGAAGAAGCTTATATAAAATGTAGCAATGTAAAACAGTACTCTAATGATAACATCTAGTTATTCAGACAATTCTCTATTTAATGATTTAATTACAGCTATAACTTCACAAAAGCCCAAACAAACCCACCCTTCCCTATCTATATATAGCAGGAATATCTAAAGTTTCTAAAGTTTGAGGCATCCACAAAACCACGTAAACTTCTCGTTTGAAGCACCACTCAAGCTACCGTATTATACGCTGGTTCGCCCAACGAATACAACTATAATGTCCCAAATGAGGTTTAGAATTACTAGTATCGATGTGAGGTCTAGAAAATGTTTCAAACAGTGGTCTTTCTGGGAAAGAGGGTCTTATTTTAACGTTTTTGTTCATGTGGTTTGCAATCATAGAAAGACGTTCTGTGGGGTCTGACATCTTCTCTAGTGATATGAACAGTCTTATGATATGTTTAGAGAGAGCAGCATAGTAAGAAGATATTAGAACTTGTTCCCTTTTATAAGACTATATTTTCGCGAGGTTTTAACGGTTATCCCCGTATCTACTTGACCAGGCAATAGCTTAATATAGTCATAAGTCTAAATATATACACATAAACTGGATCATTGCTGACGAAACACCAAAACTAGAAACGAAACATAAGAACATTATACACATGGAATAGAATGGAGATCAACGCAAATACGCAAATACCAAACATACACGCAGAAAAGGACAAAACGTACTGAAAAATCAAATCATTTGGATGCAATCAGTTTTCTTTTGCTGCCTCTTCAGCTTTTCTCGCCTCTTCTGCCTCTCTGACCTTTTGTCTTGCAAATTCAGCTCTTGCCTTTCTTTGTTTAGTCTCGAAATCTCTTCTCTCCAATTCCTCTATCCATAATTTCTCTCTTAGTTTTGCCTTCTCCAGCATCTGTTCCTCTCTAGATTTTCTAGCAGCCTGTGTTTCTTTACCATAGATCATACCACCAATTACCAAAGCAGCAATTGTGAAACCTTGGAACCCAACCCTATATCTGAACCATTTCTGAGCCCCCGAACGATTACCGATTCTTAAGGATCTAGCTGCAAGGATGACAGCAACGGTGGTGGCCAGAGTACCCAAGGGGACTAGGGGCTGTTGTTTACAATTCTCGATACATTTATCTATGAAATCAGGTTGACTAAGGGGAAAAAGTGTTAGTGTTTTCTTCTTCAGGTTATATGAATGATATAACTAAATCCCTCACTAAAACAGGCACTCTGTGAAGATTAGAGTATAAAGAATTTTATAGACTTACTCAAATCCTGCAGATTCGTCAAAACTAGAAGGAAGTCTGGACATTGTGACTCTATCAATCGGTGCTAACCGTTCTTTTTGGCACTTTCTTCAATTCTTAAAGATGCCTTTTTTTCAGTTGCCATAAAGCAAACTCATAAAATCACACCCAGACACCAGTGAATAAATTGGGATAAGTTTAGGTTTGATTTGACTGAGATTGAGGGGCTTTTTGAGAGGTCGAACTGACTCTATTTCTTGAGCTTTATTTCCTCAGATATCTATAACCAATGGAAGTAATCGTTTATGATCACAGGATTTTATAAGATTTTAGTTGGTGTAAATGAGCTTCACTAAAGCTTCTCTGTTTTTAGTTTTGACATAAACTGAATGGCAAAAAAAAAAAAAACAAACACACACATAAATCAACACCATCAAACAAAAGAGCCAATAAACAGACCGTTCAAACATGGCACCGGGCCATCAAATCATTCCACAGGTACTGGAAAGCACATCAGACAACACTTCTCATAACAATTCCAGCATATACGGCCAAATAGCCACTCCTAAATCACCAAATTCAGATGGTTGCTCGCCTCAACATATATCAGAACTCCATCATGAGCATTCGATTGAACAACAAATCAAACAGAAATTAGCAGATGAGATTGATATAGAGATTCTTTTGAAACATAGAGAATACAATCTCGTGCAGAAGGAGATATCTAAAGTGGAATCACAATTGGAAACACTGACGCGGATACATGATGATCCAGAATACGTCAAATACATCGAAACAATCTTAAGCGACCAATCACGCTCCTCCATAAGGCCGTCGGACTCAGTAGAAGCTCCTTCTAGTGGCTGGGTTCCATCAATAAGGAAGTCGTCACTACGCAACCAATCCTCTGATAATGATTCCTCGTCACCACCAAAACAACATCGAACATCTTATGGTGGACTTAGACCTGTTATCGATGCTAATGGTAATAAGATATGCGTCCATAAAAGAAGTGATGGTGTTATTGTTAGAATCGACTGTCCTAGTTGTGGTCGTACTGATTTCGGGTCTGCCCAGGGTTTTTTAAATCATGCAAGATTGGCTCATCAGATTGAATATAAGAGTCAAGATCATGCGTCTTTAATGTGTGGTCGTTGTTTGGATGCAACTGAACAGGATGAGATTGGAAACTCATCAATAAAGAAATTGAAAGATTTGAAGTTGGATCCTGATAGAAATTTAGCCCCGGGAGTGGTGATCGATGATGGCCAACCTCAGAAGAAGAAAAGAAAATCGAGCTCAAGAAATGAGGAGTCTTCAGGGTTCTTGGAGAAATTATACAAGGATAATAATGGAGCGGATGATTTTAAAGAGCTGGTTGATGATGTAACGGCTAAAGAAGTTATTGAACTAGATGATGCAGAAACTTCAGATGCTCCAGAATCTACAACAACAGTCACAAATCAGAATCCTTCATCTTCAAGTGCGAACAGCTCGATTCTCTTGAGCAATTTCAAGAAAAGTCACAATAGAAGAAAGAGTCGTGGTGGATTGTCAGCTGTTACTTTTGACGATTCTACTTTTGAGAACAGACCATCGTCAGCAACGATTGACGGAGGAAGTAGCGAATATGATGAACTGAACAACACCTCACAATTAACGGAAGATGATGATCCTAGAAGGTTGACACCAGCTCAGAGAAGAAGAGTACCTACAATTCCGAACCCATTAAGAACAAGAAGTCGTTCAAGTCGGGAAAACTCAAAATAGATTTAAGATTATATACGTAATAAGACTAGTATGGAACAACTTTTTGATGAAGTTTTATTTTATCTAATGGTTACTAAATCGACGTAAATAGTTCTCTTACATTATCCTTGTAAGACTTTTCTTCAAACCATCGTTAAACTTATAATAACCCAGCTTTTTTGAAGACTTCCTCTGTTTGATCTAAACTTTCATATTTCTTTAGATCTTGTTCAGTACCGAATTTCTCACCATTGAACCAGATGGTTGGAACCCATTTTTTACCTGAGATTTGAGTAAATGCTTTCTCCAATTCAACCGCCTCTTTCTGATCAGCTATTTTATCTAATTCAAGAACTTCAACTTTGTCAAGAACACCGTACTTCTTGAAGATGGCTTTGGCATAAGAGGCATCTGGACACCAAGATTTGGAAATGGTGAAGAATCTATTATTGTTGATGTAAGCTTGTGCCTTTTCTGTAGCAGAGACCATTGTGTATCCTATATCAAGTAAAGCAGAGTCTAACAAGTTCTATTATGTTTTGTTGTTTTGAGCCACTATTCTATTCTAAGAAATGAAAAAACACATAAAGCATGGTTACGAAGCGATGACCGGCGATGCTAAATAAATACATTAACTAGTTGGGTAAAGGCCAGTTTTAGTAAACGCTAGGAAATGCCCAGATCACGAGTGATAGAAGAGGGACTTTTATAGTATTATCGAACAGCTTGGCTTGCCAATCGAACTGTAGAACGTATTCATAAATAATTCTTGATCTTCACTATAACGGGGTTTGCGGACGGAATATTCAAGTGCTTCAATACATTGGTTTTGGTTTAGTCTGTTAACCACTGATTTGATCTAGATAGAACAGCTGAGAAGCCAGACAATGGAGGCTGCATTCCTGGAAAGATGTTTCAGTGTATCACTGGTTGTGCCATCATTTAACCATCGAGTGTCAAAGCATCTCGGATTTGTTATTCTTCTCCCAAAATAAATACTCCATCAAGAACTATTCTCCGCTAGGGTCTGTCATGGTATTCAGTACTCAGTGAGGACTTGTAACCAGATCATTCTTTTGAGTAGATAATCACTATCTGGTCAGTATTTGACACAAGTTCCCACTTATACACACATAAAGACACGACTGTATTGATAAGTGGAATTCCAGACAATAGGCGCAATGCGGCCTGGGGTGTGGACTACTCAATAGTGGGACTGATTTAGAACACGTTACATGTTCCACATTTAGAGCAGCCGCATATTGAGGTGATAACAATACTGATTCTAACTACTCATTCTTATAGTAACCGTGCTTGAACGACTCATGTTGACACGATGTGAAAGTCGTCTAGTAACTACGAGATACTTGTTCACTATTTTCTTGACAGGAGATGACTCATCGACAGCTGCATTGCGTGCTAAATTCTCGCCCCAACCCTGCAAATGTTTTCAAGTTTGAACTCGTAGTGCTTTGAGTAGTCAATCAGTGTGTTCTCTAATATACAAAGGATCAATTATGAGTTCTAAAGAACACTGCCTCTCTCTCTTTTAGCCGTTAGTAACCAGTGTTTGGACCACAAAACCTTGTGAATTACAGTTTGATAGACACTGTTGGGCTGTAACCAGCAGGCTGAACTCAGTAATTTTGGCAGACTTCAGTAGAATTTCATGTCCATCCCGCTAAATCCCTCTGCGAGTGCAGTTTCTTTTTTTACAGTCACTTCCCAAAAGGGGAGCCAAGCTTTGCTAAATCCGATTTCTTCTTCTAATTTCCGTGAAAATGCAGGTTTCGGGTCTCGGAAGCAAAAAACACACCAAAGTTTCGAAATCATAACAAATACGAAGAAAAAACAACAAAACCTACTTAGCTCTGGAATTTCCTCCCATTTTTTTATTATTGATTGGCTTCTTTTACACTAACATCAAAACACAGGCACAAAGAACCAAACGGTCGAACTTTGAGACTTCCCGAACCAACACAAAACAACACTGATCAATATCTGCAAGGTGTATCTTTCTGATTTCTTCTGAATTGTCCCCTGCACTTGTATTGATTGTTTTGTTTTTATCTCGGTTGCCACTAACTTCCTTTGCTTCTTATTTGTTGTTTTAGCTAAGTTCGAGACTCTTGGATAATTCATAATGTCCAACAGTTCCCAAAACTCAGTTCACGCCCACAAGGCCCTTGAACCCGTCGAGGATGTGGATGAGTATCATGGCTACGATGAGAACGTTGAACATGAAATTCAAAACCTCGCTAGACAGATCACAAACCAGTCCAGCGCCTTTGAACGGAAAAGTTCCGTAGCCGTTCCATTAAGTAAAACAACCAGCTTCGGAGCTCCAAACGATGAGTACGCCGGTGATGGTCTCTCAAGAGTCTCCACTATTGCTCCAGGTGTCAATCCAATGGGTGAGCTTGATGGGTTGGACCCTCGTTTGGATCCAAACTCGGATGAGTTCAACTCAAGATACTGGATCAAGAACTTCAAGAGCTTTTTGGACAAGGACCCTGAACTCTATAAGAGTTATTCCCTTGGTATTACTTACAAGGACTTGAGAGCCTACGGTAATGCCACCGATGCCGACTACCAAACCACCGTTTTAAACATGCCTTACAAATATTTGTCTAGAGTTGCAAAAAAAGTTTTCAGTTCAAAAGAGACCAAGGCTGCTAACCATTTCGATATTTTGAAACCTATGGATGCTTTAATTAATCCAGGTGAGGTTGTTGTTGTCTTGGGTAGACCAGGTTCTGGTTGTTCCACCTTATTGAAAACCATCGCTTCCAATACCCACGGTTTCCATATTGGTGAAGATTCACAAATCACGTATGAAGGTTTGACTCCTAAGGACATCAAGAAGCATTATAGAGGTGAAGTTGTTTATAGTGCCGAGTCCGATATTCATTTTCCTCATTTAACCGTTTGGCAAACTTTATCATTAGCTGCTAAATTTAGAACACCTCAAAATAGAATTCCAGGTATCACTAGAGAACAATATTCCGATACCTTGACTGAGGTTTACATGGCCACTTATGGTCTATCACATACCAAAAACACCAAAGTCGGTAATGAATTGGTTCGTGGTGTCTCTGGTGGTGAAAGAAAGAGAGTTTCCATCGCCGAAGTTTCTTTATCTGGTGCTAGATTACAATGTTGGGATAATGCTACCAGAGGTTTAGATGCTGCTACTGCTTTAGAGTTCATTAGAGCGTTGAGAACTTCTGCCCAAGTCTTGGACACCACTGCATTGATTGCTATCTATCAGTGTTCACAAGACGCCTACGACTTGTTCGATAAAGTTTCTGTCTTGTATGAAGGTTATCAAATCTATTTCGGTAGAGCAGATGAAGCTAAGGATTTCTTTGTTAGAATGGGTTACCATTGTCCAGCTCGTCAAACCACCGCTGATTTCCTAACCTCTGTTACTTCTCCAAGAGAGAGAGTCGCAGAAAAAGGGTTTGAAGATAAGGTTCCAAAAACTCCAAAAGAGTTTGAAGCCTATTGGAAAGCTTCTCCAGAATACGCACAATTGAGAAGAGATATTGATGCCCAATTCGCTAGAATCGAAAACGAAAACTCAAAAGAATACATCAAAACTGCTCATGTTGCCAAACAGGCTAAGCGTATGAGACCAACTTCTTCATACACTGTTTCCTTCTGGATGCAAACTAGATACTTGTTGAAACGTGAATACCAGAGAATCTGGAATGATTTGGGTTTCAACTTGTTCTCTGTTGCGGCTAACTCCTTAATGGCTTTGATTTTGTCCTCTATCTTCTATAATTTAAAGAGAGACACTGCTTCTTTCCGTTATAGAGGTTCTGCTATGTTCTTTGCTGTCTTATTCAATGGTTTCTCCTCTTTCTTGGAAATTATGTCCTTATTTGAGGCTAGACCTATCATTGAAAAGCATAAACAATATTCTTTGTATCATCCTTCTGCTTCCTCTTTGGCTTCCATTATCTCTCAAATTCCATTCAAGATCTTTACCGCTATCGCATTCAACTTGGTTTACTACTTCATGGTTAACTTTAGAAGAGAGCCTGGCCGTTTCTTCTTCTTCTTGTTGTTAAACTTGACTGCTACTTTCTCAATGTCTCATTTCTTTAGATTGGTTGGTTCTGCTTGTAACAATTTACCAGAAGCCTTGGTTCCTGCTCACGTTTTGTTATTGGCTTTGACCATCTTTGTTGGTTTCACCATTCCTGTTAATTATATGTTGGGTTGGTCCAGATGGATCAATTACGTTAATCCTTTGGCTTATGCTTTTGAAGGTTTGATGGCGAACGAATTTGCTGGAGTCACTTATAACTGTTCTGCTTTCATTCCAGCTAGTCCATTTGAGGATCCAAGTTTACCATCAAACTCTTTTGTTTGTAATGCTGTTTCTGCTGTTCCAGGCTCCACTACCATTGACGGTTCAGAGTACCTTGCTTCTGCATACCAATACTACAACAAGAACAAATGGAGAGATTTTGGTATCACTTTATCCTTTGCAATCTTCCTTTTGGTCGTCTATCTACTTTTTGCCGAATTCAACGAATCTGCTAAACAGAAAGGTGAAGTTTTGTTATTCCAACAATCTACCCTAAGAAAATTGAAGAAACAACATGGTGATATCAAAAATGATTTGGAAGCAGGCTCTGAGAAACAAATCACTGGTGCCGAAGAGTCTGAAGAAAATGGTGTTGATGTCATTGAAGCTGGTACTGATATCTTTCACTGGAGAGATGTCCATTACACTGTTAAGATTAAGAGTGAACATCGTGAAATTTTGGCAGGTGTTGATGGCTGGGTTAAACCAGGTACTTTAACTGCTTTGATGGGTGCTTCTGGTGCTGGTAAGACCACTTTATTAGATGTCTTAGCCTCCCGTGTCACAATGGGTGTTGTTACTGGTAACATGTTTGTTAATGGTCGTTTAAGAGATTCTTCATTCCAAAGATCCACTGGTTATGTTCAACAACAAGATTTACATTTGGAGACAGCTACAGTCCGTGAAGCTCTATTATTCTCTGCTGAGTTGAGACAACCTTATAGCGTCCCAAAAGCTGAAAAGGAAGCCTATGTCGAAGAAGTTATTAAGATCTTGGATATGCAAAAATATGCCGATGCTATTGTTGGTGTTGCTGGTGAAGGTTTGAATGTTGAACAAAGAAAAAGATTGACCATCGGTGTTGAATTAGCTGCCAAACCTAAATTATTACTTTTCTTGGATGAACCTACCTCTGGTTTAGATTCTCAAACTGCTTGGTCCATTTGTCAACTAATGAGAAAGTTAGCCAACCATGGGCAAGCTATCTTATGTACCATTCATCAACCTTCAGCTATCTTGATGCAAGAGTTCGACAGATTATTGTTCTTAGCAAAAGGTGGTCGTACCATCTACTTTGGTGACTTGGGTAAGAACTGTCAAACTTTGATTGACTATTTCGAAGCTCACGGTGCTCCAAAATGTCCACCACAAGCTAACCCTGCTGAATGGATGTTACACGTTATCGGTGCTGCTCCAGGTTCCCATGCTAACCAAGACTACCATCAAGTTTGGTTAGCTTCCGAGGAGCATAAAGCTGTCTTAGCAGAATTAGATGAAATGGAAAGAGAATTGGTTAAAATACCTTATGATAACACCGTTGGCCATAATGAATTTGCTTCCCCACTTTACCTTCAATACGTTATTGTTACCAAGAGAGTGTTCCAACAATATTTCAGAACACCAAGTTTCGTCTGGGCTAAATTATTCTTGGCCATTTCTGGTTCCATCTTTATCGGTTTCGCCTTCTTTAAAGCTGATTTGACTATTCAAGGTTTACAGAATCAAATGTTTGGTCTATTCATGTTCTTGACTACTTTCAATCCATTGTTACAACAAATCTTGCCACATTTCGTCAAGCAAAGAGATTTATATGAAACCAGAGAACGTCCATCCAAGACCTTTTCCTGGATTGCATTCATGCTTGCTCAAATTTCAGTTGAAATCCCATGGAATTTCTTGACCGGTACTCTTGCTTTCTTGGTCTTCTACTACCCGGCTGGTTTTTACAATAACGCAGCTCAAACATCTCAGGAAGCTGTTCACACCAGAGGTGCTTATGGTTGGTTCTTCTCTGTCTTGTTCTTTATTTTCATTGGTTCAATGGCACATCTTGCTATTGCACCATTGGAATTAGCTGAATCTGCCGGTAACCTTGCATCTTTGGTTTTCACCTTATGTTTGACATTCAATGGTGTTTTGGTTACTTACGATGATTTGCCAGGTTTCTGGACGTTTATGTACAGAGTTTCCCCATTCACCTACTTTGTTGATGGTTTCTTATCTAACGCAATTGGTCATGCAACCGTTAGATGTGCTAACAATGAATACGTTGTCGTCAGCCCAGCCTCAACTGGACAAAGTTGTTCTGATTACTTATCAAGCTATATCGAAACTTCTGGTACCGGTTATGTCCTCAACCCAGATGCCACTTCAGATTGTCAGTTCTGTCCCTTATCCAGCACCGATGATTTCTTGAAAACAACAGGTCTTCATTATAATTACAGATGGAGAAATGTCGGTATTTTCATTGCTTTCATCTTTATCAACTGGTTTGGTGCTTGTTTGTTCTACTACTTAGCCAGAGTTCCAAAGAAGAGCAACAGAGTCAAAGAAGAAGCCCATACCCCAACTACTTCTACTTCAGACGGTGATGAAAAGTCAGCTTCTACCAATTAATAGAATCATTATAGAGTTTAAGAACTGCCCGAGAGATGTTTACCCTCTTTTCTCTTTTTAAGGATCAGGGGCGTGGAGTCCATTATGGAATGGCTTTACAACCTGGTCACATTAATATTTAATTTTTTAGACTGGTTATCGTTGCCAGTATTTTTGGATTGTCTATATAATAATATTGATATAAGTTCTTTTAAAAAAGAATCATTACGTACTTTTGCATCAACCTATGGTGAAATAATAAGTGAGCGCAGACGGTAACCGACAGAGTAACGCATTCCTTCTACATTTAACTAGATCAAAGCATAAATAGTAAATGCATTGATCGATGCTAGAATATTTGTAAGGTAGTTCATGTAGATTCGTAAAGTTTTTTTTTAACTAGTTTTAACATCTAGATTCTTAGTGCCTTCCAACATTGTTTGGGCTCGGCTCAACAATGTGACTTCGCCTTCATCCCTAGCCCTTGAAATCGCTATAGAGCCTGACGTACTTGTTCTTCTTCTTTCATTAGTTACACCTTTCAATTTTTTTAGCAAATTCTCAACCAAATCGTCTTCTGAACTATTGTCGGCAGATTTTGAATTTGTTTCTTTAGCCCTTTGTGAGTGTAATAACACCTCTTTTCTCTTCTCATATAGTTTTTTCTTTGCTTCGTTTTCCAAATTCTCAGATTGGACTCTCTTGAAATCATTGACGAACTCCAGGAAACTTTGCAAGAAGGAAGCTCTTGAAGCTGGATCATTTGGATTCTCACCAAAGTATTTCATCAAACTCTTGAAGTCCTTCAGAACAAAGTCATGTTGGGCTTCGAGTGCATCACACTTCATCAAAGCTTCAGGTAATTTTGGTAATACCCTTGCTAGAAATCTGTCATCCGGATGAAATTTCTTTGGGTCACTCAAGTTACCTGATTTAAGTGATATTTCAATACCTCTAATAGTATTGATGAGACTTTTTGAATCCTGCGATAAGTTGTCCATCGAAATTTTGGCAGTTTCCTGTAATAGTGATAGTTCCTGAACAAACCCATTATATTCAGGATATGCCCTTCTGATCACTTTTTCAACGTAATGCAAAAAAGTATTCTGATTATGGTCTTTAACCAAGCTGAGCTTATGCAAAGAGGACAACCTGAACCCATCAACTTGTTTCCTATTCATGAAATTTCCAATTTCCCTGATCAAAATAAATAAATGTTTCAAACTCTTGGAATTCTTTACGGATCTAATGGAATCATCAACTCGCTGAAGCTTAGCCAATAGATCATAATAATCCTTCTCGTAAGTCTTGATAACCAACAATGATCTTGATCTTGATCTCCAATAATGCCTTAAGTTGATGCAGAGTTCCAAATAGAGTCTATCAGCTCTTTCTAACTGAGTAACATCCAGCTGTGGTTTCTTGTCGTTCTGGAAATCAGAAATATAAGGCTTGAAACTCTTCAATAAATTGTTTGGTATTTCGCATAATTCATCCTTGTTGAAAAACTCCAAAATGCTAACATTGTTCAATACATCGTAATCACACTTCAAAACCTTTTTAACCAACTCCTCTTCAGAATGGCTAACAAACATATGAAGATTGATTCCAAACTGTTGGGATAGATCCCTTGAAATAAAGGTGACCAGGGATTCTTTCATTACATTTGATGAACTCTGTTTCTGGGCAATCTCCTTGACAGTAAATAAATCTTCAACTTCTTTCAAAATTCCCAATTCCAGCAACTCCTTAGCCTTAGAAATGGTCAAATCATTCCAGAAAGTATCTTCGATCTTTTCAACTTGGTCCCAATGTAATTGCTTCAATTTTTTTGTAGGTTTATATAACAGTCTTGACAACTGATCGATTTTCTTCGCGGAGAGAGATTCCACTAATTTCGTTTCGACATTGTTTTCAACTCTAGCTTTACTTGAAGCTCTAGGAAGCGGTGGTGCAGTTGGTACCAATGTATTTTCATCAGGTTCAGTTCTTGGAGCAGATTTGTCTAATCCTTTCAAAAAGTCAGCCAGTGGTGGTGGTGGTGGTATTGATGGTGGTAATACTTCTTCAACAGGTTCAATTTTTGGAGCAACTTTGTTTAACCCTTTCAAGAAATCAGGCAGTGGTGGTGGTGGTAGTGGTGGCGCTGAAACAGAAGTTGTTTCGACAGTTTCAGCTTTTGGAACTACGTTATTCAATCCCTTCAAGAAATCGGGTAATGGTGGTGGAGCTGATGGTAGTGAAGAAACAGATGTTTGTGATGGACCTTGAGATGGAGACGTAACCTGTAGAGTAGATCTCGAATCATGAGCTTTAACAACCTGTTGCAGGAAGTCTGGTAATGACGGAGGTGGCGGAGGAGGGGTAACTGAGGAAGTAGAGGATGAGGTGATTCCATGGGAAGAGGAATTGTTGACATGCTTTGATAAGAAATCAGGTAATGGAGGTGGCGTTCCTGATGAAGCACCTGTGATTATTGATGCAGTTGAAACGGAAGAAGGATTGGAAATGTCACTAGCTGAAGATAACGAAGTCAACATTGGAGGGAGAGGCGGAGCTGGGACTGGAGCTGATAAAACTGACGCAGATTGTGAAAATTCTGGTGTTTGAGCTCCAGACGATGAGCTTAAAAGGCTAGTTGAGGATTGACTAAATGACGGCTGAGATACAATTGGCCTAGACCCATTGTCTGAAGACACAATCGAGTGTTGAATGTTTAATCGAGGTTCAATCAACCCAGATATAACAGAATTTGCGTTTATGGTCTGTGTGCCGTAAACGAAACGGCTGTGATTGTTCATTGAAGGCCTTTCAGTGAAATTGACAGATTCCCAACTTGAGGACTTCAAGTCATCATCTGTAGTTGGAACTAAATTAATTTGATCAAACAGATTTAAAGAAGACTTGGTCTTATGAACTGATAATTGTTTTGGGGCTCTGGATGGTTCATTTGAGTGTGCATGACTTCTAGATGAGATTGCTTTAAGCAGCTGAGTATTCTGAATGTTTTGATTATTTTCACTCAGCACTATAGATTCGTTAGTAAAGGAGTTTGTTACAACTTGAGGACCTCTTCTCAACCTTTCCTTCTTTCTTAACAGTTCTAAATCGGCAATTCTCTTTTCTAGATCATTGATGTATGTGCTCTTCGTTTCTAAGTCAGACTGCAGTTCTTGATTCCTCTTTAAGATATCACCATTGGACGTTTTGATAGACTCTTTCAGGAGTGTTACTTGTTCTTTAAGCTCCGAACTTTTTTCTTCTTGTTCCTTGGCCTCCAAAAGAGCTCTTTTAGCAATGTCATCTGTGGTCAGTTGATCCATCAGCCTTAGGACAGCCGAATTAACAATACTATCTGAATTCACAGGTAAGACATTTGTAGAAGATGCAATTTGTTTAACAACTGAGTCGATCAACTTAAAATTCTTTACTGAGTGAGCATGAGAATTATTATTTAAGATCTTGTAAAATGAATCCAATACATCGGATATAAGGCCCTGTAGCTCTTCATTTCCAGATGATTTGGCAATTATTGACTTATAGGTAACATCTAGACGCGTTCCACTCAAGTCTAACTCATCTATAATTTCAGTAGAAAACACAACATGCTCCATGTCCTTAAATTTCTCAATCTGTTCGTCAATCAAAGAATCACCAATCAACTTCATCTTATAGAATAGTTGATAAATCCCAGCCTCCTTGAGCTTAAAATGAATGATCTTCTTATCATTAAATGAATCAGTACCATCAGAAATGGAAATGATTAAAAACAAAGAACTTAGCATCAATTCTTTTATAAGAATACTTGTGAAAACAAAATACTCTTCATCTAATAATGCATCAAGTGATCGAAGCCAGCTTTCAAATAACCCCATATCAGAGCTTTTGTGAAATGCTTTCAATACATTATTTCGTCCTAGTGGCGGAGCCCAATAACTCAATAAAAGTAAAATATCAGTCAGTAGTTTTCTATTGTTCAGCTTTGTTGAGTTGATCAATAGATTTACCAAGAAAGTGACAATTTCCAAATTTTGTGCAATGAGATCTGTCCCCGTGCTGGAGTTGATAATGGTCTTGTAACAACTTATGAGCAAGAACTCATTGTCCTCGTTGGAATCGACAGGCAATGACATTAATTCTATATGGCCATCTAGTTTCAAGAACGTCTCAACAAAGTCTTTATCTCTTAAAATTTTCTCCAATTTGTGTAGATGATTTCCATCGAGATGCTTTATTCTTTTAACAAACCATTTAGGTGTGAATTTGGTTGAGTTGGGGAGATTGTCATTATTCCTATTTTGATCCTGGCAAATCAATGTCCATTTCCTTATTAAAGATAAGTTCCTTAAATTTACAGTGGCATCAGGATCAAAAGCTCTCCTCTGTAGTAGCGAGTCAAATAGTTTCTCAATAATATCTTGGGAGGGAGGTTCATTCTTATCAAAATTCATGAAGTGATACTCATAATCCAAAGACCGCAGTTTTGATTGTTCTTGTTTCACATGGACAGCATTTGACTCGATTATCTCTTCATATATTTCGGTTTTGGGTTTGTCAGAAAGGCCAAGGCCCACTAGGTTCAGACCAAGGTCTGCAATATCTGATTTTGGCGTGGCATTGGAGGGCGGATATGTTGATGATGATGATGATGATGATGGTGTGTCCGTAGGATTGTGTTTATTTCTGACAGAATGTATTCTTGACAGCACCTGTAGAGGCGAAGATATGAGCGTTCTGGATGGCCTGCGCCTTAGAAGATCAGTATCTACGTTGTAGAGCGTATCAGATGATTTAACTCCATGGGGCATCATTCCTAGGAGGTTGTTAATATGGATCATGGTGGTTGCATATCACAGTTTGCAAGTCAAGAAGAGATGAGAGTATTCGTCTGAAGAAAAAAAAAGACAGACTTTCAACTTCTTTATATGGAATTCCAAGCTGAGAAAGCGTGCGATTGAACGATGACATACCCTTGAGATTTCCTTTGAGCGCTGACAGGTGAGAATATGATACATCGCTTTGTTTTATGTGTGTTTTGATTTGGTTTGATCTATAAGACGCGAAAAAATAATAGTCACGTGAAAACACACGTGAAATACAAACCTGAACTAAATTATTATTCCCCCACTTTTCTATGTTCACATGGTTATGAAGTGATAAGAAGTGCGTGAAAGACAAGTCAGATCAGAGTTCTAGTGTTGATTTTAGAACATGTTCTCTGCATCGCTCTGTCAACTTGTTCAGTTAATATTCTACACTTCTTTGAGATCTCTACAGCTTCTCTTTTGGGCGATAGCGAGCGCACAGGGAGAGTCTGTTTTGGGAGGAAGAGACCGAGTTTCTGCAGCCAGAGCAATCAAGCTTTGAAAATAGGTGCCTCGTTGCTGTAGTGATTATGATACCGCATTGAAGCTAGAAGCTAGACAGCAGCTCTAGGCAGGACTAGGCAGGACTAGGCGGATTGTTGAATTTGTTGTCTGCCCAGAGCGCGCAAAGAAAAACATTCCTCGCTCTCGCCGGCTCCCAACTGGAGAAGAGAGATCACCGGTCGTTAGAACCACTAACCACTGGCATCACAGGAAACTCAAATTCCGGAATTCCAACTCATGAGAGAAATCACAAAGATCGCTCAAAGGAACATCAGAAAAACAGACGCACTCACAAATCAACTCTAGCGACTTATTCCCTTGTGGCCTCCATACTCTTTCTTCCTTCTCCAGCACGCAGCGACGCACTCTTTCGCATCCGCTAAGTTTGAGCAAGAAAATCCGGGACGAAAACAAAACAAGATAGAAAGAAAATTTTGTTTGTTTATCAACCAAGTTCACACAGCCAAAGCAAAAAAAGGGCTCTTCTAACCAAACACAAGAGACGCAAACAAACTGTCATTCGCTTCACTTCAGAACAATTAGCTCAACACCAGTGGTTCACATTAAACCCACCGCATAACCCACTGACTTGATATCACACTTAGATCTCTCTGTTTTTTGATATCCCTTTTTGTCCTCCTCCTATATCCAAAACCATCAGCAACCATCAGCTCATATAAACCAGAATCATGGGATCTACGTCGATTGCTGTTGGGTGTGCTGTTGGTATTCCTTCTTTTCTGGCAATTCTAGTGGCCCTCTTCTTCTACTTCAGAACTAAAAACAGAGAGAAAAGAGAAGATGAGGAATTCTCTGATAATGAAATGGCCAACATAAACCAAGATCTAAGCTTTGATCACCTGGACCAGCTCAAGATCAATCATAAAGAAACACTCCCACTATCATCCACTGAACCTTCTGAAATATCGGGCTCGGACGATGGTAGAAAACAACAAGAGAAACAGTTACATATTCATCAGCAAAATGATGATGATACTGATGGTGAAGATCTAGCCATCCAAAACAACCAGAACTCTCAGAGAAAGAAAAGATATGTACCAGCTTACAGAAAGAAAATGCGTTCAACCGTAACAAATTCGAATAATTCAAGAAACTCTTCATTCTCAAACCTGAATAACCTAGCAGCTTCAAACTCCTCGATAACTTCAACAAATACCGTCGTAACTGATAATTTTTATGGTAATGTTCCTGTCCTTGATGATCCAACAAACACAAATAACTCTTCCAGAAATTCGCTTGATTTAGCCAAATCTTTACAACAACCCACCCCATCATATGGTGCCAGAAGATCAAGTTCCAACAGTAATCCTAGAGAACAAAGAAATAGATCACCTTCGATATCGGTGAACGATAATGAAGTTGAATCGTCAAGGGAGTATGACTTGAAGAATAACTATGACGTTGCGAATGAACATGAAATTCAAGAAGAAGACCAATATGAGAATGAATTCACTAACTACACGGAGAATAAAAGGGCGTATATCGAGGGTCTAAGGCCAAAAGCCAATTAAATACCCCTCATATTCCCTGTAATCTTTAATAGACATTCCATCAAAGCTCATTTGTTCATTCAGGCGCATTTTCACCCATGATTTCCTAGTTCGTTTAGATATCCGTTTCATGTATTTATTCTTTTTTATATTGCATCACTACAAAGTATTGGATACATAATATCCATTCTAAATAGTGGTGATGAGTGTAGGGTAAAGACCATTTAAATACAAGGTACACTTTTATTCTTAAAATTGGTATTATATACATTAACATCATAAGCTCACTACTAATCAAACAGCAAAGTCAACAGTCTTATCATCTAGCAAATCGTACTTCTTGTCATCAACGGTCAAAGACCATTCGTGTATTAAGAAGTCGCTTTCCCTATCATCTCTATCAGCGATCAAAACAATCTGACCTTTGTTCTTGCTACCTTTAACAGTGAACTTGATATTAACGATACCCTTGACTTGGTTTAATTCACCACTGATCCATGGGAACATTGTAGAGAAATCGATTTCATCACCTAACAATTCTCTTGATATTTTAGATCTTCTCAAGAAATGTAAAGTTGTGGTGACGATAGGAGAATTAGTCTTCTCGTAGTTGAAAATGATGACGGTAGAAACACCCATCAAGCACCAAAAAAGAACGAATTGAATTCTGTTTCTGTTTCTATCCTTTAGTGGATCAGGTAGCTCTCTTTCAATAGTGACAGGGCCCTTAGCATGTGTATGGATTGGTGTTGATGTTGGTGTTGTGGTTTGTGTCGGTGCTGCAGTGGTTGACTGCAGTCTGATGATTCTTGGAGCGCAAAAGCCACTCGTTCTCAGAAGAACAGAGGAAGCAGCCGATTGCTTCACAGCTGACCGTAACGAGTTTCTGATAAGCATTATTTGTGTGGGTGTTTATGAATTTGGTGCGTTGAAGTTTCACCGATTGTTGATTTCTTAAGGCTTTTCCTTTGAAAGATTTTTTTTCCTCTTCTTCCTCAGACCATCGCTTCTGTGCAGCGGGAAAGGATCTTTCAGCCTGGAGCCTAAACTCTAGAAGGACTAGCGAGAGAAGTTGGTAAGCGCACGGGCAGGAGGTGCTCGCCACTGAAATCTTTTGCCCCACCAGAAATCAAAACAAAAACTGCGAAGAAATCAAGTTGGAAAGAAAGAGATACAGAAACAGAAACAGAGGAGATCTCCACAAATAAGAGATCCAGAAGGGTTTGAAATCACTGTTCACAAATGACTTTCGTACGTCCAGATTTGTCATATTACGTTAATAAGAAGAAGATCACTAACATATCCTTCTCTGTGAAATGTAGCTAGGAAAAGCTGTCCATTATTCTTTCGATCTACTATTAGTGTCTACAATTCTAGCTGGTATAAAGAGAAATACTGGCTTGACTCCAAGACCGGAGCTTCTGGGAAATAAGGAACTAGATCCATATATCAAGAAGTACTTTGACGCTGGTGAATTCACCTACGACTCTACTGTTTCCTACCTGAACACCTCGTCTTACTTTGAAAGAAGATAAGATGAAATAGTGAAAGATAAGACTGAGTCAAATCTCAATGTGCTTTATATATCGTTGACTACCCTATTAATTCTATGTTGTTTCTGATTGTTTGTAAATAGTCCCTTTGATCTCAACACTCATTATTGGTTGCTATATTACTGCTACTACTGCTATTACTATTACTACTGCTATTACTATTACTATTACAGCTCCTTTTGCCTCTTATTTATTAAACATTATATGATCAATGTCATCACTCTTTAGTTTAGTAGTAATACTTACTTACACTCTATAATCACTTTCACTTATTTTCGTTAGTTCATGCACAGGACAATCTGTTTGTTTTATGACGGATTGAATGGTAGTCCATTGGCAAATCCACCAAGGTCCTTCAGATTACCTTCGAGCTCTTCAAAATCCAATTCTTCATCCTCACCAAACGCATTATAGTACAAACCAAGCTCTGCTGCTGGTGTCGTTGTCATGCCCGCTTTATCTTTCTTTGAATGACTGTCCCTTCTTGAATGGCGCAGTTTCTTATGTTTATTTCCATCTGTGGTATTATCAGTGTTATTTGGTGTATTGACAACCTGTGATAAACTTCTCATCGTTTCCCAGAAGTCCAGCTCATCCTCCAGTTCTTCATGATTAAAAGGGTTATTTGGGTGGTGTTGTGCATTCGTGTGCTTTGAACGACTATTATTGCTTGAGCCCGATAATCTTCTCTTAGATGATGTTGTCTGGTAGTGATGCCCCGAAACAGATGGGTTTAAAATCTTACTAAGATCATTCTCTCTTGCACTCCCAATATTTGAACTTTCTAATTGTGGTTGAACCATTGGTGGAAGATAATTGAAATGTGAATATCTATTAGGTTGAACGATCTCATCAGTAAGATTATTATTACCTGAAACATTTGATGCAGAATCGTCTGGTGAGCCGATCTTGGAGGTTGAAGTAGGATGGTCATAGTGATGATGAATATGCTGATGGATTGAGATCTTCAAATTATACCTCTTCGCACTCTCGATCAGACTTCTAGCCAGGTCTGAGGATGATATATTACCATTCGACAAAGTTAAGCCAGATGTCTCTTTCAAAGTATATTTCCAATCCATTTCTGTAGACGAAGGCTTTGCTGGGTTATTATTACTGTCATTGTAGTTGTTGATTGGAGCTGATTGTTCCGAAGTAGAAGGACCACTGCTAGGATATATATGTGAACCAGAACCTATTCTGGAGTGCTGGGTGTTTTGGAATGGGCTCAATACAGAAGAGATGTGTTTTTCATTTGAGCTATGCAATTGAGGTGGAGGAATAGAAGGTTGGGAATGAGACTCCAGTATTGATGAAGCCTGAATCGTAGTTTTATCATGATGTGCTTGAGGTTCGCTTGGATGATGATCGTCAATCGGTACATTAGAACGGGTTTTGCTTTTTGCTTTTTTCTCTGCTTTCCTCTCTGCTTTCAAGTCTTTCGACTCTTTCTTTTGGTTCTGTAAATTCTCACTAATCTCTTCTAGTTTTGATAATCCTCCTTCAATGGAATCGATCTCTTTCTTGATTAGATGATTGGCCTTGCCTCGAACAACATCGGTAACAATCTTTCTCCATCGATTTCTGCACGTCAGACTTGGACGACTTTCCATCTCTAAGGAAATAGTTCTCCATTTTGTACCGTAACTCTTCACCTTCTTGATAAGACTAAGGTCCTCCTCTAATGTCCATGCTCTTAAACGATCCTTAGTATTAGGATCTAGTACTTCAATGTACCTTTTAGCACACTGGTCATCAGTCCTACCTGGAATCTCTAACGATATTTTCTGCCATGAGGGACCATGTCTCTTGAAAGAAGCCACTAATAGATCATCCTCTTCTGGTGTCCATTTACCCTTTTTTAGATTTGGATCTAGTGAGTTTGTCCATCTCTTTCTGCAGTCTTTTGCTTTTCTTGTCTGAAGCTTCTCACTAATCTCATCCCAGTTCATGTCCTGGATAGCTTGGGAAGAATGAGCAGAGGACTCGGATGTTAGCGATTGTACACCAGCATCAAACCCTAGTTCTCTCAATTTAGAATCAACTAGTTGGCTTAATCTGACATCTTCCTCTCTCGTCCATGGTTTTCTCGAATCCCTTCTAAAAGTGGTATAACCTAGTGACTCTGTAATATCCAGGGGGTTGAACTGTATACTTTTCTTCTTTTCGGTCTCCATAGTTGACATTAGGGATATGTGAGATGGTTCTAAGATGATGCAGGTGGGGCGAAACTGAACCAAAAACCGAGGGAGATTTTGGGTTAAAAACCAGTAGAAGACAAATAAAACAAATTCGATTGAGCTTTTGCTTAGTACTTGAGGTAACACACTCCTTTTCTCAGGGATATCTGAGCCGGAATCCAAGCTATCAAAATTAGTCACTCTATCAAGCTTCTCTCTATTTGGATTTCCTGCTAAAAAATTCATCTGGTATGGACACATCTCATGAGATCATGTGACCAATCACGTGAATCAGCTTAATAAAAGGCTTTAGGCTTACAACTGCGTTTAGCAGCATACTGTGGTAGATGAGTATGTATATAAGTATAACTTAACAGTTGCATGAGGTACTTTGAGTTCTAGCTATTTATATGTTTTGGATTCAGGAGAGGGTATTAAAAGAGATCACGAGAATAGTTTAAGAAACCAGTATATTGGTCGCAATGGCTTCTTGCTCGTCTGTCTTGCGCCTCTGGCAACCAATTTCTCATGTTCTGAATTCTTCTAGTACTTCCTGGATGAGTTGACAAGAACTCAGGTTGGATACCACGAGCAGAGGTCTTTTCATAGTTGGCCATTCTCTCCCATAGTTTTGGTGCCTCTTCAGGATTATAACATGCTTCAGACATCAACAATAATCCAATATAATCAGCTTCTGTTTCCATTTCCCTTGATGCTGGCATTTTGAAAACGGCATTGACAATCAATGAGTTCAGTAGATCGGCACCTGTTATAGCATAGAGAAGCAGCCCCACTAAACCATATATTGGGGTCTTTGATATGTTTTCACTAGTATGCCTAGCCAATTGATGGGCATATTCATGCGATAGAACAGTGGCTAGTCCATCATCATTGCCACATATTGGTAGAATACTGCTGAAGACAAACACTTTCCCACTTGGTAAAACAAAGGCATTTGGTGGAGCTTTGGGGTCATTTATAATGTGGATTTTCCAATCCAGATCGGAGTCCCTATCAGGGCTTACTTTCAAGATCTTCTCAAATATTTTTCTAACTCTAGAGGATTGTGGATGGAAATCAGGAACAATCTTGCCGTTATATTCACTTAATAGCTGTTGATAAGTATAATCACCAATTGTTCTTTCAAAGTTCTTGCTTACCCATATAAAACGTCTTCTGCCAGAAACAGGAGCTTCTTCCAAATGACTCACATAAAATATTCCAGAGAACAGTAGAAATCCTACACCAAATTTTCTAAAAGTAGGATTATTCAGCAGATTCGAGCTTGATACTTGATTGTTAAACCTTCTGTAAGTAGCGTAGTTTCTGAGGGGATTTGGGTTAGATTGGGCATTTTTGAAGTGGATCCTTGAAAAGTTACTTGTATTTCGATTGAAGACGCTTCTGAAGCCGGTCAGGCGGTTCATTTTGGTGATGTTTGAGTGGAAATAGTGGATTTTGTGTCTCCCTTCAGTTTAGATTTTTTTGCTTTGCCATCAAATTTCTGTATAGTCCTAAAAAAAAAAAAAAAAAACATTATTTACTATTTACTATTTACTATTTACCCAATAACTAACGTAAGCTTATAAACCACTGCACAAGAGACGAAATGGCAAAAGCAGAGTTCGGCACTCCGAAGTTCGTGTCCAATCAGATGAAGGCAAAGGGACTTCAGAAGTTGAAGTGGTACTGTCAAGTGTGCGAGAAACAGTGTAGAGATGACAATGGGTTCAAGTGTCATGCTAGAAGTGAAAGCCACTTGAAGAAAATCAAATCTATAGGTACAAAAGATGTAGAGAACTATTCAAAGCAGTTCAAAGAGCAGTTCCTCACAAATCTCAAGAACTATCATGGTGAAAAGGCTATAAATGCTAATAAGTTCTATAATCAGTTGATTCAACAAAAGGACCATGTTCATTTGAACGCTACAAAGTGGGGATCGATGACCCGATTCATTCAGGAACTTGCTAAGCAAGGTCTCATACATGCAAATGTCACTGACGAATCAGACGCAAGCTTAAATGGTATTCAAATTGCATATATCAACAATTCTGGGGATGAGATAATGAGAAAGGCTTTGCTAAAAAAGAAGGCAGACTCCGAATTGAATGAGGATCAACTGGGTATGAAGCTACTGGAACAGCAGATAAGGAGAGGTCAACAAGAGGCAACACCAGAGAAAGAGGAAGATGAAAATGAGATCAGTACAGCGGTCAAGTCTGATAAACCTATAAAAATTCAACTTGGTGGGTTGAAGAAACAACCTTTAAAAGGAAATTCTTTCAAGATCACAAAGCCTAATCCACTTCGACCAAACGCTTTAAAGGGAAATCCTTTGACACCTACAAAATAAGTCTGTCTGACGTCTATTAATGCAATGTTTTTTTGTTGATCATGAATGCTCATAACAAGGGGTCATAACTTGTAATTCCGTATTCTTTCCACCTTTGTCTCTCTAATCTACTTACAACTTTTCCCACGTATCCACTCTCCATATACTTGATGGTTGCTGGTTGAATATCAATGGCGTCAAGAATAAATAACTTCAATTGTCGCAACTTAACAAACTCTAGTAATTTATAACCAGACAATCCAGAGTTAAAGGATAAATCTAAAACTTTTAAGCACCCCATCGCATCATATTTTCTTATAGCGGTGATAAATTTGGATAAATCATGATCTGTAAAGTCACTAGCTTGATTCAAGTATAACACCTCCAATATTGGACACAAATGCACAAACTCTTCATAGTTAAAGTATGGGCGGTGAAGATGATTCAAATTGACGATTTCAGGAGGATGTACAATGTTAGGGCAGTATCCAATTGATAGATGTTTCAGTGTGCGACCACAAGCTTTTAGGAGTTTTCTTAGCCCAACATAATCTATCGAAGAACCTGTCAAGTCTAATATTACCAAGTTCCCGAAGATTCTCTCCAGATAAAATGGGTCATAAACGGTTAGCGATTCAACACCTTCGATTTTCTTTTCCCTTAATACAAATTTCTTCAAATATGGGAATGCTAAAGAATCATGACTTTTAAAGAAATGCTTAAAATCAAAATCATCGTTGTTTTCAAATATTAGTACTTCAAGATTTCTAAAGTTAATCAGAAAGTTAAAGTTTCCATTTTCTTGATTCAGATATTGGAAATTACACCCAACTATGATCAGAGATTTTAGATTTGGGACCAAGGAAGTTTGTCTGAAGAAGAACGATAAAGGTAACTGTTGTTTCTTCTCTTTATTCCCAACAAGGAATAATGACCTCATTTTTGTGAAAGGTTCAGTTGGAGGCTCGTAAGAAATGGGTATTGCTTGAGTTGTATTCGTTGGAGCAGGAATCAATTGGATAGATTCTAGGTTTGGCATCAGCGTTAGCAAAGTTTCTTCAAATGTAGGAACATAAACACATTTCAAGCTTAGTGATCTAAGCTCCCTCATCACTTTCCTAGCTGACGAGCTTCTCTGGAGTATTTCAACAATTTGCTCAACTGTTATATCAACAAATCGAAGGGTAAGACTCCCGGATATTGAGACTGTTGATTTAGTCAATATGTATAATAGCACCTGTTTCTCTTCTTGTCTTCTAATTGAATGCAGTTCGAGGCTTGTAATAGTCTTTGTGGTTTGGTTTCCCTTAGAGTTTACTATTCTGTCATAAAAGTTTTTGACTTCTTTAATGCCTATCATTTGTTTCAACTTGATATTGTTGTAAAGTGACATCTGTGTAATATTCTCATACCATTTTTTGGAAACTCTCATACATTTTGCAATATCTTTCATAGTTAATAACTTCAACACCCTTTCTTGTACTTCAAATGGAAGAGTTTCGAAAAAGTCATGACCATCTTGATTATCAGCACGTTTTACCTTTTTTGTTTCTTTGGGTATTGGTACCACTTGTGACCTTTTCTTTGTAAGCTTGACCTTTTCAGCAGTAAGTATCTTCAATTTCAATTGGCTACGCTGGTTCTTCAAAACGTCTAAGAGCTCTTGATTCACCTTTAGTTTAAATTTCTTAACACCCTCATCTATTTTCCTGATCCCTGATACAAACACCTCAAATGCCTTTCTCTCTTGTTTCAGCAACAGGTAGATTTTACCTGATCTCAAATATCCCTTGACATTAAACGGCTCTACTTTAATCATGTCTTCACAATCTTTCAATGCTTCCTCATATCTGAGCAGCTTCTCAAAAGTAGCAGCTCTGTTATCAAGCAGTGTTAATAGTTTTGGATGGTATATCTTGTCTTCCAATGCGAGATACGAAGGTCTCTCTGTCAATTTATAGGCCAATCGCAGTTTTGTGATGAATGTATGGTCTAGTGAAGTGGCATAGTCAATAGCACGCGTAAACAGTCTCAGACAGTCTTCATACATTTTGGCCTTGAACTGCTTTGTCGCCACTTCAATCACTTTTGGGACCAAGTCATTGGGCGTGGCATCCCTGCTCATTGTGGACACCTCTCCCTTCCAAGTGTTGTTTGTTTGTTTGTGAGGATTAACCCAGTGAACTATTTGTTTTGTTTTGTTTTGATTTGGTTTGGGTTGACTTCTCCAAACAAACGCAGCTACAAGCCACTCGAACAACTACAAAAATGACACCAAAAAACATCGCTAAAGACGTGAAAGTGAACTACACCAAATCCATACACAGATAATCTTATATTCATAAATATAAACAGTCAATTGTGAGTGTGTTACAGAGCCTATTTCCCATGTGGGCAGAAATGAATTGTTGACTGGCATTACCTAATGCGGTAATTACATTGCGCCAAATGGCGGAACAGACCGTTCAAAAGTAACAAAGCCTCAGAGAAATCAGCATCTATTTTGAACACTTTTTGTCTTGAAGGCTGAGTCAAAGTCGACCAATAGCACTGGGGTCCATTGCTGTCCAACAGAGCCCGCATAGTTATCAAGCACCATCTCAGACACTCTTCTTCCCTCCCTCAATCTCTTTTTTCCATCTTCCAGTCACTTTCTGTTCAAAAAGCTCATAGCGAAGCTCCATCTAAACAAGCAAAAACAGACAGAGAACGTCTCCGAGACACTGTTGTTTCCCACTAGAGAACATCGAAAAGTGTCCTCAAAGTGCTTCCAACGAACTCATATTTTACTGAAGGACCTCAATCCCCCACCGCATCTCCACTCACTCCACATTCATTTTGTTTTGCTGTCTGTTCTCTATCCCTATGTCTTCTAAACCACCATCTCTTCCTTCAAGAAGTCCCACGAACGACTCATCCCCAAGAAGGACGCTACATATCATAACAATTCTTGGCTCTCTATTTGCGCTCCTCATCTTATTTGCTGCCCATAAGGAACCCACAGGATGCGATTCACCACAGTGTAGGGCCATCTATATGTATCCATCATACGCCAGAGTCACTGGATTCGACACAAGACACACGAGGCTTGCGCTCAAGTATAACTTATTCTTATACAGAGAACAAGGAAAGGATAAACTTCCAGATGAAAACAACGAAGTTCAAGGACTGGATGGCATTCCTGTTTTGTTCATTCCAGGGAATGCTGGCAGTTACAAACAAGTGAGATCCATCGCTGCTGAAGCTTCAAATGTGTTCTTCGATAATAGATTCAAAGAAGAATACAAAGGAAAGAATTTCGACTTCTTCTCTGCTCATTTCAACGAGGATTTCACTGCTTTCCATGGAAGAACAATGTTGGACCAGGCTGAGTATTCAAATGAGGCTATCAAATTCATACTCTCGTTATACTCCAATCAGCCGAACCCTCCAACATCAGTTATAATAATTGGACACTCGATGGGTGGTGTCGTTAGTAGAGTCATGCTCACTTTACCAAACTATCTTGAAGGTTCCATCAATACGATAATAACACTGGCTGCGCCACATGCTACAGCACCAGCTACTTTTGATGGAGATCTAATGCAAACATATGCTGCTACCGATAAGTTCTGGAGAAATGGATACTCTAAAGATTCGTTAGTCCCAAAGGATAGATTGAAAGATGTATCTTTGATTTCCATAACTGGTGGGTTGTCAGATACCATCTTACCCGCTGATTACACGACATTAGCAGGCCTAGTTCCTCCAAGTAACGGGTTTACTGTGTACACGACTGGTATTCCAGGTGTTTGGACGCCCATTGATCATCTAGCCATTGTGTGGTGTGATCAGTTGAGAAAAGTCATAGTTTCAACATTGTTCGAAATTGTTGACCCATCAGTTGCGACAAGAACGATCTCACTGGTTCGTAGAATGAAAACCTTTAGAAAACACTTACTGACTGGGTTTGAACAAGAAGCTTCACAGGATTTTTCAGCTTCTGCTCATAATACTACACTGCGTTTGAGGCTGCAGAAGGAACAAATCCAGATTGAAAAAAAATCATTAGAGTTCACCGTTCCGAGTAACAAATTCCATCTTGTTCCTTTATTCATCACAAATGAACCTTTATTTTCATTCCTGTCAACTGTCAAACCTTCAATATTCAACATCGAGTCAAATGACTCATTCTTACTGCTATGCAAAGAATATAAAGAGTTCTCAGGACGGAAATCTCTAGTAGATGCTGGAGGAGATAATGATGTTGAAAGAGCGGATTTTGAATGCATTGACGTTTCTTCTGATGTTTACTCAGTTCCAAACTCGTTAAAGAATACACTACAAGACTCCTCAATTGGTGGTTCTTCCAGTCCATTCTATGCCACCAAACTCCCTTCAGATTTGTTAAAAAACTACACATATGTCGTGTATCGTGAATCTCAGGAAATACAGCAAGACTATCTCACCTCAATCACTTTAAACTCAACATCGAGTTATAAGTGCAATGCTTCTCTATTGGATCTTTTCTTCGGTACTTCTTTCACAATTCCAAGTGATCAACTAATAAAAGATATCGAGATCACGAACGCATGGAGCAGTTTGTTAAGTTATAAGGTTCAAACCTTTTTTGACGATGATCCCCATACATCGTTCAAGCCATTCATCAGACAATGGATCGAGGACCCTATTGAGACTAAGTGGCATCTCGGCCTGGATCAACCACAATCTATTTCATTCCATGGTATATCACCTTATACACCATTCAGGTTACTACGCAACCCGGTTCATTTAGAACTATGGTCACAGGAGTCATCCAAGGATGTTAGATTCACAATCAATGTTGATTTTTTCGAGAGTTTGAAATTATTGGTCTTACGATACAGACTTGCTATTGCATCCCTGCCTGTATTTGTGATCACTTCGGTACTATTGATCCAATTCAACAGATTTTATGATACCTCCATCTTTATACCGTTTGAAGAAGGTTTGAGCATATTATCTTCCTATAGTCTATGGATTTTGCTTGCACTTTCAGTTTTGACTCCTTTAGCTAGTGGTCCTATATTCCATTGGGCTTTCTATCTATTTGATCCAATAGCTAAAACGAATCCGCGTGAGCTAGTGAAGACCTCTGTCAATCCGTATTTTCTAGGTCTCAAAGAGAAGTTCTTATTCTTATTAGGACCATTATTCTACCTTGTTTCATTAGCTATGGTCCACATTCTTGTATTAACTTGCAGAATTGTGCTTTCTCTTGTCCCGGGTATTATATCTTTGACACAAAGTTTATTGAAATTCAACAATCATATCGTTCCCAAGAAAATTGAGGAGAAACCGATATCCGGAGCTACTTTGAGCAACACGAATAAAAGACGGTTTTTAGGTTCGATACTGCTTGTCATCCTGGTGATGTTCTACATACCTTTCCAATTTGCATATGTTGTATGCACATTGGTTCAGCTGACGGTAGCAATAAGGGCAGATTTGAACTGTCGAATCATAGACACTAAGGAGAAGGTTGATTTTCGAAAGAGTAACTTTGCTAATTTCAACTTCTCCCTTTTGGTTTTGATGATCTGGTTGATACCCGTGAATATACCAGTGTTAATAGTTTTCTTTCACAATGTTGGTGTTAGATGGGAGACACCGTTCTCATCACATCATAACATCTTGGCAATCTTACCTATAATTGTCTTAGTTGGGAAGAACGTTCAAGGTGAATTTCTTTCACATACACAAAACAAATTACAAAAGAGAATCACTGCTTTGATAATTTCCTATTTTGCCTTCTTTGCTTTAATCTACGGAGTGAGACATCTATATTGGCTACATTACCTGTTCAATTTCTTCAGTGCCTGGCTGTTGTTGCTATCATTTTGGAAATGAGTGAAACATGCTCATTTTCTTTTTTCCCCTGTTTCTGGCTTAATAACGAGTATATTTAATTGCTAATAATCATAACTCTTACATAGAAAAGTTAGTATATGTGATGCTTAAAATATGGATTACTACTGTGATCACAGCTATTAAGCACCCTCAAACTAAAAAAAAAACCAAGAGAGAATCTTGATTTTTTCTCACAACAAGAAAGTTAGACAACTAAAAAGTTAAAGTACAAGTATAAAAAAAGTTATTGTACAAGTATAGAAAAAGAAGCTAATATAACTTGAGTTTAGATTCGTTGGAAGATCTTCACTTACTACCATTTGATGATATTTGATGAGTAGTCTTTTTAACGAAACCACTCTCTATATCACCATCACCATCAATATCAAGATCGATATCCCCATCAATATCAACAGTCCCATACCAGTATTTCTTAGCATCTTCTTCTGCGGCAGTAGATGGAGTGTACATATCAGAACGACTGACCTCGATCTTTGCAGAATGAATATCTTCTCTGACGGTGTGGTCCGAAGAGTAGAAGCTTGATCCTTTGAAATTCGAAGCAGAAGCCGGAACGTATGAATGTGATCCTGCTGATGTTGGATTTGGTGAGTTGTTAGCACTGGCAGCCCACATTGAAGATAGAGGTAGAGACAATGCGACTAATAATGTCGAAAGGGAAGGTAGTGCAATAGCAGACCATTTGTCGACTGCATAACTGATGATCAAGATGACTGAAGGAAGAATCATTGATTGAGAAGTCATGATTAGAAGAATATGGAATCCATCAAACTGTTTCAAGCCCAAGTATCTTCTGGATCTGATTGCCATAATCAATTTCCCAATCAATAATAAACTCATGAAATTGATGGATGAGGCAAATAGTATAGGTTGTGCATTTAGTGCTCTGGAACTATATTTAGCGAGTGTGTCAGACTCCAATAACACTGAAGATTTGATGAAGTTGTAGAAGGCAAGACCAATGGTGGCTAGACCAGTAGCCCCAGCGATAGCAGTGGTAATATAACCGTATTCTTTTCTAGATGAAGGTGACTGGAACATGGTACGAACTTGGAAAACCAATGAGATCTCAATGAAGACAAGCAATAAAAATTGGAAGAAGTTAGTAGCGATATATGCATTGATATCATTTTGTGTGATCAATTCAGGAAAGTTGGTAACTTGGAAAGTTAATTGAGCAAAATGACCAAAAGAATAGCTCAAATAAAGACCAGAATGAACCAAGACCAATAACAAACAGATTTGATTCAATACGAATACAGGAGTGGTCTTTCTTTTTGAGACCAAAAACAGGGCAAGCATTGCCATGGAAGCAGCACCAATTCTTACACCAAAGATGACTATCGCTTTCATCAAAGTGGTATAATAGTCACTTATATCTTGCAAAGCGAGTGGATACTCTCCATTGTAGGAAGTGATGTTGAATACTTGGTATCTTGGGTCAAAATCTGCAGGCAGTCCATATTGTTCATAAGACATTGTTCCTGATAGTTGAGTGAAATGTAAGTCGTTAGTTGATTAAAGCAGGAGCCAAAAGGTATGGAAAATATTAGGATATTAAGCTCGTTTTAAATATCTTGAAACATGAAAGGAAAAGGTTATCAATGAAGTATGGAACAATCACAGAATTTTTCATTACTATTCCTAAAAAAGTTATAGTTGTTGCATCAAATGAAGTTTCAGTTTTTGCCTAATATGGAAGTGACAATGGAAGAGCTGAGTAGATTAAAAAACAGAAAGTGATTGCCTCAAAACTTGAAAGTTGTAGTGTCAAGAAAGTTGGTTGTTTAAGTGCAACCCTAGCTCTGTAGATGCTCAGGATATTAAGGCCATAAGAAAACATTTTCTTAAAGGTAGAACAAAAGACTTCATTCGATTTAAGTGAAATAATTGATAGAGGTCCATTGAAAAACACGAAAGCACGCACAACCAGTAATAAAGTGAAACCCTAACCTCAGCATCTTTGCCATCACACAACGGATAAGTCTAGACAGTAGACCATTTTAAATAACAGAACAGAACAGCTCTTCACCTTTTCATGCTCATAGTGGATTACCAGCTTATCGTTGATGTTTTTCAATAAGCTCGCGAATTGTTAAAACAGGTTTATTTAGAGCGCGCCGCACATTACGTTTGGGTAAAATGGAAAGGATACCGTGGAGGACAGGTATGAGTTAATAAGCAATGAATAGAGTATTGAAGGGGGGCTAGTAGTAGACATTTAATCGGTATTATATAGAATTAACAGGTTTATATATGTGTTTCTAACTGATGATTAAAGTACTGTGGGCACGCATGCATGCATTATCTCGTATAACGCATCTAAAGATTGATCTTCAACAAAGAATCAATAATAAACAACATACCTCTATAACCAATAGCCGAGTTAATACCCACTCAGTATTAGTAATTCGTTGCCCGTCAACTAGCGCTCATCACGTTCCTTTGATCCAGCTCTCAAATGTTAGTGATTTCTTTTAGCTTTTTCTAGTGCAACACAGAAAGCTCTTATCCTCGGCATTTGGAAACCACCGCTTTTTCTAACCGAGGAAGAACCTGATCCAGGTTAAAAAAAGGTCTGCCAGTGTCTGACAGTCAGCTCACCAGTTGGCTGTTCAGGTGTTCTACTGGATTACTGGCTTACTGGTTTTGGGAGAGGAAGCTGGTATTGCTTATCCCAGTTCCGTTTATTAATAGGTGGATCAAGTGATCTTCCAGTCTAAAGGGTTCCAGGTTCTAGAGCATTTTGTTTCAGCCGGAAGAGTTTATCCATTGGAAAGATATTGCTTGGACCAGCATACAAACTGGCTTTAGGCCGTGGGTTAAATTAAATTATAACTATCACGTGTATTTCATTAACGTATTCCCTTTTTTATTCACTATATTCTGTATCCCATAAAAAACCCAGTTCTCAATAAACAATAAACCAACCCAACCGTATTAACTAATGATGTCCCCCGGTGTATCAAATCACTTTGAAAATATATCCACATGAAAATAGTACATCAACAGCTCTTTTAAATGTAGTAGCCAGTTCTCGTGGCTTAATTCGGCATGTGTTCTGAAAGTAACAAGGTCATCGTCTAGTTTGAGAATCTCAGAGTCCCTTCTTAACAGGTTGATCTGGTCATCTGTAGTTTCGTAGTGTAATTCAGTCATTTTGTATCAGTATGTAAATGTGAGCGTTTAAACCTATGGGTTTGTGAGTTTTTAGAATTTAGAGGGAAATCAAGGCTATTTATATATTCATTCTCATGCAAATCCCATCAATAAATCATCTTACCATATCAAAAACCTGTAAGTATGTGTGTCGATGCACTTTATGCATCATCCATATTAGGTATAATTTCACTATTATAAGATTACAACCTTTTATTCCCATTCACCCATAGTACACAGTATTAGTAAACATCGTTGTAAGCATCTTCATACCCTGTTCATTCACTTTACAACTACCACTACCGCTGCCGCTACCATATTAATGGTCTTTTAGCTTTTCAAACAAAATATCAACTGTTAACGATAAAACAATCGACACATAGAGAAACCTAATGAACTGCACCCCAGTCAGCTCTTCTCTCACTTTCCTTGTGTCTGATCAAAAACCCATCATTTGGTTATCAGAACCCTTGCCAGAAACACAACCATAAAGAACAGTGCAGCCATTCTTCCCACAAGAGGCACTCATCACCTGAATCGTACAATACAACAATGTTGCGGCGTCAAGATCAAGAACAGAAGGGTCTAGTTAGACACCCCAATACCACACTAAAATATGATGAAGAGCGACACTAGTAGAATCAACAAATTGATGAGTCTGTTGTACAAGACCAGTGATCATGAGTGCGTGGTTAAGGGACCTTCTGTTGATTAATAGGGAAGGACAGGAGGTGTTGAGGTATATCTTGCAATGCTGTGTGCACCGCTCGTGTGAGTGGCCTGGTGGTGGGAGATCATTGGGAAGCAGAGAGAACTGAGCTGGAATGAAGTGGTGAACTTATGGTGAACACATCGTGAAAACAACTTTAACTACTGCTGCTACACACTAAGCTCCAGGTGATGAAAAAGTGTAAAAGTTAACGATGGCCCTCTCTCTGATTGGCGGGATGCCCTGTTAAGGGATTTGAAGTTTTTCGAAAAGAGACCATTCCCTACCAAAACCTTTCTTATATACAAACTATCATCAATTAAGAGATCTATAAACTACTATTAAATCCATGCAAAGCACAACGACAACAGAACAAAGAAATCAAGCAGCTTGCTCACACTAAGCACTACTTTCAAACAGTCCTCCACTCCTTTTCCAAATGGTATAACATACTCAACACCTCTCAGCAGCTTAATCTGTCTTAACATCAGCCCATTCAGGCACAGGCCAGTCCATATGCTCACTGCTCTCAGCACGAAATGGTTGAACTGCACACTCACAAGCACACTTATCACTTTCTTGTACTTCCCGAACACCTTATGGATGATGAGCGTCCTTGCCAGAAACTCCACTGCGAAGTAGAAATTGGCTGCCCTCGATAGGATGGGTACCATCACATCGAACAGGTATACAACAAGGTCTTCCATCACCAACTTTTGTGTGTTGTGGGTGTTGGTGTTGGCCTTCCGCTTTGATATCACCAGCACCACTGAGATAAAGCACTCAATCGCCAGCATTATCGAGAAAAGCACTATCAAAACGTTTAACAACTCTCCTTCGAAGTCAAGAGATCTTCTCTTGGTGGCACATTCTTCCACACTGCTGTCTGTGAGTTTCTCGTTGTAATCTGGTAGTCCCTTCAGTTTAATGAAAAAGGAGTTCAGCTGTTCTTTCTTCTCCAGTATTAGTTTGTACTTGAGATACTCGACATCCATCTCCTCCTTGTGCTTTTTACTTTCCTTCATCATGTCCACTTGAGTCATTGTGTCATTGTTTATTAAAGAAATGGATGTTGTATACAAAACAGCACTACTGTGTGCTTATAAACAAACATTCATAAGTGCATCCACAAGACCACACAATCGCACAAGCGACACAAACTTCACGGAAGCAACAAGATCGACACGAGATGTCTTAAAATGTACTTTGGTTTTCACTCACTTTCTTCCATCCTGTTTTCCCACTGACGGACTGAACTTTTCATGTAAATCTAAAGAACTGATGAACTAAATAACCAATGA
This sequence comes from Wickerhamomyces quercuum, assembly GCA_030556525.1. NCBI lineage: Eukaryota > Fungi > Ascomycota > Saccharomycetes > Phaffomycetales > Wickerhamomycetaceae > Wickerhamomyces > Wickerhamomyces quercuum. The sequence goes on from JAKTUE010000003.1 coordinate 152,120, forward strand.
ACCAATGAACCAATGAACCAATTAACATGGGTCACAAGCCTTGTTTAATGTTCCGTCATCTTGTACTGGTATCTGAACATTGATAATCTTTCTTCCTTGTTCTTTCCCTTAATTCTTTGTAGTAGATCCTTTTCGTTCTTTCTTGAGGAGCCAGCCAGAGAGTTGTCTCAGAATTCATGCACAACCAAAATTTAGCTTTGTATTCTTCCAGTATTTATGAATGCAGTATATATAGAATGCAGAGAAAGTAAGTAAGCATGGTATGTATATGCATGGGAAAACGTACGAAATTAGTGTGTTAATCTAGTGGGCCCTTGAGAACCCCGATAACATCCAATTAAAACAATTAATCAACAGTCTCATCCATTATTTTTCTCGCAGGAGATGATGTACGCGCAATGCACAATGTACAGTTTGGATAATCAATTATCCAAATGAGGTTTAATGTAACGCACGTCCATCCCATCCCACCGAGAATCTTTTATCCAAGGCTCTCCGTTTCTTCAACAGCTCCATTCTAGTTCCACTTAAGCTCATATATAAACTTCTACTGTTACTACTCTAAAGTTTTGCGTCAAAGTTTTGATGTTTTCTTTTTCTAGTTGCATATGTATTGTACTGCCAATAATACCGGTAGACCAAAACATACTTGGCTACTTCTTCTTCTCGTTGTGTTTAGTAACCCAAAATAACAACTAATCTTGAGACGGGTGACTCTTTGATGTTGTCAGTTGAATGGATATAGTTGTTCAGTAAAGAATATGAATAAAAATAACCTGTTTTATGTCAACCGACATTTCTTTGTGCCCCCGATCTTTCTTTCTTTTACAGCACTCAGCCCATTTTTAGTTAAGGTTTTTCGGTCTTGTCACAAATTTCGCAAATTGTCCACCCCAAACAGGAAATGCGCTGTTGCGTAGGATTCGGGATGGAGATTACCCAATCGGGAAGCGCCCCCTCCTCGCTCCCTCACTTGATGTATTATAACCTTGATCGTTTAAACGTAGATTTCGTACATACTGCCCAACACACGAACGTACACTATGGCTGTGTTCTACATACGCGCAAGATGTCAAACAAATAACGTCTAAATTAGAATATAATAAACTAAACAAGCTGAAAGAACTTTTGTGACTGTGGTACATAGTATATAATAACACACTAACCAAAAAAAAGAAAGAAATGAATATGGGAGCCAAACCTGTGATTGATCAACAATAGGAAGCTGGGATGGGATATGCAAAAGCAACAATAAAATAGATTAGAAAGTGGGTATGTGGAAAGAACTAAAAAACTTTTGAATATTTGTAGAAACCTGTCTCTAACTTTTGGAATATTTGAAATGATGTTGCAGTGTGAACTGAATATGTGAGTCGTGAATGAGTAATGCATGATCATAATAGTGTTTGTGTTTTTTCTTTATTGAAAAATGTATGCAAATTTAAGGGGTTGAACCTAATAGAACTGTCTTATCTGAACCATATCAGCAAAACTCACAGTCTTATTAAGATTCTCTTTCTCCATCACGCTATCTTTGATATATCTTTCAAAGTCTAATGGACCATTTGAGGTTCTATGTTTCAATATTGGTTTTGGATTGAATAAGTAATCATCAAGCACCTCTTCATCTTCATCGTCTATGAATATTATCGTCTTATCATCATCAGTAGTACCATCATCTCGTGTGGCATGTGCGCATTTAGCAAATGTATTATCATATGATCCAACGTCCAATGTAGAAGTTGTGGACAAACTGGAAAAACTCTCGCTTCTTTTATTTGATGGTTTTAGAGAAGAAGGTGTGATGGTTTTTGGGGAGGTCTTCGTAATGGTCGTAGGTGTGACTATTGGTTTTGTGCTCTTGTGTGTTGGAGTTTCATCAAAAGTCGATTGAACTAAAGGTCCATATAGCCAGGTTATATCACAATCTTTATACCAGTTGACGGTTTGTGGGTTTGTTTCTTTCAAGTTATATTTGGTCTTTGTCCACTTTCTCCAAACTAGATTCTCCAATCTTGAGATGTTTGTGCTTTGAGGGATATAACAGTTGTCGAGTTCATCTTGGTTGAACTGACTGATTAATTTCCAACAGTTGTGAAGTTGTAGTTCGGTGAACTGGAACTGGAAATAGTCTATGGCAGAGAAGTCCAGTATTTGTATGTTGTTCGAACTGTTACACTTTGTTGTGACGATGTTGTACTGGTCGTCGTAGGAATACTTCATTTGTGGCAACGAACGATAGTGTTGACTAACGAAGGAGTTTAGGAAAATCAAAGTTGATGGAAATCTCCCTTTCCTTATATATGAGAAAAAGCATGATGTTGATAAAAAGTGATCACCCGAATAGAGTTTCTCCATTTCTGGACCTTATACGACTTTTCTCCGATGAGATGATCTTTTCTTCTTTTGCATTTTAACCCAAAATTCAATCCACCGAATAAAAAGCTATAGCAAATCTGAAACAACAGAAAAGAAGCGGCCTACACAAAGGCATCACACACACTCTCTGTAGATACTGATCAACTACGCTTTATCCTCTTTTCTATACCATCTTTTGATGAGTGTGTGGTTTCCTGCTTTCTCCATATGATCGTTTACACTCCCCGGCTATTGGCCTGATGGCTATATGCACGTCCTTTTCTTTTCTCCGATGACTCTCTTTTCTCTCGAAAGAGGGAATTTGCGTGAAATTTCTAAACTCCTTCCTCCGGCGTTTGTGTTCCTCCGCAATAAAAGATTAAGCGGGCGGATGACTTAGCCAGTGGAGTCCCCCCTTCCCCCTCTCGCCCCCATGAGTCTAGGGAGAGAGAGGCAGGGAGCCGAAGGAAGAGAGGAGACTCTGCCTGGCTATTGGCAACTTACTGGCTTCCAAGAAAATGACTTACAAAGTTTCATTTCTGCCCATAACCAATTTCATTTCATCATTTCTTAAATCTCAAAAGTCTTGATCACCTAGCTCACTTGTCACTGTGAACAACAACCAATTTGATTTAAAAAGCATTTCCATACCCCCATTTGGTCAAATCCTTTTTTTTTAGTATTGAAATTTTACCCTGTCGCTAGAGCCTGCAAAATGTTTTAAAACCTTAAGGCTGGTGAAAAGTCAAAACAACACGCACTACTCATATATTACACTATCTACTTTACTATGTAGCATCTAGAACTAACGAGACACTCGACTCGCTTTCTTCTCTTTCACCAAACTGTTGATATTGACACAAGTGGCTTTTAGAGCACCAGTTTCGTGCGGGTGGATGATCGGATAAATGTCTCTCACCTCAAAATAGTCTATTTTTCTGTTCTCTCTGGCTTTGACTATGACAAGCGAAAAAAGAAACGTACGTCTAAATCATCAACTGGAACGAGATGAATCACCCTACAAGTACCCCGGGAATTAAAGCAGCAACCAGTGATTCACAATTCAGTACAGCTTATTCTAATAGCTTATATGTCAACACAGACAGTCACTTACTCTCTCTCTTATCAATTTCCATTTGCTAATCGCCATACAACTGCAGGCGGTTCATTATTCAGCCGAAGAGCTTAAACTTTCGTTTTCTACACACAGAGGACCATTTAAGCAGCCCATACTAAATAGCTAGGGCTAACAAGTAAACACTGGTTGGGCATTGCAAGAGCGTATTTTTGTAGCAAATTCAATACCCATTATAATTATTCTCTGTAGCCGAACATAGGAGTTAAGAAACAAACAAGCCTGAAGTTAGGTCATGTATGATCTTATGAGCACATAGTCAAGAAGAATACACCTTAAATTCTATACGAGCAATGATTCGCTTTTATCTTTTGTCTTTATGCTCCTTGTTTCTTTTTGTGAATTTGTGGAGAGCACAATTCGCGAATTTCAAATTATGAATATGCCCAATTAACTACCAATTCAGTAATATTCGCCCTCTCTTTAAGATACTTACCCTACCATCCTCACATGATCGTTGTTCTGAAATATACGCTGATAGGCGGTCTGAGAAGTTCACCACAACAGAAATTTTTCACTTTTGAAAAAAGATCACCAAAAAACTTTTCAGTCTTTTATTCTTCTTAACTCTCTTCAACAAAACTACTAACAAAGCATTAGAAATGTCTCACAGAAAATACGAAGCCCCACGTCACGGTCATTTAGGTTTCTTACCAAGAAAGAGAGCCTCCTCCATCAGAGGTAAAGTTAGATCTTTCCCAAAAGATGATAAATCTAAACCAGTCCATTTGACTGCTTTCTTAGGTTACAAAGCTGGTATGACCACCATTGTTCGTGACTTGGACCGTCCAGGTTCCAAATACCACAAACGTGAAGTTGTTGAAGCCGTCTCCGTCGTTGATACTCCTCCAGTCGTTGTTGTTGGTGTTGTTGGTTACGTTGAAACCCCAAGAGGTTTAAGATCCTTAACCACCGTTTGGGCTGAACATTTATCTGATGAAATCAAACGTCGTTTCTACAAAAACTGGTACAAATCCAAAAAGAAGGCTTTCACCAAATACGCTGCTAAATACGCTTCTGGTGAACAAGTTGACCGTGAATTGGCCAGAATTACCAAATACGCTTCTGTTGTTAGAGTTTTAGTTCACACTCAAATCAAAAAAACCCCATTAGCTCAAAAGAAAGCTCACTTAGCTGAAATTCAAATCAATGGTGGTTCCATCTCTGACAAAGTCAACTGGGCTAAAGAACATTTCGAAAAGACCATTTCTGTTGACGCTGTTGTTGAACAAAACGAACAAGTTGATGTCATTGCCATCACCAAAGGTCACGGTTTCGAAGGTGTTACCCACAGATGGGGTACCAAGAAATTACCACGTAAAACCCATAGAGGTTTACGTAAAGTTGCCTGTATTGGTGCTTGGCATCCAGCCCATGTCCAATGGACTGTTGCCCGTGCTGGTCAAAGAGGTTACCACAAACGTACCTCTATCAACCACAAAGTTTACAGAGTTGGTAAAGGTGATGATGAAGCTAATGCTGCCACTGAATTTGACCGTACCAAAAAGACTATCACTCCATTAGGTGGTTTCGTCAGATACGGTGAAGTTAAGAATGACTTCGTTGTTTTGAAAGGTTCTATTCCAGGTACCAGAAAGAGAATTGTTACTTTGAGAAAATCTTTGTACACTCAAACCAACAGAAGAGCTGTTGAACAAGTCCAATTGAAATGGATCGACACTGCTTCTAAATTCGGTAAGGGTAGATTCCAAACCCCAGCTGAGAAACACGCTTTCTTAGGTACTTTAAAGAAAGATTTATAAGTTGATTGATTGAGCATTAATATGTTCATGATGTTAGTTTATAAACACTTGGAATAAAGAACAAGAAATTTATAGGCATTTTTGTTTTAGTGTTGAATTGTGAAAATATGAAATGTAATTGTTGTTCTTTTATATGATTTTTGTAGACTCCGCTAGATAATAATAACTTTAGAGACTAGTTTGTTGTAAAGTGCAAGAGAATCAAAAGAACACCATTTTTTCGTTTCTGTGGCCACATACTACATACACTACGAATAACCAAAACAAATTATGAGAAACATCAATTAGAGAAGTGCAGAGAGTACTTCAATAGCTATAAGACCAGCTTAACACCATAAGAAAGGGAAATATTGAAAGAACGGTAATTTAATAGAAAATAGAACAACAAAGAACTCAATAGTTCTTCAAAAACGTAGTAGAATTCGTGAGACGTAAGCAAGATGAATGGCATGACCATAAACCTAAGAAGTTGACAATGACAATGAGATCAAACACTGCGACGCAACATCTTCATCAAAGCCTTTCTGGCATCAGAACCAGTATCGTCATATTCTCCTTCTTTTTCTTCTTCTTCCTGCTCGTTATCATGATCATAATCTTCCTGATCATAATTATCTCCAACGAATTTGTTCTGTGAGTGAAGATCAAACGTGTTTTTATAATGGAGTGTTTCTTGGTATGATTGATATTGGAAATTATCATGAAGATCGTTAAAAAACGAATCGTTTGTCATTTTCGAAGGTTCGATAAACATCTGATGAAAATCTGTGCTTGTTGCTAAGGAGTTTTGTGGTCTAAGAATAGTATCTATCTGTGATGTTGAATTGGATCTCATTGATAATGTAGGTTGGGCTATTGAAGATTGTGATAGGTCTGCTATGGAGAGATTCATTAGAGATTCATGTCTTGTGATAATTGGTTGTTTGGGTTTTTTGATTGTTTTCGTTATCTTGGCTTGTCCTGTTTCATCAATGCTTAATGTAAGTTTGTAGTTTATTTTATGATCTTTGCTGATCTTGACCTCTGATCCTATGATTGGAATTTCCCCGGTTGTTGGTTTAAGAATTGGAGAATTTCTTGGGTTTTTTGGTAATTCAATGACATCTTTCTTGAAGTTTTCAATTGGTTTCATCTGATACTTGACAGGACTTGAATTTAGGATGCTAGTACCAGGAGATGTTTGATTGGCATAATATCCTTGGTATAGAGGGGATGATTGCATGATTGATGAGAAACAAGAACTCGAAGAAGCGATTGGTGTCATAGGGGATGAGTTCAGTGGAATGGTACTTAACGGTGGTTCCATTCTAGTTCTTTTGTTATTACTTGTTTTCTTAGCTGAGGTTGGTGTTCTGATTCTTTGAAATTCACGTATTTTATTAGATGATATTGGTGAAGATAAGAGGAGGCTTGGATTGACAGAGGAGGCATGTGCATCATTTGATAATGTCAATGATTGGATTTTCTGCTGTGTGTTGGATGAGATGCTTCCTGTAGGCGATAGCGAGTGGTAGAGCCCGGCCTTGGTTATAACAGCTTTCTTAGTTTCACACGAAGCAGAAAAAGAAGAGGAAGGAGTGGTGATTTTTTTAATGGTCTTCTTTGGCTTAGATGTCGTTCCAGCCTTTGAGTCCAGCTTCATCAGGAGCCCACCTTTAGGGGTCCTATTCTGGAATGGCGAGACTGTCGCAGTACTGTTTTTCAGCGGTGACACTCTCATGAGAGGTGCCGTTGTCTTTGGAGTACCCTGCTTCATCACAGCTGCTGAAAGAGACGCAGCAGGACTTGAAGTGGAGCCGATGCTAGATGGCATTTTTGGAGGTCTTCCACGACGACGCTTTGGCGGAGGAGTGACAAGTCCCTGTGACTCTTGGAGTAGTGGTCCCTCCCTTGACGAATCGGTAGTGTGTTCATTTGATGATGTGAAGAAATCCATGCTAAAAGAAGAGATAAACTGTTAGAATCCATGTAATTGAAAGAAGAGAAAGAGTAATAAACAAAAAAAGAAGGACACTCACTTGACTGGGAAATCCTGGTTCTCAGAGAACAAGATGGACATGCTGTGTGTTCTCGCTGGGTCCTCTTGATGAAGATGTACAACGAAGAGTGTGAAGAAGGAAGAGTTCTGGAAGTTGAAATGAGGATACTTTTCAGCAAAAAGCGAAAGCAAAACAAAGAGCAAGCCAATTAGTCCCAAAACTGCAGTAGCCAAACTATCGCTCGCTGCCCAGGGCCTTCTTCTTTGCTTTAGGCTGGAAATGGCTATTTCTCTTTGGTTAAATTGAGTGCATTTCAGCTAAATTTTTCGTGGAAAAAAGCGGGAAAAAAAAAGTGGGAGACGCGACGCGTCGTTGGTAAGAGCAACAGAACCTGCCGTATTAGGAAATCCAGATACTCTCTGGACAAGCTGATGGGCCCAGTCGGTGGGCTCAGAAGACGGAAGGGCATCGAGAGAGAAGGGAGGCACGCATTGGGATGCATTTGATTAGGGTTGGGGTTTTAAATTAGCTAACGGGTCTTGCGTTTGGCGCTTGTATTAGTTTTAGGGTTACTTTCTAGGCTAACTGTCTTAAGAACTGGTCAACGTAACCCAATCCAGAAGTACACTACTGAGATTAATGAAGGTCAATTAGCAGACTACGATCTGTCTGTGCAATAATAGTGCTGTGCACTGGTCTGGATCTAGGACTATACAATAAATGTTACTATAATGTTCACACTACACACAGTATTGAAGGATCTTGAACAGAGTAAAATCGAATAACTAGAGTAAAACATAGTAACAAGAGAGGATGTCATCACAAGTTTTCATTGCTGTAATCAAGTATAACTAAATTTACCCAACTGGTTAAATACAGAGCCGCATGTATAAAAATACGCACAGACTGAAAGAAGTCATAAGATCAACCTGTATGGTTATAGACAAAGACATATAAAGAAGAATCTTACTTCAAACACCTTTTTGGATACTAAGCCATGTCCCCTTCTCGGTCAATAGAATGGGGTTCTTTGACACAACCAAAGCGACATCAGACGCAGCCAAGAATTAATCCTTTCCCTGAAAGAGCGTCTCTACAATTTAATACTAATCGAGAGTCTGCGGGACAACTGCCAGTTCTTTTTTAGTTATGGTGTCAAGGTCAGAGCTGTGACTTTGCAGCATATGCTGTTAGCACAAATGAGCTGATATTAATAAGTAGTGATCTAATAGAACGGAGGCAGAAAAAGGAGGATAAAACCTTTTTCAACTAGCCAATCGATAGAGACTAAATGGAAGATAGGAATGAGCATAGCTAATATAAGGCTTATTAGGCCATAGTGTCATTCAAAATAGTGCTTAAGGAAGTCGATCAAAGAGTACTAATGATTCAAACAAAAGACGTAATAAAACAAATTTTTTAAAGAAACGAAACAAAACATCAAAAAACCAAACAGACTATAGACACAAGAAGCACAAGCAACAGTAATAATAATAATAAAAAAAGTTTTTGAAACAGTAAAAATGCAAATGATATAAAAGAATCCAGCTATAAGAGTTGATCAAAGGTGGGTTTTTTTTTTTTTCAATTTAATAAAAACCCACCATCAGACGCTCTAACAACGATGACCTTATCACCATCAACCATTTTGTAATCAGCAGCAGTCTTTGTCTTGTACAACCGTGCACCATCTAGTTGGAAAATAACAAGTTCAAGAGGGACCGTGACATTAGCTGAATCAATGAACATTTTCATAACTTTTGCCAATTTTATGTTTTTATTAAAACTGAAATATAACTTCTGTCCAAACCCTTCGAACTCTACTTTGATCTTAGTCTTTGGTGCACCATCGGAAGTGATGGCTGGAGATGATGGTGGTTGTTCATCTTCAGGGCTGGAACTGGTAGGGGTTTCATCGGTGGACATGATTAGAAAAAACTATGGAAGGGAAAGAGAACTCTCTTCAGAATGACCACTTGAGTGTGTAGAGAAGAGAAGCGTATCGCAGAAAATTTAGTTGGTTTCCAGTATATCGACCAGCTAAAGTAGGACAGTTCCCTTTGAATGCTCCAACAGTTCTTTGTCTTCTATTGGGCTTCTTCTCTTCAAAGGCTCTCTTTTTCCTATTGTTTACGTTTTTCGGTTTTTTTCTTCTTTGAGCCAGATTTGTGTGGGACGTACCAGAGTTACGAGCCATGCCGCACAGTAAAATAGTGGGAATAGTTAGCTTTAAAAGAGAACTAATGCATAGGATAAGTAGAATATAGACGAGTATACACAAGAATGGACATGGAGAGTCATCATATTGGTACTTTTACTGATTTGTAACACTCAACCTTATCGCCTCTCAACTGGTTTAATCATTTTGAGATGATCGGTGTACTTTCACTTTCACCTCAACACTATCTTCCAACAAACCAGCTTGCCCTGTAGTCATAGTTTTACTGATCTTCTTTCCATTAGCGTAGAAGGACAAATTTTCAAGATCAATATTGTTTTTCTCAGCATACAACAGGAAGAACTTCTTCATTCTAGCTCCAGCTCTTATCCTAAAAAAACTTTTTGGTAATATGTTATCCTCATCAGATACAATGAATTTGATCTTTCTGTGTTGAACGACTTTTGGAATGATAATATTATCCTCTTCAATGGAAGCGTCTAAATGTCCTGGCGTGTCATTCTTATCTATATTGTAGTTCCCATAAGTGAAAACTAAATTCTTCGCATTAGATAAACCAAGATTCTTCTTGTAGAGTTGAAAAACACTCTTAAAACGATCATTTGTTCCCAAGATAAACTTCTGTATCACTGGTCCTTCTATTACAAATCTGTAATCAATTTGGGTGGTGGTATTTTCATGGGTCGGTTCTTCCTTTAGCGCAGTTTCATCAGTCGTTTGGTCTGTCATATTTGCATCATTAGCTGGATTCAATCCTGATGTCTTGGAATAGGCATCTTCCATTAATTGATCTTCAGGTCTGGCTGTCAATTGGGTAGTGGGTTCAACATGAGAACTTGATTGTCCAATAGACTTCTCTGACTCGGCAGTCTCACCACCCCTATCGGATTTATCGTTAGTGTCCACAGTTGTTTCTTTCATAGATATAGAAGAGGCGCTTGTAGTTTGCTTTGATACCTGAAACAACTTCTTTGGGGGAATCACAGATTCTTCAGTCGTTGCTTCTGTGGGTACCGCTCTTTTGGATGAATCACTTTGATAATTTGATTGAGAAAATGTTCTCTTCCTCCATATAAATTCAGACTGGGAAGATCTTTCTGAGTGTGTATCTTCAGGTGATACTTCCTGTACTGGTTTAATCTCTTCACCCAAAGAAGGGTTTGTCTCAGGAACAAGTTTAATTGGGATTTTATCATAGAACCCTAGTTGAAATAGCTGCTTAACACTATCTTCCTCCCCAATAGTTCTCCCATAATCTTCCAAGTAGATTCCTTCACATGTAGGCAAATGCTCTTCTTTGAACTGCTTGAAAGTTGCAAATGCCGAGTGCCTTATTTCCTTGACTTGATCTCCTTCTGTTATTGTTATGCTTATCGTTGGTGTTTGCTTACTCAATTCGAATCTCTTGAGATCCAAGAACGATTTGAGCAGATTCTTTGAAGGCACTGGAGGTTTGGGAGTTTGTGTCGGTTCAGGACTCATTTTCAGACCAGTCGATCTATCACAAGAAAGAGGAAACTGTTGTTGATGTTTATGTCTTTCGTTTGTTTATGTTTCACTTTTTTTTGTTGTTTTTTTGTTTTTGTTTTCTTGGTGTGAATTCTATTTTCCATTGTTTGACCTTTTGGGTCTTCTAACTCAAAACAGTTTCTTGATGTTCTAAAGAAAGAAGATAAGTTACTGATGTGGAATAAGTTTATCTCGGACAATCAAACAATGTATGCAATTAATTACTGAAACTATACAAGATAAATTGAACTCATAGATCTTTATCTAAACGCTGGATCACCATTTCTCTTCAGGATTAGACTTGAATTCTTCATATGCTTTACGATTAAACAAGGAGATCTCTGTCTCGTTATCTAGTGTTTCATAGTTAGTAAATAATCTGTTGTTTAATAATTTAATTGGTGGTTCACTTACCTATACCAAAGTGATGCAACGGAAGATCACTATTCAGGTCCAAGAACCAATCTTCATCATGATCAAAATTTATCACAAGATTGACTGTTTTGGAGCCATGTGCATGTGTGTAGACTTTCAAAGAGTCATAATCAACATTTCTATATGGTCTTAGCCCACCTTCAGTAGCAATTATCTTTTTAACGTCGTTCAGTAAATCGATTGGTTTTTTAGTACCGATATCATAGTCTTTTAAGATATAGTTCTTAACATTTCTGTACGGGAATGATTTGATGATTCTGATGGTTAAAACAGACTGCGACAATGGTCTGACAGTGGATGTAAGTGGTTCCGAAGTGCTCATAATTGACCTTTATCAGTTAAAAAATGAATAAACAATACCTAAAATTGTTAAAGATTCCTTCTTTTCCTTGAAGTTTTTTTTATTTTTTCATTGTGTCAAAATCAAACTTGGGTTTTATTTCTACTGCTCCGAACCAGAAAACACAAAGCATAATCACTGAGAAGTGGATGAAATCAACACTTCTATACAACTTTGATGTTGTTTGGGTGCTAACCTTTATTGAATGTATCAAGAGCTTTAGCCAAAAAACTAAAAAAAGAAGTAGAACTCCTCATGGGGGGCTCGAACCCCCGACATTTCGGTTAACTTCCGCTAAGAAATGGTTTTCCCTTAGTTTGACTGTAAAAGCCGAACGCTCTACCAACTGAGCTAACAAGGACGAGTTCTGAATGTCAAAAGTGACAGATTGGTCAGAATCTATCCATAATTCAGACGGGGCTTCCTAACCGAAGTGTCACTGAATACTAATACTACTCACCATCACAGAGGATGAGAAGTTGAATACTGTTACAAGAAGAAAGAAACAATAAGAAATTGACCTATAAGATAACCAGTTGTTCGTTAAAACCTACAAGATAAATATGTATTAGCAAAAATTATATACCTGACATGTTGAACATGAATAAACACTAGTCAACGGGGAAAAAAAAAAGTATCCATGTTCAAAATAGTAGTAGAGTAACTAATTAAAGACTTAAATAATCGGTTTATAGGTCGCTCTAACAGCAACAAACCACTTTTCATTCTGTTTGTACTATTTACTTAACGATTGAGTAGGAGAATGGGGTCCTTATATAGGCAGAAGCCAGTTCTCGCATAGTCTACTCCCAGAGGTGATGTGATGCGAAACAGGGAAGTGTTCATGCTTTTACTTGCTTCCTTAAGGTTTCCTCTCAAGCTCTTACGGTTCTAATCTTATATAATAATTTAATTTGGAGTTTATACAGAAAAAATTGTATATAATCCCAGAGCTTTCTATGTTCTGAATCATAGATAAAGAACAGACAAGAAGCACTGAGTATCACCAAAAAGGATAATGAAGCACGGTAAAGAGAAGGGTATAAATTTGGGGTCTATTCCAAAGCATCAAACTATAAGATCAATTCAACTGAATTTCCAGTTTCACAATATTGTGTCCAGTTTTTGAATAAGATATCAACAACCAAGTTATAGAAACGTTCATCATCAACCTTATCAACAAGAGTCGCATTGGCAACTTTGTAACCCGATTTTGGTGCCCAGTCATAGTTATAGATTCTTAGATTACCATAGAATGGAGAGTAGAATGAAGTATCAACTGAGACGGTGATATCAGTGGTTTCCAAAACCATTTCTGGCCATGCTAAGTAAGCACTAACGACTTCATCCCAGAATGGTAATGTTTGTTGATCGTTATTCTTGCTGTAGTTTCCTGTGGCAATCAAATTAAGGACTGGCTTCAAGTATGGGGTGTGTTTAATAATATCATACCCACCAGCTTTTTCAATGATGATATCATAAAGTTCTTGAGAAGGAACCAAGTAGTTTGTGACATTTCCTCCAATATAAAGCTCATCCCATTCTTGAGTAAGGACAATTTGTGCAGCTTCAGGATCTTGGATCAAGTTGATATCAGTGTTGATATCAATCGTGATGGAATTACCAGTGGCTTGGGCGTATTGATTATCAATGTACCCACCCATGATATATAAACCAGCAGCCTCATTGGCCAAGTTTGGATAGATGCTGATAGCCTGTGCGACGGTGGTCATCATACCGGCTGCGTATATATAGACTGGATCAGTGTCCTTATATTTCTTAACAGCATCAATTAAAGCAATTGCACCAGCTGTTTCATTATCAACAGTTGTGATGTTTTCCCAACTCCAAGTATCTGAATAAGTTGAAGCGAAGGCACCTTCCCAGACCAAGTGTCCAAAGAGATCTTCCCATGCATGGAAAGTGTCGTTTGTTCTTAATAAAGGTTGTTGGGCACCGATATAGTGTGGGATACAGGAAGAAAGGTTATAAGTAGTTAGGATATCGAAACCTTGACCTAGCGAATCGACCAAGGAAGAAGAACCGAAAGAACCAGATAATCCAACGACTTCGTGGCCTGCAGCGATTGGGAATAGGAGCTGTAATGGTGCTAGACCATCATTGTCAATGAAGATTTTTTTAGCCTCGGAGGTTGTTAGTTGTAGTAGAGAGGCAGCTATTAGTGAAAGAGCTGAGAACTTCATTTTAAAAGTTGTAAGAAAAGAGTGATTGGCTGAATATGGCTCAATTGAAATATCAACATTGTTTAAACAGCAGATGAGGGTTCCACAGGGTTTTATACAAACCAACTCCATTCATCTGATGAGCACTGGAAAAAGTTTTTCAATGTATGATGGCAGATCTTTTTCAACACAGATGAAGGAGCGATAAGGAGACGGTTTGTGAAGAACCAATGATATTGCGATATTCGAGAGCTACATGGCTCCCATAAGTGAAAACTGCCCGTTTATGCACTGCATTTCACAAACATTTATTCCAATTGGGTAATTCCTTTTCGAGTCGAGTACAAGTTTATCGTCTCCAACGGTGGGATGAGATAAGAGTCAAAAAAAGATGAAATTGAAAATTGGAGCTATTTATGCAAGCGAGAAGTGAGTGAGAGACAAAACGAAGAACCAGTTGCGCACTGCAGAGAGAGACGATCTGTGTAGTGAGCGATAGGCAGAGTGAATACTGGAAGAGCATGTTCTCTGTTGGGACCTCTAAACACCTCATTCCATTCCAGGCACAGGTTCTTAGCAGGATTAAAAATCCCAGCCGTCACCAAGCTTTTCTTGTGATGTAGCCTTAGCACTTTATCTCTCTTCTTCTCTTCACCAAGCTTTCCTCGGTGAATCTGAAGAGAAATCTGCCCGGCCGCACGTACTTTCCCAGCGCAAGCCGACGGTTCCTGGAAAGCCGTTCAGCACGGAGCATACGCATGAGATAGCAGAAGTCAACGACTACACAGAACAAATGCGGAAGTACTGATTACCTCAAATAGATAGTCACTAAGCAAAAATTATAGATAGTAATGAATGTATCCTCGATAGCAATGCACGATCGGTAAGATGCCTCATGTACCAAATTATGGGGCTTCGGAGTGGCCATTAATTCCCATGAGCATATGAATCAATAATACAATACTATTACTAAGTGGTACACAGCACAGTTTTTTAATTGATGATATCTCTGATACGTTGCACCTGTCTGTGGTGATCTTCGTTTCGTAAACACCAAAGCTATAATCCATCATCCGGGTTGATTGTTTATAACATTGAGCAAGAGCATGTGATGAGATTAAAAGAAGCCAGTACTTCGGTTATTCTATGCTCATCTCTTTGTTAGACCCGAAGTTATTACAAAGTCCACTTCCTTCACTTGATTGTTTACTTTTGCGAGGTTCCTTGAGCCCATAACATCGTTTAGAGTGTGATAGTTTTGAATCAGTTGCTTTAGTGGTTGTTTCAGCTGTTGGACTTGTGCAGTGATCACAGCAAATGGGTCTGACTGCTCTTTTGAGGTCATCGTATCGATCTAACTTCTTTCTTCTTCTTCAGACAAGTTGGTTGCGGGTTCCTATGCTTTTTTTTCTATTTTCTTTTTTAGCTTACAGAGACTTTGTTAAGAAAAACTACAAATTTATTAAAGACACACTGAGAACGCCAAAGAACATAGCACATCTTACCTTTTTGATGCGACCCCCAATAAGTTTAAGAACACATTGAGCCATTTCTGCACTTGTAACGCATCATCATCCCGCAACTCTTGTAAGTTTTTAAACTTGAAACTCATGGCCCTGATACAGACATCAGCTACTTCATTCTGTGTGGCCCTGGGCTTATCGCTCATTCTCTTCTTTACCTCTCTTGATATGATCAGCTTGAAGTCCTGCCGTAGTTGGCTCCTTCTCATTTGTTGTTCCTTCATCACCAATTCGGCTTGTTTCTTCACATTTAATGTTGAATTGAAGCTTGGTTGTTTCATCAATGTGTCTATCAAATCGTCTTTCTTACTAATCTCATCAATGAATTGTGTCTTTCCACTCTCCGAAGTCTCTTTTGATAACAATTCATTCAAGTTGGTTAAGTTCAAGTTTAGTAATAGGCATTTCATGACAATGGAATCCATAGATTTCTCTACATAGAACAACACAAAGATCTCTTTTGATATCTCCGCTAAGATGGCATTTCGCAGCAAGATTCCGTCAAATTCTGAGTGGTTTAATAGTATTTGTAGTGATTTCAATGCATCATCATTTGTGGTATAACTATTTAATGGGCTGTTGTCAGTATTAGGTCACACAGTGTCATCTTTCTAAAACAAATACACATACACATCATACGGCTTGTCTATAATCGACCATAGAGGAGTGAACAATGGATCAACAATAGAAACAAATTTTATGTCTCCACTTATTGACTGGATGTGCTTATTTATGACTTTACTCCTGCTTGTCCAGATCTCTAGTTCTATTGCGATATAACGTTAGTGGAACATTAACATTAAACCTCATATCTCAATACAAACTCACCGTCTATCCTTGATGTGCCGTTCAAAAACGTGGTACTCTCCTCACCCACGATTGAGACTACTTTCCACAACCTCTGGCTCATTCAGCACAGTGTCTTAGCGAGTAGATAACCTCGGAAATGACCTGAGTATCTCTCTGTATACTCTCTTATAAGTATTCTCTTGTATTCTCTATACTAAAATTATACACATTCGCGAACCCGTTCGATGCACTGTCACTCCCACTCTCACTAATCAAACATCAAACAGATTCGCGAACAGCTGCCAAATTCTCGTTCTGAATTTGCTGATCAATTTTTTTTCCACACAGACACACAAGAAAAGAAAGAAAAGAAAGAAAAGAAAGAAAAGAAAGAGAGGCCACAAGAGGATCTGTGCGTCGTTCTCTTCTCTGCTCCACCACAAGGCAACGAAAACACAGGGCTCTTCAGCACAAGCACAAGCATCGTGGCTCCGTTCAAATCACAGCTTGCCGTGTCCGCATTTTAATCCCATCCCCCAGCCAGACCTGTTTCTATCAGATCTTAGAACTGGTGTATTTTCGGACGGGAGTGGTTAGACTCATCTACAAGGGCAAATACAGCCAATCTTAATCAATCTTAACAATCGTCTTGTGAGCGAACCTCCACAAGATGTCATATCCGAAATCAGAAAGAATATACTCTGTGGCCGAGGTGTATGCCGACGCTAACGAGATAAGACCTAGAGAGTACTGGGACTATGAAAGTTATGACATAGAATGGGGTCAAATATCAAACTATGAAATCATCTCCAAGATCGGTCATGGCAAATACTCAGAAGTCTTCCAAGGTCTGAACGTTGTGAACAACGAGCCATGTGTCATCAAGGTCCTAAAACCCGTCAAGATCAAGAAGATCTATAGAGAAGTCAAGATATTACAAAACTTGACCGGAGGCCCAAACATCATTGCATTGTTGGACTTGGTCAGAGATTCCAACTCAAAGATCCCAGCGTTGATATTCGAAGAGGTTAAAAACGTCAACTTCAGAACACTATACTCCAAATTCAAGAGAAGCGACATACAGTACTATTTCACACAACTATTAACTGCATTAGATTATTCACATTCAATGGGTATCATCCATAGAGACGTCAAACCACAAAACATCATGATTGATCCATTTCAAAAAAAACTAAGACTGATCGATTGGGGGCTTGCGGAGTTCTATCATCCAGGAGTCGATTATAACGTTAGAGTTGCTTCCAGATATCATAAAGGTCCGGAATTATTGGTCAATTTGAACCAATACGATTATTCATTAGATCTATGGTCCGTTGGTGCCATGTTAGCTGCAATTGTCTTCAAGAAAGAACCCTTCTTCAGGGGAGATTCCAATTTTGATCAATTAGTCAAGATTGTAAAAGTGTTAGGAACTGATGATCTTTACATTTATTTAAGGAAATATGGATTAACTCTATCAAAGGAGTATAATGATGTTATTACACCAACTCCAAAGAAGCTTTGGAGTTCTTTTGTTAATGATACCAATAAGTATTTGGTTGATGATGAAATTGTTGATTTGATTGATAATTTATTAAGATATGATCATAAGGAAAGATTGACTGCCAAACAAGCTTTAACGCATCCTTTCTTCAAAGGTACTCCTAAATGATCAGTATCATTTTGATGATGTTTTTTTGTTTCTCCATGAAAGATTTCAAACACTTTAATATTTTTAATCTCTCTTTTGATTCCTGCTGACAAAATAATGGCAAACTCCTTCCCTATTTGTATCTTGTGCCTTTCTTTTTTGTCTTTTTTTACTGTTTTGATTAACTATTAACCATTCCCTCTCTCTCACTCTACTAATTCCTTTTATGTGTGTTCTACGTCATGTTTTTAATATTATCAGCTAATAAGTCTAATTTAGTTAATGCATAAGTTCTTCTTTGAGATATTTAGTTGTTGTAGTCTTTGTACTCTATCTGACAGAAATAATATTAAAACTCTCTAAGAATAAGTGTCTGTTAACGCAATATCAGTCTCTTAAGAAAGGATACAAACCAGTCATTGTTGAAAATGATCTTATTTACATATAAACAAGAACACCATCCGTGAACAACATCTTCCACCCTCAGATAAAACTCAATCTAGTTCTCCTTCTTTCTATTTTAGTAGTGTTATGACTTTTAGCAAACTCCAAAGCACAAGGTTCACAAAACACAGAACCATTCACACTCAAATAATCACTATCGACCAATTTATTGCATCTTGTACATTTCAAACAATCAAGATGATATCTCTCTTTTGCATCATTCTCCAAACATTGTCCAACAATACCATTACCACATACTGTACATAAAGAGTTATTCGTCGAATGATAGTGATATTCACAATAAGGTTCATCATCCAGGACAAAACAATTTATGTTTTTGTTGAATTTAACATCACATAAAGTACATGTGAAACAATTTCTATGCCATTGACCTGACAGTTCACCTGTCTTGGAATAGATTGGTTTCTCTTTGATTTCTAGCCCACATTTACGACATGGACCCTCTCCTGGAGCGTATTTAAAAATCCCAGTATCCTCTCCTTCTGGTGCATCTTCAAATATTTCATCATCATCCTCGTCTTGATCGTCACCGTCGTCATTGGTTTGGAACTTCTTATTCTCATAGTGCGGTTCGTTTAACTGGAAAACGGAATTGTCCGGAATGACTGGGGTTGTTTGTGCTGATCTCTGTTTCAGTACAGGTGTCGTCTTGACAGAGGGTATATCTTTTGTTGAAACTTGCTTCAAAGAATGCACTTCGATCTGTAATGGTTTGGAGAAATCAGGATTGTTGAAATCAAAATTAGCTTTAGAAGCCTCGATTTCTTGTGGTTGGTAGGAATTGGCCGGGTATGATGCTTCATTTATATTAGGGTTATAGTCTTCGTAGTTATTGTAGGATTGGGATCTGAATGGATCGTTTTCGAGTGACTTATTTTTATTTGGGATGTAGAAATCCTTATCAAATCCGTTACCAGTACCTGATCTTAAGGTCAATTTCTCTAATTCACCTTGAACTTCTCCAAATGCTCGAGAGGTAATATCTTCTTCCTCCTCCAGTAATTCAGAATCAGAATCAGATTCTTCCTTATCTATTCCATCTTTCGAAACTAAACCATCCAATTCCTTTAGGATCTCCTGTTCTTTGTTTTCAGAAATTTCTCTTTGATGTTTGACGTAGGCTTCGTATTCGAAAGAAGTCGAGCTGAAAGGAGTAACACTTTGTCTTGGTGAAAAATCTTCAGCATAGACAGAAGAAGCTGTGCTGAATCTTGAAGGTGCAAAATTGCTCTTAGATGGAGGAAGATCCGCTATCATATCGAGAGGTTCATCAAGAGGGCCATGGAAAGTGAACTGTGGGATGGTAGTAGTTTGCTGTTCCAAGTGATACGGTGTTGGTTCGACCAATGGTTGTTTAATTTGAGAATCTTCATGAGTTTCAAAATCGAATCCGTCATTCTTTGGAGATAATATTCCACTTCTCAAAGATTCATCATCTGAAGATGTATATGATTCATTCTTAATAGTAACTGTTTGACCGTCTTGTGCATTTGATAGATCTTCAGCAACGATAGTGGAAGACTCAGCCAATGGAGTTCCCGTATACGTAACAGATTTTGATGACGTATCAGCATTGTAGGTTGTAGTATTATTCGTGATTTGTGAGTTCTCTTTCTTCGGGGATTGATAAGTGCCATTTATCTTGTCAAACGTGTAATCAACTGGGGATTTAACATCCACGAATTCTTCCTGCCCTGAGTTAGTTTTGTTACTATTCAGGTCAAAGTTTTGGCGTATTGGAGAGCGGTTTAACACTTCATTGAAATTTGTTTCTAATGGCGAGTGCTGCTTTATGAAATCGGTATCAAATTCTTTATGCTGACGCGTTGGAGAGTCATTGACTCCGTGCGATGGAGGTGTTGGTGGGGCAAACCTTTGATCAACAGGTGACGAAACCTGAGTTGGTGGATATTGATATGTTACTGGAACCTGGTGCGGCGGTGGTGAAGGGATCTGCTGAATTATGGTTGATGACGGAGATTGAAGAGTATCAAACGAGGCGTTTCGCTGAGGAGTCCTATTTAGAGAGGAAGGATTGAGCTTGGGTAGAAAAGCCATTCCACTAGGCCCAGATTGTGAAAGAGAGGTGACGCTTGCGTATGCACTGGCACTGGCACTTTGGTATGGGTTTGTTGATTTCTTACTTGATTGGGTGGTAGCTGAAGTTGGCAGGGTTCGACTACCACTATTAATTTCTGTATTGTAGGTTTTGTTGGCCAACACAGGATCTATTCTTAGAGGTACTTTACCAGATGAATGAGAAGAACTTGACGAGGACAGGCTGCGATCTTTTGTACGCTGACTTCTGAAGGCCTGCTCACTAACATTTCTCTTACCTTGAAAGACCTTGTGATGGGGAGAAGGTGGCAGCTGGCTGGCTGAGCGTGATTTTGATCTTGATGCGGAGGGTGTTGAGTGTGATGACGATCTGTTTGAAGACCTGTTTGATGAAGTCGAGGGTGGTTTATATACATCAAACCCAGCTCTCTCATAAACAGATTTAAACTGTTTTGTTGGATCCAACAAAGGGAACGGGCTCCCGCTTTGTAGCCTGGCACCATTTGGTGATTGTGCAATCACATCAGGAAGTGTCCTGAAGTAGGAAGGCTTGCTGTTTGTGTGGACATTGTGCTTTGGGCTCTCTGTCTGGCTCATTGTGATCTGATTTGGAAAGTGAAAAACAAAAACAAACCCAATAACAAAAAAAATGAAGAAAGCAGTTCAACAGGGTATAAAAAGAGACAATAGTACTCAATCCGTGTAGTTGAGAGTAGTGAGCAAAAGGGTGCAAATGAGCCTCGATGAATTGCGACAGCGTGAGTGGAAAAGAATGAGCTGAGACCTGAATTTTCCTTTCCTTCCCACTTTTTGTCTCTGTTATTCAATTCCCATTTACATTCGAATAAAAAAGAACACGCGAAAAAAAAAAAAAAAAAATCATTTGAACACCCGGACACCAGATCTACTTAAGCCATGACGTAGTTGGACCCTCATAATCTGAAAAATGTCGTTGGAGACAGTGCTACTAAACCACTTGATTAGATAATAAATTAGTAATCGAGTAGTGATGCTGGCTGTCTCTGTGCGGAGGATAAACCTTTAAAGAAAGCTCAAATGGCAACTTCGTTTTCCCAGCAGAGCAGAATTTATCAAGAAAGTGGCTCTCAAAAGCACACACACAAAAGCTTCCAACTCCTTCTAATCCATGGCTGATTACTATGGAATCACCGATATGTCAGCCCCTCAGCGCTCAATAACAGAGACGCTCATACAGAAGTACAAAAACATCGCATCAAACCCTCCAAACTCGCTCAGAACCGACGAGATAGAGAATGGCTACAGGACGCATGTGTCCATGAAACACGACAAGCAAAACCCAAATTCTGAGTCCGAGTATGATGAGGAGCTTCTAAATGACACCACAAATGTTCCTGAAGAAGAGAGCTCTCACGATAAAACAGATACCACAAATACTAATGGAAATGAAACCGGAAATGGAAGTAGTGGCGGTTTATTTGGTTGCATCAAATCTTACATTTCTTTGAAGTTCCAGGAGACAGTGAGTAGTATATATGGAGCTGGTGAGCATGTCCCCACAGAAAAAGAGACAATCAAGAACTTGCATATGCAGAAGAAAACTGCCATCTCTTATAATCAATGGGTCGAGACTTGTGAGAAACTAGATAAGCTACAGAAGTTCAATGAATGGAAAAAGCAGAAAGAGTCAACTCTGTATGACTATAAGCTAATAGAATCTAATTTGAAAGAACTGAGAGAGGCTAGACTGTCCGGTGACGTTAGAAAACTCCTATACTTGATAAGAACAACATGGACAAGAAATATTGGTAACATAGGAAATGTCAATCTTTATAGGCATTCACATACAGGGACTAAGACTCTGATTGAAGAATACTTGGATGAGTGTTTATTGGCCTTGGATGAAGTGACTAGAGAGAACAATAACCGCGGCATTGATGACAGATATATTATGAGTATGTTGGTACAAACAAGAAAGAATATTGGTAGAACAGGTTTAGTCTTATCTGGAGGAGGCTGTTTTGGCTTGTTCCATATTGGTGTTTTAGCTGCTTTACTGGAGGAAAAAGTTCTGCCTAGAATCATCTCAGGTAGTTCTGCTGGAGCAATTATTGCCAGTATTCTTTGCGTTCACACAAACGGTGAGATTGTTGACTTGCTTGAAACCATTGTCGACAAAGAATTCAATATATTTGGTGACACTCAAACAAAAGGTGGGTTTTTAGTATGCCTGTCACGATTCTTGAAATACGGGACTTGGTATAACAGTACTGGCCTACAAGAAACAATGATTGAATTTCTAGGTGATTTAACCTTTAGAGAAGCTTATAATAGATCCGGTAAGATCTTGAACATCACGGTATCACCAGCAAGTGTTCATGAGCATCCAAGACTATTAAATTATCTAACAGCTCCTTCCGTTTTGATTTGGTCTGCTGTTTGTGCTTCTTGTTCTTTACCAGGAATTTTTGAGTCTTCTACGATTTATGAGAAGAACCTTAAAACTGGTGCTACACAGGAATGGCACCATGCATCCGTAAAATTCGTTGATGGTTCTGTTGATAACGATATGCCTATAACGAGACTGTCTGAAATGTTCAATGTTGACCATATCATTGCTTGTCAGGTAAATCCACATGTTGTTCCATTCTTGAAACTTTCTGTTACATGTGTTGGAGGAGAAATCGAGACTGAGTATAGCGCAAAGTTCAAAACGAAGCTAAGCCAATTTTATGGAATATGGGCTGCAGAAGTTTCTCACTATTTGCAAATGTGTGAAGAAATTGGTATTGCAAGGAACCTCTGTACAAAATTGAGATCAGTCCTTTCACAACAATATTCTGGTGATATAACAATTTTGCCTGATCTGAAGGAGATTGCCCAGTTAGACAAGTTGTTATCCAATCCAACTCCCCAGTATTTGTTACACTGTACAATGAAAGGCGCCAGAGCTACTTGGCCTAAAATTTCAATGATTCGTAACCATTGTGGTTTGGAATTTGCTTTAGATAATGCTATTCGGTTATTAAGAAGCAGAAACTTCAAGAATTTGAAGTCAACAAACATAGCACTTATCAATTCACCAAACATCGTCAGTGATGCTAGTGACGGATTGGAAAAGAATCCAGTCTCTGTAGATAACTACGTCAGCCAACATTTTGACCATAATGGTTCATCTACTAATTCCAGGTCACTGCCGAGATCTAACTCAACTGTGATCAAAGCAAACACAGGTTTGAGACACCATAACCGCCATAGATCAGAAACTTTATCCATTGGCAAATTGAGAAATTTAAGATCAGTTCAATCCAATATCTCTTTCAACTCATCATCAGATAATTCTAGGAGCTCAAAAGGGCAATCACGTAAGGAGAGAATTCACAGATCATACTCAGCTTCGAATGATGATGCCCCTATAAAGTTTTATAATCATGATTACTCGTTGCCTGTCAGTGAATCCTCTTCACCTCTCAAGTTCAATTTCCAACGTGGTGGTGCTGCTGCTGCAGGTGGTGATAGCTATTTCAAACCAGTTTATGGTACGAGCCCAACTAAGATCGGTACTAGCGGTTCAA
Source organism: Wickerhamomyces quercuum (assembly GCA_030556525.1). Classification (NCBI taxonomy): domain Eukaryota; kingdom Fungi; phylum Ascomycota; class Saccharomycetes; order Phaffomycetales; family Wickerhamomycetaceae; genus Wickerhamomyces; species Wickerhamomyces quercuum. The sequence goes on from JAKTUE010000003.1 coordinate 176,041, forward strand.
GAAAGAATTCGGCACCTTCTTCTTCATCGAGCTCTGATAATATTGCTCAAAAGAAGAAATCTTATGTCAATATTGATCACCTGGATGGCCTTTTTGGTACTACGAAGAATAATATCGATATGGATGAGGAGGAAATTGATCCAATCAAAGTTGATGATCATAGTTCCCCAGAATCTACCGAAGGCTAAATTTAAAGGGTTTATGGTCAAGAACAAAAAGTTCTTCGTTCTGTTTGTTTTATGTGGTCTCTTATATTATTTAACACCTATTAATGTTTACGATTTCTTATTCTATTATTACAAAGCCAATTTTGATACCATCAAAGCATAGCTTTAGTTTTCTATATGTACAGCGTATTATGTTCGATTGCTTCCAATATTAGCCTCCTCAATTTCGAGTTCATCCTGGAAGCGAATCCCATTACCATCTGAATCATCAAGTAATAAACTATCATCATCGTCATCTTCAGATTGTATAGGCAGTCCAGCATGGATTCTGGCCTCCGCTTCTAGTTCTTGGGCTCTTTGAGTAATCTTGGAAAATAAGATCCAGCCAGTTAGTAGAATGAAGATGCCAGTAAGGAGAATAGAAAGAAGATCAAAAATTCTAGTGGACTTCTCTTTTGTTTTCCCCATATCCTTAACTTTAGAGCCAACAAACAAATAAACAAACAATTTTGGAGAGCTTATCAAACTTCCCAATGCAAAATTCAAAACACTGATTCCTGGAAAACCAGCTAAAGCACCATTGGTTAAAGAATAAGGTAACGGGCATAACCGTATAAGAGCAAGTATCCAATAACTACCATTGTCATTCAGTATACTGGAGAATGCATGCAATTGCTTATTCGAACTTATTAAGGCATGTGCTCGTGCCTTCAGAGTATATTTGAACAAGATGAAAGCTGCAACTGACCCCAAAATAGACCCAAAGGCAATGATGAACCATCCTTTGAAAGTTGTGCCGTACAAGATCCCAGTTGCAGTACCAGTGAAACTAAAGCCAATCAATGGTGGGAATGACACAGTGAAGAATAATGAAATCAAAATGAGTGGAGTCCATGGGTATTGTGCCCAATCATCTGAATACGTCGCAATGGAGTGTAGCAGCTCTTCATGGTATATCAGTGAGAGGATCCCCAGCACGCCGAAAAATATCATGGTTAACACAGCTATTATCTTTTTCCAAGTAGGTTGGGCTTGAAATATCTCTATGGTCTTGTAACTTATCTTTGATAGCTGTTCTTTCCATGCATTGTATCTTGACCAGAATGTTGGGTCCTGTTCGTAAGCTGGCGGAGCCGTTGGAGGTTCCTCGTCGCTCATTCTGAGTATTCTATAGTTTTATCCTTTGCAGTACCAAAAAGTCAATTGAGGAGCGGAGCGTGATCTAATTTGAGACTTATTGCTGATTTAGTTCACTATTGCGCTGGTCAAAGTATGTAGCGAATAGTAGTTTTAGTTTGGTACAGCCTGGAAGTCTTACATAAGTGCGCGAATTAGTTCTATTCGCGAATGATGATTTGTCGGACGCAAGAGAAACGTCCAAATCGGGCAATTACTGCATTGGGCAACTGGATACGACTTTGTGGAGATTACTGTTTTATCAAAGATGGAGAAATTATCAACAAAGAAAACAGCGAGAAAGAGCCATCTTTAGGGGGGTTGAGAACAGGAAGTCCTGCTATATTTGCTTACTCAGCTGCGAGTAATATTGTTGAGAGAAATCTCTTTGCCTTCTTTTGCTTCTTTCACTGGGTTCAAATGTCCTCTGTATGGTCATACACTCCAATCACGATCCATCTAGAAAACAAGGTCCAACAACCGCACGCAATAGCACTCAGTGGCATATATCTCACCAACACTTACACAAGACAGTATTATTTCATCACTATTAATGATGTGCACAATCCATACAGCTACAGCTACAAATTCACAAGCCAGCAGTTCATCACTCCAACTACCATAAACTGGATTCCACTGGCTTTGACTAATGTGAGATTCCTCAGTGAGGAAAGTAAGAAGCAACCAAGTCTTATGTCTTTTTTGGATGGTCTAATGCTCAATGAGCAGTTTAAATTCAAGCCTCACAACCACGATAAATTGTGTGTCTTGACCTTGAAGCTCCCACAAAACTTCAAGTTGTATGATCAATCTCTATTCAAAAGAAACTCATTAATACCTATCACATTACTAGATTCAGACGAGGTACAGATCCCAGCAAAGATCAAAATTGATTGCTGCCCTTTCAGTTTGACCAATGCTGCTATCTTTTCAGAGTACCAGATGTTTGGCTCAGTCAACTACAGAATACGAGACGCTGGCTATCTTACAGATATCAAATACCTCGATGACATAATTGGTGGTGTTGTTAACCTGGAAATCTCTCAAACCGATCAGAGAGTCACACAATCGTTGGGTTTGGTTGCCGGTAATGTTTCAAAAGTCAATGGTGATGGTGATCTAATGGTCATTATGTCTTGGAATAAGATTCTTCAATTGCTATCTTCTAATGATCTGGCGCTGTCAGGGTCGTCAAATACACATAGTTTCTCTTCAATTGACTCTAATCTCACATCTGAGTCAATGACTGAATCATATGATCCTATTCAGTCCATCGTGAGAATCTCTGTCAAGTCCGACACTGGGCACTTTTGGGGCAGTGGTATCATCTTATCACATGAATATATCATTACCAATCTACATGTCTTAAAGTTGGACTCGATGGAAGAAATTAGAATATCTGTTCCAGCTATGCCGGATTTTACTATAACAAAGAAACATGTCATTTTTATAAAGAGTCCCCTGATCGGGTTTGATTTATGCTTTTTGAAGTTGAAATATCCAAACTTCAATTTACGTCATGTCAAGAGTATGAATAGCTTTCAAAATCCTTTACACATAGGTAGACCAGTCAAATCTATTGGACATGGTTTAATCCATACAGATGACAACGTTGAACTAAGACCGTTTCACTCAGAGGGATTCATCAATAAAATTGTCTCATTAGATCTAGAGAATACAGGAGCAGAAGGAATACCTTCCTTGTTATTGGTTTCTGCTAGTTGCTGGAATGGATCTTCGGGAGGTGGGCTATTTAATGAGAAGAATGAACTAATTGGAATAATGACATCTAATGGTAAGCTGTCAAGTGGTGAGATTATCCCAACTTTCACCTTAGCTATTCCTATCAATATCATTGAGAAAGCTCTCTTCATGATTGAGAATGGCTTACCGAATATTGATGTTCATCAAAGAGTGCAAGATATTTGGTCATTAAAAAATACCCATAACAATGTTAAGTTGGATCAAATGTCCTACAAATTATGAAAAGTCGATTGCAAATAACAGGTTACTGAGCTCTTCTCAAAAATTTAACGCTTGCTACAAAACCAGCTGCTATTGTTATCAAAACCAGCGCTTAATATTCAAATAAAATAATACAAATTCATAACTATTATACAAATACATAGTATAGAAACTTTCCTCAACTTTTAGACCGGACTGTTAAAAAGATAAGATAAAACACATAAAAGAATACAAAAACATTAGATAGAAAAGATAAAAGCTAACAATATTAAATCTTTGAGCTCAGAAATACAACGAATCATACCGAGAGATATCGCGTACAATTCTAGACCCAGCCAGCAGTTGAATTAGTCAAGCTATCATCAACATTCTCATCTCTCTCTACATCCCCTTCGACATGATGAGATAAAGCAGCACCAACATCTTCATCATCATCTACCAAAGGTCCCTTTTCATTATGTATGACTTCTAACAGGGAGGAATATAGATGGTTCAATTCATTCAAGTCTGGGATGGCCTCTGGTTTCAAAGTGAAGATGACTTGTCTAAAAGAAGGTGTCTTGACTATGGATAGAGGCAATTTATTATCCACTAGGAACTTCATTAAATCTTTTTGAAATTTTGATTGAGAATAAGCAGATTGATCAAATTCAGATCTATCAAATCCCAAACTATACGTAGTTGTAGAACTGTTTGCATTGTTTCCTGTCGATGAAGAAGACCCAGGGTGTTGATTATTGGAACTCCCACCGGGTGTATGTTGATACGTCTGGCTGTGGGAGGACTGTGCTGCTAAAGCATGTTTGTAAGAATCCTGGGAAGCTGCAATGGTATTGTAAAAGTGATTAGCTTGATCGGCGCCCACTTGAACTGAAGGGACGTTCGAAGCAGAACTTTGTCCAACGGAGTTGGTGATGGTCAAGCCATCTCTTTTCACATTATTAGATTCTCTTGAGATTTTATGTGTCTTCAAATGTTCTCCTAATTTCTTTGGAGAACCTTTATCGGAACTCAGTCTTTTGATGACTCTACCACATAGTTCACAAGTGGCCAAGTTTGAATCTATCGGGTCCTGACTAAACCAATTCCAAACCCATGACTTCTTCTTAGCACCGAATTTCTGGCCTGGTTTGTTGACTCTTGGCTTACTGATCTTGTTTCCTTGTGGCTGGTTACCAGAACTTCTAGTGACGGCCTGAATCACGACAGCTGTTTGCTGGTCTAATTTGGCACTGGAGTTCACAGCAGCTTGAGCGGTATTTCTAATCAGTTCCTGTGTCTCTTTATCATTCGTGTTTTCTGAATTGCTAGTGTCAGCAATTGAAGGGTCTATTGGTAAATGATGGTGGTGATGAGAAAGATGTGGGTGATTCAGCAAATCAGTTGATCTTCCTTGTTTATCCTGTTGAGGTTGTGACTGCTGCGACTGCGACTGCGACTGCTGCTGCTGCTGCTGTTGTTGTTGCTGTTGTTGTTGTTGCTGCTGCTGCTGTTGTTGTAAAGGAGTTGCAGCCTCAAAATTGTTCAAAGCCTGAGCCAACGCACTATCGAGATGATCCTGCTGGCCTCTATGATCATTGAACATCGACATCTTTGGGGTTCTGTTATTGTTTACCTTTAATCTATTAAAGTGAAAGGGAATGCGGTTGTAGCAGCGCGCGGGAAAACCGTCAAAATTTTTGTTCAAAAGTCTCAGACAGTGTCAATTAGAGTAATCAGACGCGTATCTTTGTGTGATAGTCTCGTCTCAGTGAGTCTAGCGAAGAGTGCGATGTGTTTGATGTTTGTTTTGATTGTTTTGATTGCAGGTCGGAAATCCAGTTTTAAGGAGGTCGAATTTCAGCAAAATTTTCAAGTAGAAATAATATAACAGACACACCCGGACACCACAGAGCTTTGTTATTATCAACAAAAGCGCGAATAGTACAAGGGTAATTAGAAAGTGACAGGGGTGGTCTGGTTAAACTGTGGCGAGCCGGTGTAACCATTCAGGGCACTGCTAGTTCAACCTTTTGCTGAAGATAATAACACTACCTTAAATGTGCCCAACTACGTGCGATGTAAGTGAAAACATCCAGTTTAAGCCTGTACTAAAAGTTAAACTAATGATAATATGGAAGAATTATAATAGCACAAAGGAGTACCCAACGTTAGAGAATGAATAGAAATAAGGTAAGTAGTAAAAAAATAGATAGGCTAACCAACAGGATATGTTGTAACCAATTAGCAGATTAATATAAAAATGTCAATAAGATAAGGGGGGGAAAAAGGTAAGTAGTTCTAGTGAGATATCACCATCACCAAAGAGGGTATTAGTTGGTAATAATAAAATAAAAAAAACCACAGATATCGGAGGTTCAACTGCATAGCTCTTAATCAATCATAAAAATTGAAACAGGAAGCAAGAATCAAACATTCACATCATATGCATATAAAAAAAATTAACTTAGTAGAGCGGATTTCCTCCTCTAGCAAGCCCTGACCTAAATATCCTTGAATCTTTAAAATCATTAAACAGATTCGGCGTCATCTTTGTTATGTCTTCTAATTTTGAAGAATTTGATACCACTTTCGTTACCTAAAGTACCCTGTTTCTGTTGGGCATATGGGTCTTCAACAGTAGCCTCTTGTTCAACGGCTGGAGTTTGTTGTTGTTGGGTATAATCAAATTGTTGTTTTTCAGCTTTAGCTTCGGCAACTTTAGCTTTATGATTCTTATAAGAGGTTGAGATTAATTTACCCCAAGCAATGAAGAACAAGATGATTAAAGCAGTCACTGCACCCCAACCAAGACCTAACAAAGAGGCACCCAAATGAGCGTACAGATTATTGTCGTGGAAAGCTGATCTACCCAAGACGGTGATAGAGGTTTCGAAGGCAACACCACCGGCAGTGAATAATAGACCAAAGGTAGTTAACCAACCGTTAACTTTGATGACGGAGTAAGAAGCAGCGGAGAAGAATGATAGAATAAAGGCGACACCGACGAAAGCCAAGGCAATCCAGAAGAAGGCAAAGGCAAATCTACTCAAGTAGAAGTAAGTATCTCTGTTATCAATGAAATCATTAGGAATGTTTTCCGTGGTATCAAAGTTATCACGAGGAGAGAAAGGGAAGGCTGGACCAGAGTCAACTTTGACAGACTTACCACCAGTTCTCTCGGCTAGACCCCAGAAGGTCCATCTTGAGATAGCAGGGGCACCTGCAATGCTTGAAGTGTCTGCTTCAATCCAGTAGAATCTGTTGAAAGGGAAGTGGTTGACAGAACCCGACAAGACAATGAAGACTAGCAGCAGGGTTGTACCGGCAAATAGGATAAGCTGTACCAAGTAAGAGATAATACCGACTTTTGCCATTTTGATTGATGTTGGAGTGAGAGGAGTGAAGAGTGGTTAGTGGATTGAAAGTGAACTGTAGTTGTTTAAAAACGGTTATTGTTGTTGTTGGTCGCAATCCCTAAAATGAGAGTCGAAAAGGCAGTGACAGCAATGAAAACGTAAACAACAGAAATTTCTTTTTTAAGAACGAGCAGTGAAACAGAGTGAGAGTGTGGGATTGTCCGGTTCAATTCTAGCAGAGTCTGGTTGAAATTGGGGCAGTTCTTCACGGTAAAAGACAGATGGAGTACTTTGTTTGTTTATTTAAGCAAGAAGAGAGAGGGAAAAGTTTTTTTCTTTTTTGCCTTATGGTTAAAGCAATTTTCCGTCTCCCTCAGCTTTTCTGTCTACCTCTCTTTTTTCTCAGTTGTGAAATTTCGATGTTTCTCCCAGCTCGAAAAATAAACAAACACAGAAACTGCCCCAATCGGGCAACCTGCCTGCACTGGAGTGTGTCATTTTGGCCGAATGCGGTAATGCATGTTGTTGTTTAGCAATTGCCGCATGTGGAAGATCTGCAGCAGCAGCGTTACCCGGGCTGCTGACTAAAGTCACACCATCGTTTTACGTAATATTGCTGACGTAACAATATACAAATACACCCGTACACCAGACAAACAAAACAACAAACGCAAACAAACAGAGAAAGAAAAAAAAAAAAAACTTTTCACTTTTGAAATCTTTTGCAACACCCTTTTAGAATAATTCCTTTCCTTCAGCAAGAACAAACGAACCTCCTCTTTCTTATCATCATTTCTATCTCGAACAATGAAATACATCAGATCCGAACAACAACTGCAGGTGCCAGAAGGTGTCTCTGTCCATATCAAAGCCAGAAACATCACTGTTACTGGTCCAAGAGGTACTTTGACTAAAGACTTGAAACATATTGATGTTACTTTCACAAAAGTTTCAAAGTCGTTGATTGCCATCACTGTTCATAACGGTGACAGAAAACATGTTGCTGCCCTAAGAACAGTCAAGTCATTGATCCATAACTTGATCTTGGGTGTTACTCAAGGTTTCAGATACAAATTGAGATATGTCTATGCGCATTTCCCAATCAATGTCAACACCATTGACAAAGATGGTGATAAATACATTGAAATTAGAAACTTCTTGGGTGATAAACAAGTCAGATTAGTTAAAGTTAGAGAAGGTGTTGAAATTGAATTCTCAAAATTACAAAAAGATGAATTGATCTTGACTGGTAACTCTGTTGAAGATGTTTCCCAAACTGCTGCTGATATCCAACAAATCTGCAGAGTGAGAAACAAAGATATCAGAAAGTTCTTGGATGGTATCTATGTTTCTGAGAAAGGTGTGATTGCTGAAGAATAGGCTCCATATCGAGCATTCTCCTTTCCTTCTGCTAAATAATGACTTTGCGTTTTTGATGTTTTTTAGTTCTTTTTTTTTGCTTAGTGTCTTTTAGTTACTTTGTGTATATCTTCTGGATCTTGATTTTTTGATCATTTCCAAACCCCCATGAATCATAGCAGTGCTCACTTTAATAAAGAGCCCATTATGATTCAATTTAGGCATCATTCTTTTTTTGATACTTCGAGTATTACCCCATTTGAGTAATCGTAGAAGGGTTTGATCATTGATCTTGCTATCAATATCAAACACTTTAATAATATGTGACTCTCTCTTTCCCTCATAATTCGACCCTGACTTGTTTTGATTTATTGGTGAAGGTTCATCAATTCATTTAAACTAGCTTGATGCCGTTTTGCAAGAATATCTATATTACAATGGGTTTTGAGTAGGTGAATATATCAACTAATTCCTAATTCCATATTGAATGAGGGTTTTTGGTAACAAGTATCCGCATATAAAGAGTTCTGATACATAAGAACATGTCATAAATATCTACAATTCTTTGGAAGAAAATTCAAATAAATAGACTCATCTCTCATTTAGTAAGTAGATCAAGGAATATTAATCAAAGTGTGAAAGGGTCTTCCCAGTCCCCAACAGTTGCCTTGTGGCTATTAATGTACAATATGTATAAACAATTATTATTTCCATTTTCTTTCTTAGTTATCAGGGTCTTTATGCATCAACATCACCATTGACATGTGCAACATGCTTCAATAAATCAACAACTCTGGCACTGTATCCGTATTCATTATCATACCAACTCAACAATTTGAAGAAGGTTGAATTTAGCTCGATACCAGCTTTTGCATCAAAGATACACGATCTTGAATCACTAATGAAATCGGAACTCACAACGTAATCTTCGGTGTAACCAATAACACCTTTCAATTCACCTTCGGAAGCTTCCTTCACCACTTTTTTAATCTCTTCGTATGAGGTTTCTCTGGCTAATCTAACGGTAAGATCAACGATGGATATGTTTATGGTTGGGACCCTTAGAGAAGTACCGGTGATTTTACCTTTCAGTTCAGGGATAACAGCAGCAACGGCTTTAGCAGCACCGGTGGTTGATGGAATGATATTACCTGGGGCAGAACGACCACCTCTCCAGTCTTTTCTTGAAGTACCATCGACGATCTTTTGGGATGCAGTGGCAGAGTGGACGGTAGTCATTAGGGCATCTTCGATTTGGAAGTTATCATTGATGACTTTGACCAATGGGGCCAAACAGTTTGTGGTACAAGAAGCATTTGAAATGATGTTTAGATCCGGGGTGTATTTCTTCTCATTCACACCAACAACAAACATTGGTGCAGTCTTGGAAGGAGCAGTGATCAACACTTTTTTGGCACCGGCGACCAAATGCTTATTAGCAGTATCCAGTTCTTTGAAAACACCAGTTGATTCGATGACGTAGTCCACTCTTAGTTCTTCCCATGGGATATTTGATGGGTCGGACTCTCTGAAGAGTTTGATCTTGATGTGGTTGACGATCAAGTGCTCATCGTCAAAGTCCACGGTTCCTGGGAACTTACCGTGCGTCGAATCATACTTGAACAGGTAGGCAGCATATTCAGCATCTGTGGAAGGATTGTTGACTGCAATGACATTAATGTGGGCGTTGTCTGGGTTGGTCAAGATGTTTCTTAAGACCAGGCGACCAATACGACCAAACCCATTGATTCCGACGTTGATAGGCATTATTAATATGTGAGTTTATTGGGATAGTTAGATAAACAATAGAGGCTCAGCAAAAAGGAGCATGTTTCGCTGTTTCAACATAACAAAGGGAATATCCAAAGGTATTTATATATTTTGTATCACCTTTGTGAGTGGGATTTCTCTTCCTGTTTCTTCCATAGACAGAGAAGCCTACTCACCCCGGAATTTCTCGTGTTTTTGGGAATGAGCACTAGCGATTGCCAAATGAGTCCGGGGTAAAAAGTGCGGGACAGCACGAAAGGAAGAATACACCCGAGAAGAGCCAATCAGCATGCAGCCTTTTGGTGTGTTGGAAGAAGGAGCGAGGCGAGGAGTTAAGTGCACCACAAATTCTTCGTGCTGCGTGTGCTGCGTGTGCGCGTCATGTGCAACTTGTGTGATTTCTGTGTGATTTGTGTGTGATTGGCTGGCAGAGCGTGAGGGTTTATTGTTGGGCCGATGTGGGGCAGATTGGTGGGAGGATCTACTGGAGGGGTCCTCATTACTGAGATTAGAGATAAACTGGTCGTATTAAAAACAACTATCATCGAGAGTTCTGGCTAACTCTCTGAAGGCCACTTCAACTGTCTAATATCCGTCTAATCTAGCACATCTTTGTCTCTCTGGTTTGGTGCGTTGCACTGCGTAACAAAAAGAACTGAGGACACCGCCAAATCAAGAACGATCTACCAAAAAAATGGTGGAGGGACCCACCCAATTTCGAGTGGGCTCAATTCCCAGGTACTTCTACTGTTAGCCGTGCAGTCTCTCTAAAACGTTGGTTCCTACACCTACAGAGAATGAGAGAATAGAACACAGAAGATATGGATCTTTAACTATCATTGTCACTAACTTCATAATTACTTTCTAAACAACCCTGGATTGCCCTTCACCGCCATTGATGACAGCCTCCAAGTTTTTCAAGGCGAAAATAGCGGTGAGATCAAAGTTCTCCTTGGTTGAACTGCCAATGTGCGGTGTAATACTGACATCTTCTCTTCCAATCAGTCTCTTATTAATGATAGGCTCCCCGTCAAAGACATCTAAGCCAAAGAAGGATAAATCACCTCTCTCTAGCTTATCTATGACATAATCCTCGTTGTCAATCAAGAAACCTCTACCAACATTGATCAGTTTACCACCTTTCTTAAAATTATCAAGAACATCTCTATTAATCATCCCTTTGGTTTCTGCATTTCCTGGCAGACTTAATATCAAAACATCAACAATCGAAACAAGCTCTTTGATCTCTTTAACATATTTCACTTCAAAGTTTAAGTTTTTCTTCTCTTCAACGTCTAATTCAGTTCTCTTATTATAATACACCTCCAAACCAATCGCATTCAATCTTTTAGCAGTGGCTTTCCCTATCTTTCCAAACCCAACAATACCAACCTTCTTCCCTAGTGGCGAATGCACATATTTTCCAGCCCCAGAAATCTCACCAAAAGGATACTCTCCATTCCATTCACCTTTGGAACTATCGACAACTTGTCCCTTCAGCGAATCCCACTCGTTGTTATGCAAGAACCCTCTACTAGTAACGGTGTTCCCTAGCTCCTTAGCCTTTGACTGGAACCTCGAGTAGAACCTGAAACTCTCAAGAACATGCCACAGGATCGTATCAGCAACAGCCTCGGCTCCCAATGATGGGGTGTTGTATAGCTGGATGCCTCTTTGTTTCAGTGCATTTGAATCATACTGATCGTATCCTACTGAGGTGATGGTGATGACTTTTAAAGACTCAGGAAAATGTGATATCAGTGATGAGTCACACCCGCCAATGGCCATGAATCCAAGCCATCCAGCATATATCCCGACAATTTCATTGAAATCTGTTGATAATTTTGAAATGAATGCTTCTTTGGTTGTCAGTCTGTAATGTAGGATCTCAAAATTTGTCTTGAAGTGCTCAAATTGCTCCAGAGAGTAGTCAAGGTCTCCAATAAATAAGACTTGTGACTTGCTCATTGTTTAGCTGAAGATATAAATACAATTGAGCTTGTGAAAGCTGTTTGAAAGTTCCGAAACCATTTGATCTCATTTCATTTCTTTCGCTCATGTCTCGGAAAATAAAATCGGGTTACCCGGTACTTACCTATGTACATTTATAAAAGCAAAGGAATGAATTAAGAGGCTCAGATTAAACACAAACAAGAGGCGTTCTTCCTTCATCATTGTTCCCCAGTCTCCAAAGATCCCCGTACCTCTGGAAAATCAAGGGCGGCCGCTGGAAACGGATCAGCCAAACTATACAACCCATAAAACAAATGATTTCTTATTAACTTGAACCTATGTGTCCAAAGAACCCATAAAACATCACCAATTTTGAGATCCTTCACTGAAGCAAAATCAAAAACACGATCAGAGATACGACCAATTCTATCAAAGAGGTTTTCGGGAGTATTGGCAAAACTCTCTCTGGTATATCTTGTTGGTCCGGAATTTCGTGCCTCTTTCTCTATTTGATCTTCGAGTTCTTTATCAACTTGTTGATCAAGTGCTTCTATGGCCCTTTTCTTATACGAGTCATCATAAAACTCTAGGAATTGGGTGGGTTTTTTCAGGGCCCCACCTGTTGGAAAACCAAGGGTTTTGATAAGTAAAGGGAACCCACCTAATCTTTGGTATCTGTATGGGGGAACCAAAGGAACAACGTCTCCTTCATTAATGATATTGATGAAGAAAGATTCATTCGGATCAAAAATAGTACTTAGATCAGCTTCTTTGACCACTTTAATCTTCAAAGACAAAGTATCCAAACTTCTGATATCAAAAAGGTTCAAGAATTTCTTGAGATATAAGTTCTCAACTTTTTCATCTAATGTTCCTGAAGTATCTTTTGGTTGTCCTTTATGGAATGCCACTTGTGGGGCTGCAATACTCAAAATTGTTGGATGATAACCCAGTGCCTGCGTTTCAGAACCAAAGAGAGTGGCCAAAGCACCGCCTAAAGAATGTCCAGTGATGACTAGTTTATACCCTTTATGCTGGTTGAGAATTTCTCTTAGATCTTTGAATATGTCATAAGAGGCTTGAGGACCAAAATTAGCTTTTAAGGCTTCTTCTTCGCTCTTTCCAGTGACTTCAAGGTATTCATAGAAGATATCATCTTTTCTCTGATATTGCGGGGTCAAAGCACTCAAAGCTTTATAGAATCCACCGTGAACACGGATATTCTTATGCCAATCCTGATGTTCATCCAGGTACTTACCTTCGTTGAAGGCTTTATACTCATAATCACTGATTTTAAAATTTGTTTCAAACCACTCTGAAAACTCTGAAGTTCCTCTGAACCCAACAATTATCCATTTTTCGAACTCAACCTCTTTATCCTTTTTATCATGAACATTATCAAATTTTGCAATGTATGAAGTCCCACCAATTCCTTCGACCTGATAATATTTCAAAACCTTGATATTATCAACAAGATATTTCTTAAAGTAAGTCAATGTAGTATTAAACAAGGCATTTTCGATCATTAAAAGCCCCAACCTGGTTCTTCTTGTCTCGTCAATGTCGAAGTTTTTCCCAATAATGTCACCTGTGAAAGCCTTTAGAGCATATGCGTAGCGTGATAGATTGACGGCGTTACCAACGACTTTTGTCAAGAGGGTCGAAGCAGCTTTCACTTCTTTTTCTCCTGGTAACGATTTTGGTGTAGTCTCTATAGGGTGCTCATCAAGATATGCAAGAAAGCTCTTGAAGATCTGGTCTTCTTCCAACGAGTTGTTAATGGACTGTGTAGAGAGAGACATCTTCCAAGAGCACTATCCCACCAACGAAAAGAAGCAGAGATCTGGGGGCACTGAGGGGAAGAGATCAAGAACCACATTTGATTATTATTGCTGCTTTTATATAAAAACAAAGTGATAATATGTCTTTCTTCTTGCTTTTTATTACTGTCTAAGCGCCTACAGTTCCTGCAGATTCGCACAGTTTGACACTTTTTCCCCACGCAAAGAGATCTTCTTTTGCTCTCGAAGAAGCAGTTGAAGACGAGTTGAAAAGACGAGAAGAGATATAAAGAGACTACATTACCCGGTTGTTAACAATGTTATGCAGATACTAATTATTCATCGATATGAAGAAGGATCGTTTGTATTTAAAAGGCTATCATAAATATCAAGGTACAAGTAAAGGGAGTACGAAAGGGTTCTGGTCTCAGATAAGTAGTGGTTCGTCTTCACCTTCCTCGTCTGCATCTTTCTCCTCCTCCTGCATCTCTCTGGTCTCACCAATGGAAGTTTTGAGATCTTCCACTTTATGGGCAATGGCTGATTTGACATCAGATGCAGTGTGTGTGACCTTATCAGCAATGTTTTGGAGAACTGGGAAGTTCAGAGTACCACTATGGTACTCATCGCTGATATAGTATAGACCATAGAAGACATGGTTTCGATACAAAACGTTCTTATCCAGTCTATTGGTCAGAACTAGCCACAACACTTTACCAACGCTCAATCCTCTGTCTGAAGCGAATTGTTTAATAAGATCCAATAGGTTGCTCTTGGTATCATTGAACACGTCATCAGAAGTATTAGCATAAGCTTCAGAGGTATTAATAGCCTTATGCGGGACCCATTCATCAAGAAGTGTCTTCAGAAATTTTTCATCAAGAGGCTCATCTAAAGCTCTAAACCCACGAGCTGGATAACCATCATCGAATTCCAAAGTTTGGGTGAGGCTAGTCAAGGCCTGGATAGTTGGAAGACCAGAAGTTTTCACGTGTAACGGGAACCCACCCAACTTCTGGTACCTATACGGTGGAATCAATGGAACCACGTCTCCGTCATTTATAACATTGATGTAAAAGGCCTCATTAGGGTCAAATATAGCATTGATGTTACCTTCTCTGATAGTACTGAGTTTCTGATTGAAGTCAAAACGATCATTGATATCAAAGAGGCTTAAAACCTTCTTGAGGTATAGATTCTCGCCACGTTCAGAAAATCCATCCAAAAGTGATCCAACTGTTATATTAGGCTGTCCTTCATGGAAACCGATTTGTGGAGAAGCAAGTGTTATAATAGTTGGATTAAAACCTAAGGCTTGACATTCGAATCCGAAAAGTGAAGCCAATGCACCACCTAAGGAATGTCCGGTGACCACTAACTTATAACCTTTATTCTCATTAAGGATATCTTTCAAATCTTGGAAGATATCGTAAGAATCTTGAGGACCGAATAGTTCAGGAGGAATCTCATCTTTTTGAACAATCTTTAAAAACTCTTGATATAGCCCATCGTATTTCACATATTGTGGAGTCAAAGAACTTAAAGCTTTGTAAAACCCACCATGGACTTGTAAATACTTGTACCAGTCCTTATACGGCTCTTTATAATCCGAATCTTTATTGAAAGGTTCATAATCAACGTTGAATAATCTGAAGTTGGAATTCCACCATTCAGAATTACCATGGGTCCCTCTGAAAGCAACGATAATCCATTTCTCAAAGTCAACATCTTTTCCCTTTTTATCATGGAGCGAGTCGAACTTGGCTATATACGAGGTACCACCAATACCATTAACTCGATAGTATTTTAACACTTCAAAATTATCAACCAGATGTTTCTTGAAATATCCCAACGTACTGTTGAACAATGGAGTATTTATGTTCTCTGTCCCTGATGGGATCTGACGATCCTCGTCAATGTCATAGTGTGCACCTATGACCTTTTCACCGTATCCGACTGATAGGCTCTTCAGGGCATATGCGTACCGTGAGAAGTTTACAGCGTTGGAAACAACCTTATCAAAGATTCTTGAAATTCCCGGCTCGTTCTTGTGGTTGAACGATTCGAGTTCGACTGGATGGTCCTGCAGGTACTGGAAGAACTCATCGGTGATCTTATTGTCTGGTAGTGCATTTGGTAAGTTAGTTCGTTGCGACATAGTTGATTAGGGTGATAAAGAACTGTCTTGCTTAAGTGCTAAAGATTGGCTGCTCTCCACCATTTTATCCACTTGGTCAGATCACACTTCCCCTTTCTCTCCACAAAACAGCACACTTGATCACATGTCCAGTTAGTTGGATGGAAGCAGCCCTTTTCTTAATTAATTTACGGAGAGCAATTTGAGGTGTTCATAGCTAAGAAGATGCACAATTTAGAGGGAGTTACCCGGAATCTATTGGAGAAGATCATATACTTTATGGACCCTGTTCAAGCAATTGAGGTTAGGTGAACAAAGGAAGTGTAGTGTGATTTCTCATTTATCCAATATATTCATGAGAGAATATGATACTCTTCTCCATTATGTCAGCTCAAGGTGATGGTGATTCCCGTCATCAGCCACAAGTAGAGAAGAAGCACTCTGTGAATCAAAAGTTCACTAACAAACGAAATAAAACACTTATATCTACAACAACTTCTCTGTTTTAACATATTTTTGTGTTCCTTTTATAAAAGTGACTATAAAACGAATAAACTTTATAAATATAATTATCATGAAAACCAAATAGAATACTGCCTAAAAACCAAAAAGATATAGCAAGACCTTTGTCAATCTCTTTCATTGTCAACCTGTATTCAGTCTCCAATACCTGTTCTCTCATAATTGTTGATTGATTCCTAGTTCTATTAGTAGTATGACTCGTGGCATAAATAAATATACCAACTGTTGAATTGATATGATGTGCAAATATAGAAAAAGAAATGTATAAATCAAACTAAGTAAAGTGTAACAAAACAATAAACCAATGAAAATGGGAAAACAACAACCAAACAAAAAAAAGGATTGAGCACTAATAATCAATAATATAATGATTTCCATGATAAAGAAAATAAAAAGGACTTCTTCTTGTTTCCTTTAAATTTTATGAGTTTTGAATTTCCTCTTCTTCTTTCTTCTTCTCTAGATTAAACTATATGACCTTGCAAACAATGTACCCCAAAATAAAACAATTCTTCATTAATATAAAACCAGTCTCTCATCTCATACTTCTTTTTCCTCTCCATAATTAAATATAAAAAAACTATCCTCCAAACTTAGAAACCCATACACGCGCTTCTCAGTCTAAAATGAGACTTAGTTCCATAATCTAATGATGATGATCATCTTGTGGAACACCAACTGGTTTCAATTTGTAGACTGAACCACATTCCCAACATCTTGCAACTTGTTCAACGGTTGGTTTTAACCATTGAACGTGATGAGAATCGGCTGGGGAACCAGAACAACCAACATAACGATAGTCATCGTAAGATTCAACCAAGATTGGGTCGGCGATAGTACCGATTCTTGAAGCATCTAATGGTTTGGTGTCGAATAATTCAATACCTTCTAATTTGGCCAACAATTCCAATCTTGCTAAACCGGTGGCTTGTTCAAGATCAGTTGGGAAAGTACCTTCTTTAGCAGCTGTACCAATCAAAGATTCTGTACCTTCGACTTCGGCTAAGTTTTTAGCAGTCTTGACAGCTGGATGTGATTGAGCTAAGAATCTAGCAGAGGAGAAAGAACGGGTGATGGATTGACGGGAGATTAATCTTGAACGAAGAGCAAACACTTTACATGTTATGTTAGTACATCTATTGTTTGTTGAGTGTGATACCTAGACATGGGAGATTTCACTTTTGGTGCATAGAAACATAAATTAAAAAAAATGGTTCAATCAATTGCATCATCTGCTACTCAAATTTCATGTCTTTCAGGAAGCTTTTGTCACGTACTTTTTTAATCGATGGTTGTTATTACCTGAGACTCGAAGCAGACTGGAGATTCCAACTGATTTTGTACAATTTTGTTTGTTTTTATTGAAAATTCATCACTCGAACGATTTTTTTTATTTGCAGCGATTTGATTGGGTAAAAGGGCCTAGACTGCCTAATCCGGTAATTAAGACAAGGAGCGTTTAATGACAGTATTTAGACCATTCGAACCACAGCGGAAGTAAAATGTGAGTGTATTTTCTGAAATTATTGGTGTGTGGATGTTTCATCAACCCTTCTCTTGTGTGACTGCTGGTCTTTGGAAATTTTTGTTGCCCCATCGCAAAACCTGGAAAGACATGTGCACACCCGGACACCAGTTCACTCTCCCTTTCTTCGCTGGCACAGTCTACTTTTCTGGTTCGCACCACACCGAACAATCTCGCTTTGGAACAAACACAACCAAAACAATTTTTCAATTTTCAACACCACACAATTCACTCAATTTACCTGTTTAGATCAACACAAATTAGTATCAAAAGTATGTCATGATAAGTGGTACAATTGGATATTGGGAACACAGGAACTATTATTGCTTACACACCTTTTTAAACGGAGACTTTCACGATGTTATATTGTCGATTTTAAGTTGTTCAAAGGAATTCATTCAAAAATACATCGGAAATTATCACTATTCAAAGAGACAGTGATTATCACAGAACCAAAGGCATTATGATATCAAAACATTCACGAGTAAACATACAAAATCATGCATTCCTCCATCTCAAAAACATACCTAGTGTCTGAATCCCAACTGATTCCCCAATATCTAAGCGTAATAGAGATCCCACAAAGAAATTCAAATACTAACAAATCGAACAACAGATGCCAAAAAAGAGAGCTTCCAACGGTAGAAACAAAAAAGGTAGAGGTCACGTCAAACCAGTTAGATGTGTCAACTGTGCTAAATGTGTTCCAAAAGACAAAGCCATCAAGAGAGTCACCATCAGAAACATTGTTGAAGCTGCTGCTGTCAGAGATTTGAGTGAAGCTTCCGTTTACGCTGAATACGCTCTACCAAAATTATACAACAAATTACACTACTGTGTTTCTTGTGCTATCCACGCCAGAATCGTCAGAGTCAGATCCAGAGAAAACAGAAGAATCAGAACTCCACCATCAAGACAAAGATTCAACAACTCAAACAGAGTTTCTCCAGCTGATGCCGCTAAAAAAGCCATCTAAATTGATTGATCTCTTTTTATGTGGAAATTAGTTGTGCTGTTTGTTTTATAATGAAAAATATATAATTAACTTTAGGATTGTTCCGGTCTAAAACACATGAATCTTGTAGAATATCTATGTTTGGATTAAAACACTACATATTCCTTGAATATAAAATGACTATAATGATTATTGGATGATATGATAAATGCATATGTTTCTTCAAGGTACTTAGAGAGATATATGCATCAAGAATAAATGACAGCTCTAAAAATTCACAAATTAGCTATAGCCAACCCAGTAGCATCGTTTTCCTCATCTTGAGAATATCTTGCAACATCTTCATCTTCTGAAGAAGTTTGCTTACTTTCAACAATCTCAACCTCCTGATCATCCTTTCTTAAACTTTCACTCAATGAATCCAACTCGTAGAATAACATGAAGACTCCTGGTGTGGATAGTACCTCATCTTCATCGACAATATCAATGGTTTCATCACTTGTTCTCCACCAAACACCTCTATATTTTCTGAATGCAATGTAATGACCATAATTATGAGTACCGTAATGAACGATAACTGAACGTAGTTGAAATACTAATGGGCCTGAGATGTCCTGTTTTTCAATAGAAGTTGGGAATTGTTTGGATAATGGTGGTGGTTGCAATGTTCTCTTATTCTTGCTATTTACTTCTTCTTCATCCTCGGAGTCTTCATCAAGATCTGAACTTTGTTCTCTGTTATCTGATGGGATTCCCTCGTTTGATGAGGCATCATCAGATTCTGGAGTCAAAGCGTCTTCATCATCTGATGAGATTGGGTTTCCTCTTGCGACTTCTTCCTCTTCTTCTGAATCCTCTTCTGCTTCTTCATCTTCCAATTCGGATTCTTCCTCTGGGAACACTTTTCTACTCAAAGGTAATCTAGCATCAGTGTTGATCTCGCTACTCTCAGCGACAAATCGATCAAGGTCCAACTTCAGTGGGAAGATGACCTTGGCATTATTCTTTCTAACTCTATAAGTAACAGGATCAAAAACAGATCTGTTAATATGAATAGACAATAAAGGTGGTGGACGACTTATCAAGATTTGCTTAGACTTCGAAGATTTCTTAACCATGTTCTCGGTGTGCAATTTTTTATAACTTTCTTCATCTATAATTGGTTTTTCTAATTCACTTGAAACCTCATCGATCTTAGCCTGAGTTAAATTGATCAGTTTCTCCAATGTTGGTTTTTTCGAATCCTCAGCAGATTGTAACTTTTCAGTAAAAGAGCTCAATGTCTTCGTATGATACTCTAAAACCTTCTGTAGTGCACATCTATAACAATCAACACCCTCGATTATCTCTGGTTTGATCCATTCTTTCAATAAGTCGGTCAACTTCAAAGAAGTGTAATTATCGGTTGGCAAATTTAAACTTAGCCCACTGATAAGACTATATCTAATACCACCCATTTCACCACAATGTAAGCATCCAATTCTTTCGGCACTCAACCCATCCAAAGGTGTTAGCAAGTTATACTTGAAGGATTTCTCAGCGGAATCTTTCAAGTTTGGATCAATCTGATAAGCAGGGATGAAGACGTCACCTAGATGGCCCAATTTATCTGAACCGAATACTGACCCTTCTGGTAGGTCCTTGTTATAAAATGCCTCGATCTTGCTGTTGGAATTTGCAGGTAATGAATGTAATTTTTTATAATCAGATTCTAATTCACTCAAGATAGACTGAAAGAACTCTTGTGCATCTTCTTGGTTATAACCTAATAGGAAGTTCTTGTTTGGTGTTTTCGTCATTGTTTTCAACAATGGATCGGTCTTATAATCATGGTTCTTGGAGAAATGCTTACCATTTAGATCACTCAATAAGGTCTTCAAGGCTTTTGTGAATATCAATTCCTTCTTTGAAATATCTTCATGTTCAAGGAAATCGATTAATGTGTTTGAAGATGATAAACTTTGTAAGACACTATTCATGAAACAGGTGTTACCATCGTTGATTAAACCACCAATGTTACCACCTTTCTTTAAGACGGTTTGAAGTTCTTCTTCACTTAAGCTTAATGTTGATCTCAATCTTCTTCTGTTCAAGAAACCTCTTGAGAATGACGATGATTGACCATCGTAGTTATAATTATTGGAGCGAGACCCCTTGAGGAAACTCATGATTGTATGCTTGATATTAGAAATGAATGTGGGTCTTATGAGTAAATAACTCGGAATGATCACAACTAAACAACTGAAGAAGAACTTTCTCCAAAACAGATCCTTGATAGGGGACACTTTGTTGAATGTTTCTGAGTAGACAATTGATCTGAGGAACACGGAGGAGTCGATGTAGCTAGCAAGTTTTAAGATGAGCAAGAGAATGAAAACCGAGTAAAGAAGCAGTGGTGTGTTAAATAACATAAAGAACCGATAATCACCAGCTGCTTGTTGGAAAGGAAGTAGGAAAGAGAAAGAAAACAGTAAAAGACAGTGACTATCTTTCCTCAACACAAATAGTGGTCTCCAAAAGAACTGCTTGAAGAACTGCTCGGATCGCTAGGACACTCGCTGGCTCACTTGGTCTTTGGCATCAAAAGAAGCCTAAAGATCTCTGTTTTGCTGCTCAAACATATTTTTTTTTTGGCAAGGCTGCTAGACTGCCTGATCGGGAAGCGAGAGTGCGATTAACGCTTTATAATTTAATAACACTCTAAAGATTTGATTAGTCCATACTATACACAATGAACAACAGTTAACAAATCAAAAAGTCACATTCTCTTCTATTAATGTAGAGCACTCGGTCCCAGTAAATGTCATTTTATAAGGGTTTTCTATGGTTGTGATTAAAGAATTAGACAGTCATTTGAGGTTAAAAGAAAGAGAAGGATATTATAAAAGATATCTAAAAAAATGAATGGTAAAAAGTAGAAAAAAGTATTGCCAAAAGAAAAAGATCCGAGTAAGAAGTTAAGCACAGTTATCATTGTTCAGTAACGTCATAACACCACCAGAAGATTGATTCATGAAAGATTAGTTCATGAAAAAAAGCACCAAATTCCAAAGTTGAAATGAGACGCTACAAAACTGAAAATCAAAATCAAATTAACACAGAGAAAGACCCAAAAAGCAAAACGGATAATAAAAAAAAGATGTAAAATAGTGACCCATTCTTGTTGTTCTCTAAGTTTTCAACAAGGGAAAAAGTGCCCATTCTAATGACCTTGTCCGTAGACAATAGGGCCATAGTTCTGAAATTGTAAACCATTTGGATTGGAACGATCCTTACCCCAGCCTGATTTCAATGGACGACCATTGATGATGAAACCATTCAATTGGACAATTGCCAAGGCTGCTCTCTCATGTGAATCATACTTCACAAAAGCACAATTTTTCTCAGGCAAGAATCTCAAATCAACAATAAATCCAAAATTCTGTAATAATGGAATCAAATCATTTTGAGTAGTGAAACGAGCTAAATTACCCAAGTATACAGTCGTTTGCCATGATGGAGCTTTTCTTAAGACCAAATCATAAGATTGCGGTGATAAAATTGGTGGTTGACCTCCATTTGGTGGTGGTGGTGGGAGATTGCCATTACCATTTGAAATCACTCCATTAGTTGGTGGTATTCCTGAGATTTGAGAATTACCATTATGTAGTGACCCAATATTTAGAATATTTGGAGATAGTTGGTTACTAGAAAACGAACCATTAGATAGATTTGAATTTGAGCCATTTGGTCCATATTGGGAATACTGGTTAGAACCACGGTGATGATTATTCTGATAATGATTATGGTTATTATGGTTGTTGTGATGGTTATGGTGATTGTTATGATGGTGATGGTAGTTATTATGATAATTTCTGAATCCACCATTAACGTTTTGTTGTTTATGAGAGGCCCAGTTCAATCTAATTGCTCTATTTGAAATAACGGCACCATTCATAGTATTCAACGCATCTTCAGCATCCTTTTGATCGGCAAATGAAACAAAACCATAACCCCTAGATCTACCACTTTGCATGTCCCACATCACATGAGCTTGTAATAAAGTACCAAATTTAGAAAAAGATTCTTTGAGAAGCTCGTCATTTACTTCAGTTGATAAATCACCAACAAAAATGTTGAAGCTGTTTGGATCGCTCTTCGCTTGTTGAGACTGATAAGCCCAGTTAATCTTGATTTCAGAACCATTTAGCGGCTGGCCATTCAATTCTTTGAAGGCAGCTTCAGTTGCATGTTCATTGTCATATTCAACGAATGCATAGTTAAATCCCGGGTGGTTCTTATCAGCCAATATTTTGACCGATTGAACTAAACCATCAACAGAAAAAGTATCACGCAATTGTTCTTCGGTGATTGACTGTTCTAAACCACCAACGTAAAGAATCTTGTGAGACACCTCACGGCCACCTTCAGTAGCTAAAGCAGGGGTAACATCTGGCTCCTGTTCTTCATTTGGGGTATCTGTTTGTTCATTGGATTTAGCCTTTTCAGGTTGTTGTTCGGCTGTTTCCTCCTCGTTAGTAACTTCTGGGACAGCAGCGGCTTCAGTAGTTTCAACCTGTTCCGGAGTTTGTTCAACGGCGACAGGTTCCTCTTGGATTGTTGTTTCTTGAGTAGTCATGATTGATAATAGTAAACTTGGGAAATTGATTTGATCTCTCTAAGAAAAAATTGATTATTTAATTAAACTTGTAAGATATCAAGGAAGTATTCTTTTTGACCAGCAATTGAATTAATTTATAAAAAATTGAAGATTAAATGAATGGATGACGGTTATTTGAATATAGAGTGAATTATTCGAGATAGACACGGTGTATCGAAATAAAATCAGCCAGATATAAAAAAGAACGGTGATTATAAAAAAATGGAAATGGTGGGAAGTTCAAAAAAAAAGATTATCAGAAATGAGCTTTTGACCAGGGGAAAAATGACCTCTCAGTGGAATTAAAGTGTGTGTTCAGAGTATCAGTAGAAAAGAACGATTGCGTGTGAGTATGTGGAAACCCCTTTAAAAGTGCAAAACAGAAGATAGTTGGAGAGCGTGACTTAATGAGCGACTGGTGACTGTTTCTTTTTGGGGGAGCGTGGGCACTGTGAAACGGAGAGCTTTGAGCAGTTCGGGCAAGCGTCTTTCCTCGATAAAAAAAGAGTGAGTGAGATGTATTTGAAGTGAGAGGTTTTTGGGAATTCTTGGGCTTTTGATGTTTTCCATTTGTTTACATTTTGCAAATGTCGAGAATTTTTAGTGTAGACTGCCCAATCGGGTAATGATAGTGTCACACGGCGGGAAATGGGCGGAACATGATGCAAACTCGAAAAACCAGAGATGAAGCAAGAAGAAGCTGTGCTAAAGTCTCCACTGGCTCTTCGTCACTCGGCTTATATAAGAAGTAAGGATAAGGGAATCAGAGCAGAATGGCAAAGATACACACATCTGCTCCAAAGCCAGAGACGGCCATTGACAGAAGTGTCCCGGAGTTCCCAGTCGCTCAGTCGCTGGACGAGGACTCGTACTTCAACACCAACGAACCCCCAGAATATCTCGAGGATCTTACTGCTAAATCACAGGAGTTCATCCAGTTCCACAAGGTACACGGTAATAAAATAGTGCTCGTTACATCCGGTGGTACCACCGTTCCTTTGGAGAACAATACTGTTAGATTCATCGATAACTTCAGTGCTGGTACGAGGGGTGCCACATCTGCTGAGTACTTCCTTGAGCAAGGATATGCAGTGATCTTTTTGCACAGAGAGTTCTCCCTATTGCCTTATTCTAGACACTATAGCCATACCACAAACTGCTTCTTGGATTACATGACTGAAATTGACGGAAAGCTGGAAATCAACCCAAAATATTCACAAAAGATGCATGAGCTATTCTTGAAGTATAGCAAAGCTAAAAATTCTAATCTACTATTACTTCTACCCTTCACCACTGTCAACCAGTACTTATTCTCCTTGAAAGCTATCAGTCAGAAACTAGATTCGGTAGGGACAAATGCGCTGTTTTATTTGGCTGCTGCTGTTTCTGATTTCTTCTTGCCCGTATCCAAAATGCCAGAGCATAAGATCCAAGCACAAGACCATAACGGCGGAAAATTGGTTGTTAATCTAGATCCTGTTCCAAAGTTCTTGAGAAGGTTGGTTGACTCTTGGGCCCCTGGTGCTATGATTACGAGTTTTAAGTTGGAGACTGATTCTAATATCTTAATTAAAAAGGCTAAACAGGCTTTAACAAGGTATAACCATCAATTGGTCATCGGCAACTTGTTACAAACAAGAAAGAAAGAGGTGGTTTTTGTCGTTAAAGATGATAATGTTGAGCCTGATTGGTTCAGATTATCAGATGAAGACGTTGCGAACGGTATTGATATTGAAAGCCTGATTATCCCAGAAGTCATTAGATATCATGAAGAATGGATTAAACAAAGCAAAGAGTGATCAAGAGAAGTTCATATGTATACTATGCGAAATAAATATGGCATATAGTTTCAACAATCTATTCCCATGGGGAAGTTAATCAGAATCATCAACCTGGAGTTGTGTACAGAAGTGTAGTTAACTTATTGTGTTTGACAATATCATAATAATACCAATGAAATCGTTCGCTCTGTACTGTTCTGTTGCATTCATGTATTCATTTCTTCACAAGAAGCTTAAACCAATACCGTACTGGAAACCTTTTCTAACAGAGTCGTTTTCATGAACAGTCAGAGGTAGGACGAAGTTCAGTTCAAATCTAGCAACAGGATGTTTGAATACCAAACCTGAACCAATACCAACCGAGGGTTCGCTGATCAACTTGGAAAAAGTGGATATGTTATCATTTGAGTGGTCCCATGGTATTAACCTACCAAAATTGATGAAATTATGAAACTTCAATGAATCAAATTTCCCAATCTTGGTGAATAAACTCAACCCACCACTCAAGAACAAGTCACCCCCAAGGGTATCATCGAAACTTCTAGGTCCAATACCATTATAGAAGAAACTTCTGACATCATTTGGACCACCAACGTAGAATCTGTCCATCAAATGACTCGTAGAATCATCAAACGTATACAGCAATCCACTCTTCAAGCTTGCATTTAGAATGAATCTCTTATTGGGAGAGCTTGTGGCAAAATATGCCTCAATAGAACTTTTGTAGAATTGAGACGAACTCTTTGAGAGAAGTCCACTGATTTCGTTGTTGAAATTGAAATAAACACCTTGAGAAGGCAGTATTTTATCGTCTCTTGAATCAAAGTATATTCTATGTGTGAAACTATTCTTAAAATCATCCCCAGATTGGAACAATACGTTATTAGATGCCTTCGTTTCTGAAACATTCGTGATGGTTCTGAATAGGGTCTCCATTCCAAGTTCATGATTCCATCCATTATTGTTCAAACTCAGTATTTTATTGTTTATCCCCTTGATCAACTGTTCATGTGAGGACCAATCGATTTTTCTACTAGTGATGAAAGCACTATTATTGAATCTCCAAACACTTTGAGTCTTTGCCAGGTCTTCATTCTTGAAGTTATTAATAACAAAAGGCATAGAATAATTCAAAAGGTATGAAGATCGCGTTCTGGTACCTGTTGTCGCATCAAGCATCAGACTCTCACCGCCTCCAAATACATTTCGCCATTGGAAAGTCATGTATCCATCACCTTCACCATTTCCTATGTTCGTACCTGTCTTTGCTAGGAATTTGTTTATTGGAACCAATTTTATTCTAGGAATGACTTCGATGGAGTTTGATACAGAAGGATGTGCTGAGAATGGATTGTATGGTGGTGTGTCGAGTTGGATTTGGATGTCTTTTATGGCTTCGGTCTTTTGAAAGTTTTCAGATACAAGATCAACGTTCGATAATAATCTATGGACATTCGATGAGTTTGAGATCAATGGCTGGATCTGGTTAATCAAAAAAGGTTCCCTGAAATTCTCCGTTCCTTCGATTTGGACGTTGGATATGTGGACTGATCTTGTTGAGTTCTCACCCAGTAGTTTCTCCATAAGCTTGGAGTTTTGTGAGCGTAGCAATAACCGTTGTTCCTCTTGAAGTTTCACCAGCTTGTCTTCCTTCTCTGGCTTTTTGAAATCATGAGTGATCCGGTTTATTACCTTTAAAGAGGGAACTGTCAGTACTATTTTCCTAGTAAGTTGATTAATCCAAACTCACGCTATCCTCATCTTTCAGATCCATTCTTAATTGGCTCTGTTAGTAATCACTTTTGTCACTTTGTTTGGTGCTTTTATCACTGTGTTTGGTGCTTATTTTTGTTAGTGTTTTTGGGTCTTCACCGTATTACCCGGATATAAAACATTATAAACTCTCCACTACTAAACTTATTTAATTCAGTAATTTTACATTAATATAACACAAACAACATAAAAAAATAAAACACAAAGTAGATAAAAGAAGGGTAGCTCATCATCACTTCATTCACCATCACTTACATCACTAACACCACTATTGTTCTGAGACCCATATAACAACGATGGAAACTGATTATACAATACATCAGGAAACTGTCTCTCCTCAACATTCTGCGGGATCCCTAGTGAATTTCCCTCATGTTGTCTCTGCTTCAACTCTTGATCGTTTTCCTCCACCAGTGGCCGTATACATTCCTTCCCAGCCTCTGTTTTGAAGTGTCTCCCCAACGCATCGGTTCTAGCAAATTTCTTCCCACAACCCCATTGTGTAACACCATCTCGCAGAAATCCTCGACATTCATAACGTTTCTTACCTGTATGCAAGTCCTCATGACGTTTCCTATCGTGCTGTCTGGCAAAAGCTTTACCACATACAGTACAGACGAAAGGTCTTTCATCTGTATGTGTCCTCAAATGTGATTTTAAGTTATACGGTCTCGTGAATCTCTTTGAACATAAATGGCATGCATATATCGAAGGATGTTTCTGTGTTCTCTTATTGGACTGGTTAGGAGACGCTAGTTCGAGCATTTTTTCACGGTTTGAGGAAACTGACCGATCCCTCGATGTGGCTCTGTTCTGAGAATTCGATCTCGACCTGCTTTGTTTCCTTTGTCTTCCGATTCTCATATTCGAATGTTCATCATCAAGTTCAGGTTTCAATAACGAGTCCTCGTTATCATTTGATGGTCGTAAGTTCTTGAAAGCACCCGCTTTCATATGTTCAGAACTATCGGAATTTGCTCTGGAGTGCACTGGCGAATTGTTTGGGGATGATCTGTTTGAACTGAATAAGGAAGGGGTCTTTGGGAACTCATCAGGCGTTAGTTCGATGTTTATTGTGACGGGTGATGGTTGTCGATGTATTGATGTTGTTCGAATTTGTGGTCGATCTGAAATGGCAGTCAAATTCTCTTCTGTTAATCTTGGTATGGAATCATCTGAAACCTGAATATAGTGAACATCATTCAAATTGACATTGCCAAGGTTTTGTCCAATGGAATCAAATTCTAAGAAATTTTGACTATCATGAACAGACAAAATATCATCATCAAATTGAGAAGGGGAATAAGCTGAAAGATATGGGGAGTTTTCCACCGAGGATAGCTCACTTAAGGCACCATGTGAGTTTGTAGGACGTAACTGATGAAACGAATCAACTGTGAAGTCGGTATTCAAGAAATTATTTGGCGTATACTCAGTTTGTGAAGTGGCCTGTTCAGATATGAACTGTGATTGTTCAAAGTTATTTCCAGTGCTGTTTGAGGTTAGTGGTTGACTGACTTCATGTGCTCTTCCTATATTCTCATAGGGCGGTGTGGATATTATAACTGGTGGTGGAGCAGGAGTAGGAGGGGTGTGACTGCTATTTCTAAAAGTTGGTGTATCATACGTGATCGGGCTATTTTGGTTTGTTGTTCTTTGGAATTCAAAGTTCTTGAACTGAAGTTGTTGGAGTTCAGAAGGAGAAGACAATGAGGACAACTCGTCCAAAAAAATAGCGACATCTTGTTTCTGTGAGTGTTGTGATGATGGATGATGTTCAGTTTTGATAAGTGGTACAGATGTTGTTTCTTCAGTCGTTAAAGATACAGCTATAGCAGAGGGTATTGAGAGGTCTGTTTGGGAGCTAGCTTTCTGTAAATCATAAACGGTGTTAAGTCCGTAAACATGTCTTGTGCCATTCTGATGATCATTTGATTGACTATTTGGGTTAAAGGAGCTTGGAACCTTAGGAACTGGATTGAAATAGCCAGTGGTGTTAGTTAAGTTCAAACCTGGAGAATTGAGTCCACCTGGACTTAGGTTCAGATACTGGTCAATAGAGTCATCTTTCTTAACTGGTTTTTCATAGAAGTTGTCCTGACTCATAATGGGAATTGGTGGATGATTAGGCACCTAATATATAAGAATGTATAACAGTTATCAGCACCAGTTTGAGTCCTTGAATGGAGATATTTAGACCAATGGATAAAGAATGTTTATATAGAACACAAAAAGTGAATAGAATATTGACTGGAGCAAAATAAGGGGTGGATGAACTGTAACAATAGGGATCTTCAGGTTATTGTTAGTTTTTTTGAAGGGATCTCTTGGATAGGCTTTGCAATTTTAGGGTGAGCCTGGAGTAAACCTGCTGATATGGGAAAAGAAGCACCTGTGCAATAGAGGAATGAGCTGAGCCTGAAAAGTGGTTACTAAGATTGTTTTCAATTAATTACCGTGAATATTCAAGAAGTCCAGTGCGATTTCGGACAGCTCTGGCTCTGGCTCTGGCTCTGACTCTCTCTTTATTGTTGTTCATTCTTTAAGGCTTATTTTTCTCGCTCTTCTTTTCTTTTTTCTTTTTTTAGCAAAGTCTTACGTAATTCAAATAACCGATAACAGAGCACAAAGACAAGGGTTCGTAACATTTCTTCTTTCAGACACATCTGGAGCTTCTTATCATCATCGTCTATGTACCTCTACTAGAAACATTAAACACAGATTGCACTTGTCTTCAAGTGAGGATCTAGAACTGCAAATCGATTAGTTAATACATCTCACAAGTTCGAGAAGGTCTTCTGTTTGCTGGCTATTGTCTCACAACTTAAACACTCACGTACTATAAATTATCGGCTAGACTCAACTAGTAGTGTTCCTATTGGCCACTACCATCGCTTCCAACTTGGAAGTGTCTCGTATCCTGTCAGACGTGTCAAGAGTGCCAAAAGTGACCTGGTGTAAATTTAAATGCACTATAAATGATTCTTAAAGAGAGCTAGGCTTTGCTGTGAAGTAAGTGTCACACCATGAAGGACAAGACGGATCTCTAAGTTGGTCTTTTACTATGAAGGTCAAATTAGTTTCGATAAATGTTTCGCTTCCTGAAGCATGAAACAATTTTCTATAACGTGTTAATGGTATTTTATCAATCTAAAATCACCCACAATGTGCCAAACGTCTGGTGCAAATGTCTTTATTTTGTTTAGTGCCATTGGTTCAATCATTAAATCTTCATAACTTGTAATTCCCATTAGTTCGATGCAGGTTTCGTCCATAAATTCATCTAAATGGTTGACTGAGATATTTTCATGTATATGAATGACTGAACTGGTTGATTTTGAGTAGTTATAGAACAGATTCAAACTTAAGGACCAAGAAGGTCTTGAAGTTGGTAGTAACCCTAAATTTATATGAGCCAAATCAAGCTTCGGCACTTTTTGTAATCTCATTAATGAAAACTCATTACTCTCATGAAATATATAGACCTTCACGTTGGAATCGTATTCAAAATCTTCATCATGTTTGATGAGTTTGTAGTTATATCCCTTCTTAACCACGGCTCTTCTTAAACCCTCAATGCTCCATGGATTCAATTCAAAACAGAAAAGATGGTCTGCCCCTGCTTTCAAATAGCTTAATGTGAAATAACCAATGCCTGCATATAGATCAACAACACTTTTTCCCATGGTATCTTTGAAACTCAAGACTCTTGCCTTTTCTTTAATGTTTCCTCTACTGAACATCGTATATCTAGGAGCCCATGTTTGATAGACACCGTTTTGAATAACAGTACACCAGAATGCATTTCTGAAATCATCCTCTGTTGGTGAGTTTAGTCTTTGTTGGGATAACTCAGCGCCGAAATTTCCATGGATCGGTACGAGATTAAATGGTCTTCTCATCACATCTTGTTCAATGATTGGTTTGTTGATGGCTATATGAGTCAAACTTGGGTTTAGTTGTCTCAGAAAGGATTGAAAGAACTTGAATTTTTCAATTTGGGAAAGGAATAATGTCCATTCTGGGGAGTCAAAGGTGTTTTGATTGTTTATTAGAAGCAATGGTGGATAGATTGAATACTTCTTTGGTAATTGAGACAGAAGAACGATTTTCATCCTGTCTTCAACGGGGTGCTGTGATAACAATTTGCTAACAATCGATGGGATATCGCTCTTTATCACATCAAAGTGTTCCCTATTAACCTCGATTTGAATTGTTGAAGGATCATAATCTCCTAACGATCGCTTCAACTCTTCGATGTCTTCTGAGATAGTAGGAATTGTTGTGAATTGTGCATTTTTAGATATTTTTCTGTGTTTATTCAACAAATTATTATGTTCTAATAATGTTTTGACCTGTTTTATCAATGATTGATCGCTCAAAACCAAGTCCAACATCCTCGAGACTCAAGGTATCAAACACCGTCTCAGTACTTTATTCACCAGTTGGTGGTTTGTGATAAAAATTTATGAATGGCTTTACGTAAGCGATGATTACCTTACATAATTAATGACTAATAATGTACTAAAAGGAATCGCAAAAGCCAAAAGCTGGCTCCCTTTTTAACCAAAATAAAGCGACTTGAAAGCACAGTAGAACTCGTATAGTCGGCATAAAGAATGGAGGCACAGTACTCGTTGGAAAGTGAGTGGGCGTGTGGACTTGAAGTGTTTTTATTCGGAATTTACTAACCTATTCATAGATGACAACATCAACAAGAAGGACCGTAAGAAACTTACTATCCAGACCAAATTGAATAAACTAAACGAATCCTTCACAAGTGATAAGGATGCACATTATAGAAACTCACTGCAGACGCTTCAGATAAACCTGAGCTCGATCCATAATGGAAACAACCCAGAACTGCTGGAAGAACTGAAGGATTTAGAAGAACAGAGGGATTTTGAGTTGGTTGAGTTGAAACTGATGGAAGAGTATCAAGTTGAGATGATCAAGAACGAGTTTTATAGGGAGATCGAGAAGGCCAATAGTGATCATGATGAGATGGTCAAACTAGTCAAAGAGAAGTTATATGCTAATCTGGAGAAGGAAATCAAGCAGTTGAAAGAAGATAAGATATTACTGGACATGGCTAATTCACATTCGTATAACATGCAGGATACAACGCTAAGTACCGATTTCCATAAGAACACTAGATCATCCACGATAAATAACAACAACAATGGCTACCTCAGCGATAACAGAAGAGGAAGAAGAATAGGAACAGGATACATCAGTGCCACCACACAGCATGAAGATAGTCATGGGGGAGGACATAGTGCTAATGAGTCGGGGAACAACTCTGCTGGTGGTAAGAGAAGAAAACAGTACAACTCATCCAATGAGGACACGCTTCTCAGCGATGCTGGCGATCTCAGTTCAATTCTACAGATTGGTGGCAAGGACAAAATGTCCACTCGACACTCGTCCAAGGCGACGTATGTTGCTCCGAACGGGTTGAAGCCCGAGGAGATCAATGAGGATTTGATCTTGTTGAAAGGATTGAAGAAAGTGTGAAAAAAGTATTTTAATACAATGAGAATGAGACTAAGCCTTTTTTTACAATAGGATTATATTTCCATTGATTTGATGCGTCCACTCATCGTCTTGTAGGCCACAACTTCTCTCTTCGTAGCGTCTCTTTCTCTATTGAAACGACTCAACTTGTTCGTTGGGCTTAGTATGTAGTAGGAAAGCTTGAATTTCATGAATTATTCGCGATTTGTTGATAAACTTTTCGAGAAACGGCGTATTGTGTTTATCACCAAAGAAATTAAAGCCATTCGAAGAGCGCAAAAGCTTTGAGAAAATTGGCTGATCCGTGGCTCTTGAATGATGCTCAGCCGTCTAAAGTCACTGATATTTGTGAAAAAAGTGAAATTGTCAAAGTACTTCATCCCGGTTTGGACCATTCTATCGCTGGTGATAACGCTTATAACGATCATAATAGTAACAGTGATTCTTTTAGTGAACCATGAGGAACCGTTCCCCAAGAGATCCGTCGAGCTTTTCAGCTCCGAAATGGATAGTCCTTTCAAAATAGGGTGCAATGACCCCTTCCAGTACTTGCAAGCCCCAGAATACTCGAAACAAAATGCAACATTGGTGATGCTGACAAGAAATTCTGAACTGAAAGATGTGATAAAGTCAGTGAAGTCGCTAGAAAGACATTTCAATCAGTGGTTCCAATATCCATGGACGTTTCTTAATGATGAGGAGTTCGATGAAGATTTTAAATCTACAGTGATAAAGTACACAAATGCTAAAGTTGAATTCGGGGTTATTCCAAAAGAACATTGGGAGTTCCCTGATAAAGATAACTGGGAATTCAAAGAAGCAATAGACAGCCAAGGTGATAGAGGTGTGATGTATGGCCCAATGGAATCCTACCATAAAATGTGTCGATACTTCTCTGGGTGGTTCTATAAGCACCCTTTGGTTTTGAAATATGAATGGTATTGGAGAGTTGAACCAGATGTTGGATTTTTTTGTGATTTAACGTATGATCCCTTTTTTGAAATGAAGAAAAGTGGAAAGAAATATGGATTCACTATAATGATCAAAGAGCTCACTGAGACGATTCCTAATTTATTCAGAGTGACGAAGAGTTTTCTAAAGAAGCATGATGTCGTACCGAAATCTGCTTGGAAATTGTTTGTTTATAACTATAAAAGCCAATTGAGATATAATAATGTTGATAGATATGAGAAAAACTATAAAAATATTAAAGATAAAGAGAATTTGGAGTCCAGGATGAAAGAAGTCCTAAAAGCTGAAGGATTGTTGAAGAAAATTGGCAATAAGAAGCTGGATAAGGATTCGAATCTGGATCAGAAGTTGATAAAGGAGACAGTCGAAAGAGCCAAATCAAGAGCAAGACTGCCCACTTTACAAGGTGAGCAGATGGATGATGAAGAATATAATCTTTTCCATTTCTGGTCAAATTTCGAAATCGCAAGAGTTGATCTTTGGAATGATGAAACATATCAGAGATATTATGATTACCTTGAATCCAAAAAGGGGTTCTTCCAAGAAAGATGGGGTGATGCTCCAGTTCATACCTTAGGTGTTGCTATGCTGTTGAATCTGGATGAGATCCATTATTTTAGAGATATCGGTTATCAACATACAACTATACACCATTGTCCAGGGAATTCTAAAGACCAATTACCATACAAGCATGATCCAAATGGACTAAGTTTCAAAGATGATAAGTTTGAGAGATTCTGGTCGAAACATGATCCAGTAAGAGAATACGGAGTTGGATGTAGGTGTAGATGTCCTACGAAAGGTGAGGATATAGAAGATTCAAGAGAAGACTATTTAAAAGACTGGATCGACATGACTGGGGATGGGTATGAAGAGCCTGAAGTCATTAATATTAATAGAATGGAGAAAGATATCCGGACCAAGCTTAAAAAGAATAGGGAGATATAGAGTTAAATCAACTTCATTATATATAAAACAATACAGTTGTAGTTGAATCTCTTGAAACTACTAATAGCTTTTTTTACCTAATAAAACATTGAATTAATATACAAAACCATATCCATAAAACCCATTAAACTAATAAAAGACAGATGATAATCTTAGTTACCGAAACCATACAAGGTACGACCTTGTCTTTTCAAAGCGTAAACAACATCTAATGAAGTAACAGTTTTTCTTTTAGCATGTTCAGTGTAAGTGACAGCATCTCTGATAACGTTTTCTAAGAATGATTTCAAGACACCTCTGACTTCTTCGTAGATCAAAGCGGAGATACGTTTGACACCACCTCTTCTGGCTAGACGTCTGATAGCTGGTTTGGTGATACCTTGAATGTTATCTCTCAAGATTTTTCTGTGACGTTTGGCACCACCTTTTCCTAATCCTTTACCACCTTTACCTCTACCGGTCATTTTTGCTTATTTGATTTGTTGTTTTTAAAAAAGTTAATCAACTAAGATTGTTAGTTCTCTTTTTCTTAGATTGGTGGAGCAGGAGAGGGCGGATTCTCCATTACTTAAATACTTTTGCCAGCCCAGGCCAAGCGGCAAGTGTCAGCCCTTTGTTGACGTTTCGCGGCGGTTTGTTTACATTTCGAATCGACCGCGTTTTGATACTGCATTTGTTAGTGCTGTGATTTACACAGACAGCCATGCTGGTTTTTACCTAGTGAAAAGTGGTGCTCTTTTTTACACTCGCGTTTTGTGTAAGTGTCATACCGGGGCTGTGTTTTACACACCGTGTAATCTACACGCGTAAATCTCGGCACTGTGTAATTGGAGAACAACCGGCTGGTGAGAACTGAAATGTAAACAAAGCAAGGAGAGACTTGCTTGGAGGCGTATAAAAACGAAAAGAATCCCCCCGTTTCTCTCTGTGTCTGTTCTTCTTAAAAACAGATTCAACACCCGTCAACAATGGCTAGAACTAAACAAACAGCAAGAAAATCCACTGGTGGTAAAGCCCCAAGAAAACAATTAGCTTCCAAAGCTGCCAGAAAATCTGCTCCATCAACCGGTGGTGTCAAGAAACCACACAGATATAAACCAGGTACCGTTGCCTTAAGAGAAATCAGAAGATTCCAAAAATCTACTGAATTGTTGATCAGAAAATTACCTTTCCAAAGATTGGTCAGAGAAATTGCCCAAGATTTCAAAACCGATTTGAGATTCCAATCTTCAGCTATCGGTGCTTTGCAAGAATCCGTTGAAGCTTACTTGGTCTCCTTATTCGAAGACACCAACTTGGCTGCTATCCACGCTAAACGTGTGACTATCCAAAAGAAAGATATCCAATTAGCTAGAAGATTAAGAGGTGAAAGATCATAGGCTGCTTCTTAAACTGCGCTTTTGTATTATTATTATTATAACTTTGTATATTAGATGGGTATGAATTTGATGGAAATTTGTTAAGATAACTCAACTCCATGAAGACTGTTTTGTAGTAATCGGTTTGTTATTTGTTTATATCTACATATATGCCATTTTCGGTGTTAACAGTAAACCACTAAACCCGAGCAAGTAAGTCGTGGTAAGCAATTGTAATTGAAATTTCACCTGCATCAACAAACAAAGAACTGCACAAAGAGGGAGAAGGACTGACTGACTACCCAATTGCTCGCTCCTCTTGAAAAACAGTGCGTTAACTATGGCAAAGATCACCGAGCTGAAAGAAGACACAGTCGCTGCAATCAAGCAAGACGACTCTTATTTGACCCAACTGTACCGTTATTCCCTGACCCCGTACCCAGCTTGGGTCCTAGCAACCTCCCTGTTCTCCAGTCCCTTAATCACAAAACAACCAATCACCACAAAGAGCTCCAGTGGCTCTTTCCTCTTCACAAAGACAACACATATTGGGCCATCCCCTATAAGTGCGCTGCTTTTCGGTGGGGCCTTTGCCCTTGGTGGCTGGATCATCCATGATGGTGATGTTGAGAGTGGTTCTGGTTTCATCAGTGCTTGGTCTACTTTATATTTGATCGCTAATGGTCGTCAGACTTTCAATGGCTTAAGATATGGTAAATTATGGCCTATTGCTTTGACCGCCTTGAGTGGTGTCAACTCATATATCTATGGTAGAAGATTCTTCCTCACTAGCGACAAGACTTTTGAAGAGGTCTAAAAGGAGTCTACACTTTTATGGTATACATAGAATTGGTGTGTTTGTTTGTTTTCTTGACGATATCATTATTATCACTGTTATATTGTATATGCACAATTCAATTCACCACTTCAAAGGCAACCAGTCATTCTTCGTAGCTATCTCGGTGATCTCATCATCATTATACATCTCAATAAACTGTTGATCCAAAGGTCTGATTTTTGGTGCTGCGAATCTTCTATATTCATCTAAAATCATTGTCAGACTCCATTTTTGTAACCGTCTGATACATCCAACCAAACATCCGGTTCTATGTTTCCCTCTATTACAATGGATCAACAAAGGATGATTATCAGGATTGATTGCAATTTCCAAAGCTTTAGTCAACAAATCATGAGGAATCTTAACAAACGGTTCTTTATTCCCACTCATACCCACTTGGAAAATCTTGATGTTAGAATTGTTGGCAAATTCCATGTTTTCTTGGGGATAGTCTTCTGGAATAAGGATTAATACGGATTTCAAACCCAACTTACTCAAGAATTGAAAGTTTTCAGGTCTTGGAAAGGATGATCTGTAAATTTGTCCAATCACTGGTGAGAAATTCTCTGGAGGTGTCAGTTCTCTCTCATGTATGTTGTTATTATAACCTGTTATTTCTATCTTTAAATCTTTCCTTATTTTCACATTTATCCCATCAATATCATCAACGTTATGATTCTGATTTCCCTCATTCTCTAAAATGTCACGCTTTCTCTGTAGATTTTCAACTTCCCTAGAAGTTATATAAGTATCACCATTAATTGGGTTTGATGAATAGCCTTCGATAAATTCAGTTTCAATTCTAATCTCTTCATCATTCTCATTCGTATTGTCATCATGATAAAATTCCGCTTCTCTTCTCGAATAAATTCTTTCATCATCACTATAATTGAACAGCTCCTCGTTATCATTATTCAGTTTACGGATACCTCGATCAGAGGGAGTGGACTCTCCTAAATCCAACTCAAAGAGCGACATTACTTAGTAGGGAAAGGAATCGGAGTTGGGAGGGTTTGATTTGGTTTGGTTTTTTAATTCAAAGGTGTCTGTTTTGGTTTATTAATTGCGAGGATTAAACTTGATAACACTAGAACATAACTGAGATTCACTTTGTTTTCTGGAAATAAAATGGTTTGCAATAAGTAATTGATGACAATTAGAGTGTAATAACGATTGTAAGGATCGAGAATTTATACCCAGCTCTTTCCGATGAAGACGGAAAACAAAAACGTGGCAAGATCAGCACTAACAAAAGAACCCAACTTCTCAAGATTCAAAAGCACAACGGATATTGAAGAACCAATCTTCTCCTTTTCCCACAGTTTTGTTGTTTTCTGTTTGCCCTTTCCAATCCACCGTTTCCCTTCATTTAATCGACTCGTTTTCCTTCTGAAGGATTTCTGGCGTTAATTTCTTCGCGAATGAATCACGTGTAAATATAGATTACGTAATGGATTGTGGATGTATATAAGTGTCTATTCATTCTCTCCTGTTCTGTCTTTTAGACTAGATTACCATCCAGGTAGATCTCATTACTCATGAACAAGCTGTCGTACACCATTTGGTCTGTTCCCTCGAAGTTCAATGTGTCAAATTTCAAGTCATCCTGGATCTCAACCAATTTCAAGTCGTTCTTGATGCCTTCGATCACTTCACAGATTCTTTTGGTTGTTGAATCCAACTGCGAACTATGCATGAATTCGATGATGTTGGAGATATAGTCCAAGGTAAGCTTTTTGTTTATCTTCTCTTTGGTTCCTTCGAATGCTACTTCCAGGCTTTGCATGTCATTTGAACTATTTGACAAATAGATGAAGAACAATGATAGCACCAACGTTGAGGAATAGCCATACATACAATCCGTTGATAGAGCACCATAATTAAAGTGTTTTATGACGGATATCTTCATCAGTTTTGAGACAAAAATGGCAGATTGGATACCTGTTTTCATAATGGACAGCAAAGTCTCATCCTGCAAGATATCAAAGTTCGTAGTTGTGATGTATAATAAGAACGGCAGGATAAGAGCAACCATATAAAAGTGGAATCTCAAATTCAATTTATAGTCAAATATATTCATAATTTCATTCAAGCTCTTGATGTTGATTTCTTTATGGATTTGGTTCAATTGATTCTTCATTGATAATGTTCTTTCAATATTAATCAAACTTATTGGTTGTTGATGATTCATTGAACTAATCTTTCTATCCTTAACAATCTTATTCAGAAATCTTGATAATTTCAAACTAGCAACAAAATATTCCTTGAAGGTCTCTGATACTTGCGTATTTCTTGATAAGTCAGGATAATCAATATCAATTTCATCTTCATTAATATTACTTGGTCTTCCAAACGTTGAACATAAAGTTAACTCATATTGATAAAGAGACCAAAAAACTTGTGTTTGTAAGTCGGTTATCTGTATATCTTTCTTGTTTTTCGAAGTTATCATTCTTCTATGAAGACCCAAAGATATTGATTGTCTGATTGCAAGACCAACTAAATTCCATGCAGAATCTCTATTCTTATTAGCATGTAAATTGACAGAATATAAGAACAAAAACTGAATAGAACTCAGATTCGAACCAAGTGCTGCATCTGTCATGATAAATTTCAAGAGTTCATCCATTTTTTGTGTTTCCAAGTTCAAATTTCTCATTGAAACATCAACCAACCTCGAACCTAGGATCCAAACCAAATAAATAGATCCGATTTGACTAGAAGTAAGTTCCTCCTCGTTATGGTTTAAAGAATCCTCCATTATTTCCCAATATAAGTTGTGCTTCAACCTGAAAGTTGCCTCGTCAAAGATGAAATAGAACGGATGGAAGAACTTGAAGAAATGGTCAGTATAAAAATGAGCTTCCTCTTTTGAGATGAATGATACCAATGGAAACATTCTTTCCTTAGATAAAAGCTCATATATGAAACTCTTGTGGATCATTTCCTTTTGCTCATTCTTCTGTTGAAACAGCTTGATCTCATTATCAAATGATAGAGTAGTTCTGTATGATCTTTTCAATAATAGATTACACAAAACGCTGAATAACACTGGAGTACCGGCACTACCTACATAATGTGACCCACCTTTAGCATCCAGGATAACTGTCTCCGAGATCTGGTAGTTATTGGCATGATTACTTGGATTTGAGGCATAACCAGGCATGGAATCAGTTGATGATGAGATGACTGAGTCCGGAGTACTCGTTTGTCGTTGATCAACCTTTGGTCGAAATGGTTTCAATATCTTACTTTCGAGCTCTATTTTATCTATTTCATCGTTATGGACATCGTCCACATTAGGCATCTTGATACCCATCTTTTCTCCCAACTTGATCAACTCGTTAACGTCATTTATATCGATGTCCGGGTATAGGCCCTGTATCAAAGTCAACGTGGTTTGATAATGAATTCCCAAGTTCTCAAATGACCCGTACACCCTTCTTCTTCGAGGAAGCGAGGTCACACATTCTTGCTTCGACCTCAAACAGCTGGCACAGGATATGGACTTGTCAAAGCACTGCTCACCTTTATTCAATCTGATACACTTCACCTTTTTAGTCTTACACCGGTCACACGAGTACGCCGCTCTCTGTCTGTTCTCTGGAGCCACAATTCTGGGTTTCTTCACCTTGGAGCTCATTCTCACTGCCTCTATCTCTCTCTTTGGCAACTCCTCTTCCAACCTAGTA
The DNA here is from genome assembly GCA_030556525.1 of Wickerhamomyces quercuum. Classification (NCBI taxonomy): domain Eukaryota; kingdom Fungi; phylum Ascomycota; class Saccharomycetes; order Phaffomycetales; family Wickerhamomycetaceae; genus Wickerhamomyces; species Wickerhamomyces quercuum. The sequence continues at coordinate 216,207 of JAKTUE010000003.1, forward strand.
AGAATAATCTCTCAATGCTTTTGTGAACAGAAGGCCATTTTCCAGTATACACATTTTCGGAAACACACTTCCGTGAAAAAAAAAAATGTGTCCCGCGAAAAACGATCTCTTGGACTCCGATTATGTCATCATTTTGGATACTATACAAAACAGTAAACAAAGGGAGAGAGAGCAGACAAAACAGAGCAGAACAAAAGCGCAAGTTCACAGGGAAAAGTACACTGTTCTGAGAAATGGCCGGTGCTTCGACTTCCTCCTCGATCGTGAACTTGACGAAGACGATAGTCGGTGCAGGACTCCTAGCCATCTCCTTTGCATTCAAGTTCGATGGGTTATTCTTAGGTGCTTTCCTGATCCTCCTTGGTGGATTGACATCTGCTTATGGTCTCTACATCGTCAGCGCTGTTTCCCATAAAATTGATGGAGAGACCTCATTCTTCGCACTATGCTCCATCACTTATCCCAAATTATCCCTGTTGTTTGATTTCAGTATAGCCCTCCAGACTTTTGGTGTTGCCATCAGTTATCTAGTACTTTTTGGAGAACTGGTTCCCTCATTGATAGACGATTATTTATCAAGAAACCAAGTCATCCTACTGAGTCTAGTGATCATCATTCCATTGATCAGTTTGAGAAAGCTGGATAGTTTAAGGTTTGGTAGTATTATTGGGCTAATCGCCATTGGGTATCTAATTCTATTGATATTCACCCATGCAATATTTGATGATTATTCCACTATCCAAAGGGGTCAAGTTCAAATATGGCCAACTTGGTCAAATTATGGTGGTATTCTAAGTACGTTCAGTATCATCATTTTCGCCTTCACTGCGGCTCAAAATATATGTACTATTATCAATGAAATCGAATATAAATCAAACTTGAATCTTGTGATATTAGCATCTGTGTTCCTTTCTGGTCTTCTGTTCACCTCAGCCGGTATTTCAGGCTATTTGGAATTTGGAGATAAAGTTGGTGGTAACTTAATCTTAGAATATGACTCCTCTTTATCCTCTTCCAAATTTGGTAAATTTGCACTTGTGTTAATGATTGCATTATCATATCCTTTGATGTTCCATCCTTGCAGAATTAGTATAAACAACATGCTCCACTGGTGTCAATTGGAATTATTCACGAAGTATGATGAAATTGAAGAAATCAACGAGACTGCTCCCCTAATGGCTACTACTTCAAACGTTTCGAATGATGAGGCTATTATTCATGTGGAAGTTCCATTCTCAACGGAGAGATTCGTTTTATTAACCGTGTTATTAACTTTTGCTACTTATGGACTTGCCATAATCATCACCTCATTTGAGCTGGTTTTATCCCTAGTTGGTGCTACTGGTTCCACATTGATTTGCTTCATCTTGCCAGGTCTTTTCGGATGGAAATTGTTTGATGATAAATTCAACAAATATGCAAGTTTGGGGTTAACTATATGGGGTCTAGTAGTCATGGTTGCATCTGTTTACGCTACTTTGTATTTATAAAACACCTTGTTCGGTAGCATTAACATATAAGGTATTGCAGGGGGAAATATATAGTGCAAAGTTATTAAATGGGGGCGGGGATCAAAATTATAGATATCTCTAATATTCCTTCCGTATTCTCTCTCTATATGATATCTTATGCAATTTAACTCTCATCCTCCTCTTCGTCATCGCTTCTAACATCATCGGCCCCTGTTCCACTGATAACTTTAACAACAACCTTCAAAATCAGATACATCCAGATAATGGTGATTATTTGTAAGCCCCCTAGTAAATATAAGAAAGTCTGTATTATCTGATCAGTGAAACATCTTTTCTGGATCAAACCAGCGACACATCTGCCAGGCTCCATTAAACTTCTAGCTTTAATAGCGGTATGATAGAAGATGTAATTGTATACACCGTGTCTCAAGACAATCCAATTGATAACAAATATTAGAAACAAGCTATCACATAACATCTGATAACCACAGTACTTTGTGATTTTGGCTAGGGCAAAAATTATATCAACAAAATCCATAATAACTAAGATGACATTACCTATTCTTGTGAAATAATAAAAATAAGAGCCAATAATTAAAGAGCATGTAATGATATGATGTGAAAACATTTGAATGTGATCTTTTCTTCTGACTTCGATTTCTAATATGAAGATCTGTTGTAACCAACATGCTAATTCGGCAAGATAATATTTCTTGAAAAGTGGATCGATCTTGTCATGAGGCCAATCGATGTATAAATTATCAAGATTTCCAAAATATGGAGAATTATAATAAATATAGAAACCAAAAAGGAATGAAATTGAATAATAAATGGTGAACCAACCTTGTTCTTTAAATTTTTGAACAACCTTCTTGCTATGTATATGGAAAAAATGTGTTGCAAGTGGTCTTAAAAAGTAGTTATTAACGAGTGCTCTGAAGAAGGTGACTATCAAGATACAATAAACAACAAAGTATGCATCATCCAACCCGATATCATAAGTATTAGAATCGGGATATTGATATTGTAAAGTTAAAAACTTTGAGGTGAATGGTCTGAAAAGTTCGAATTTGTCTAGTATGAAAATCAGAACAATCAGAAAAAGAGATATTTCTAGCTGGTATTTATCTACCTTGGTAATTGGGATCACAAGGTCATGTGCACGATGATTATTATTATGTGGATGTTTCAGCAGTTTCTCATCGACTGGTTCTGGATTTGACTGTAAAGAGGCAGTGCTGGACGAGGCTGATCTACTGGCTGCTGAGGTTTCATTTTTCAGCGAGCCTGAGGACATTATGGGCGATTGATAAGTGAATTATTTCTTTCTGGTTTAGTCACAGTTGTGTTGTGCTTGTTTGGAAGTTGGAAGAAGCAGCGTGTTATTAAAAGATTAGAAAATCAAAACTGAAGCAGAAAACATTCAAGTCTGCTCAAAAAATCTCGAAATTGGAGGGTTTAAAAGACAGGGAGGAGACTGTGACCTCTAAAAAGTGAACGACTGTGGATTTCAAGCAAAAACACTGGTTTCTGTGCCTCCAGATCTTCAAAAGCTCTTCAAATCTCTCAAAAGAATCAGCTGTGAATTTAAAATCTGCAACAGAAAAAAAAAAAAATGTCCAAAAAAAAATTCAATCACGTGATCGGAAGATTCGCGATACGTTGAGCGTTGGGCTCATCACCATCGAAGGAACTGGACTGGGGCCATGTGACCCTGCTGCCCTGTCTCGTGTGGCTATTGCGTGGTGAGCTAGTGGAGTAGAATGGACTCGATGGGTTTCTTGCAGCTGTTCTCGTCGTAAGTCTCCCAGACCTCGTACAGCGTGATGAGCTCCTGTATGGCCTCGACAATACTCTCCAGATCGATGTTCGAGTACCCGAGGAAGTTGATGAAGTTCTTCACACCCTCTGCGTGGTTGGACAGCTTCCCGTTGTTCGTAGAGGTAGTAGCAGCAGTAGTAGCAGAAGAAGAAGAAACGCCATGATGAGCGTCTTTGTTCGATTGTTGGATGTGGTTGAACCGCAGCACTATGGTCATATAAACTGCAGCAGTGGCAATGATATGTGGTGGGTATATCAACGGTAAGTCTGTGACATAACTGTCGTTGATAATGGACCAGCTTGATTGTAGTTCCTCCGGAGTAAGAGTGTATGATCCGTTATTCAGCACTGGTAAGCCATGCTGGCTCAGTGTCTTGACCGGTTGTATTGTGCTTAGAGTCTCATTAATCAATAATAATGATCTGTATGGATGATGAACAATAAGATAGGTGTCCAATTCCTCGATTAGATAGAACTCGAATTCAGCAAGTTTTGTAGCATCATGAGGGATGTATTGAGGCCAGAGGTTTCTGGCTTCAGACACAATGGTCCTAATATGTTGTGGACATTCTTCAATCTTGCAAGCCAAATAGATAGATGTTGTTACTAATAGGTATAGATTCACCTCTTTCAACGATACTTTAGTCAAGAATCTTAGGAGGTAAACCTCGGCAGTCGATAGTGCGATCTGCCTTATGCTCAACCTCCTCCCGAGCTTGCTTATGAGCGAATGGATGAATATTCTCATGCACTGATCATAGTTCACAGGTGTCTTTGATATCAGGTTTGATTCCTCCATTGTTGTCTCGAGCTTCTTCAGATTCTTTCTGTGCACCTGGAGCGCTTCTCTGGAGAACTGCCAGTGGTGCCTCTGAGAGGAGGTCCAGTAGTCAGCGGACATCTCTTCCCTCTCCTTTTATAAACTGATTGACTGCTCTGTCTGTTTATCTTTTCTTTGTGTTTAGTTGGGTTGATCGTTTCAGCCAATGAGCATGGATTTTCATGAAAATGAATGGCTGTGGACCCAATTTATGCACTACAAAACACGTTTAAACTCCATTTTACACTACATTCCAATGGCTTAAATTGCACTCACTTACAACCCAGGTGTGACCCACATTCACTTACATATACTTATCTCATTTTCTCCATCATTACACCTCACCATCCTTCCTTATCCACCATTCTTCATTAAACCTAACGGAATTGGTCTCCAGTCACATGACCACATTTTCGCGAAGTATATAAAGAATGAAAATTTTTCCTCTCTGCAAAGCATTTCTAACTCTTTCTTCTTCCTTCTTTACGATTACTTGAGGCAAAGAATTGTTACTCGAAGCTCACAAAAGGAATGCTCTGAAATACGAGTTGTTCACTATTCATGCTTTGGGGAAAGTCTCCCACCGCAGTCGTGGAAATCACAATGGGGTTATTAAACTTGTAATAAACTCATTAAAACAATGTTTCCCATCCAGGACCACATCCCTTTTCTACTGAGCACTTTTGTTTGTACTGAGATTTCCATTAAGTCTGCACAATTCCGGGTTGCCACCTCATTTTAAGCTGTAGTTGGTGGCTTATGGTTGTTCCAGTACTCCTCTCGAGTCTTTGTTTGGTGTTTTACATCTGAAACTGGAATTTGTGCCATGAAATGCCTTCTATTGGTGGAGGCTGGTGATGAGGGTTTTTGTGCAGATGGATATTCAAGAAGACAATTGTGTGTGGAAAGGCTCTGTTACTCTGTTTTTGGGATTCATCGTTTGTCATTCTCATTGGTCTTTCTTAAGGCTGATTTGACCTGTTTGGTATTTGGGGATCTCATTTCCTAGACCATAGTTATAACAATTGTTACTGTCCCCGATAGTTTCAACCCAATGGAGCTTACTCTTGTTCTCAAGTATCGTCTTTTTATTACAAAAGTCTGAACTTATTAGAAGTTTTGCATAGTCAAATGTGCCAGATTTACATATAACTTTCCATTTTTTTTAGTTTTTAGATATAGAGAGATGAAGAGGGATATATTCTACTTATTAAGGATTCTACATACATTATTCTTCACAGTCAGAATTTCTTCTTTGAGTTCAATATTCAACATGATGAAATATCTAATGCAACATAGAGTCAAGCTCAGAGTGCTCAAAAGAAGTACGTGGACGAGAATTGCTTTCTATTTTCTGACCTTTTATTTTACAAGAAAAGAGGAAATTTTTGAACAGAATAAGAAAATGTATTGGAATCCTTCATGGTGGATACTCTCTTGTTTATATAGGCATATAACTCTTTCCATAACTAGCTCTAAATCGTTTTACTGTAGTAGTTTTAATATCTCATCCCACCACCCCCATCGCTCATCACTCAGTAGTTTCTTCACTCTTCACTAAAATAACACATCAAAAATATTCGAGAGACCGAAAAACCCTTTGAAAGACATAAAAAGCACCAACGACAAATCAATTCTCAAGCTGTCTAAACTACGCTGCACCCTCCAGAGACTGACACGCGCCAGCTCACTAACAGCAAAGATGTCTACCCAGCAATCCCCCTCCAAGCCAAAGTACTTCGACATCGGCGTCAACTTCACCGATCCTATGTTTCACGGTCTCTACAACGGGAAGCAGCACCATCAAAGCGATATCGAAGATGTGATATTACGGGCAAAGACCTTCAACGTGAGAAAGATGCTTCTCACGGGCTCCTCATTAAATGAAAGTAGACATATCTTGGAACTGGCAAACTCGTACAATGAAGACGTGCTGGAGTATCTATTCACCACCGTTGGTGTTCATCCATGTACTGTTAATGAGATCCCAACAAAGCTAGCAGGTGGTGAAGAAGAGTACTTGAAAGAGTTGAGAGATCTGGCATTAAGTGGGAAAGAAACCGGGATTGTGAAGGCATTCGGTGAGATTGGTTTGGACTATGATAGATTACACTATACTTCTAAAGAAGTACAACTGGAGTACTTCAAGAAACAACTTGACATTTCCTTGGACGTCCAATTGCCATTGTTCTTACACATGAGAGCTGCCAATGATGATTTCATCAATGTCTTGAAGCCATATCTCACTAAATTGTCAAAAGGTGGTGTTGTTCATAGTTTCACTGGTACAATAGAGGAATTGAGACAATTGTTAGAATTGGGGCTATACATTGGTGTCAATGGTTGTTCTCTTAAAACACAAGAGAACCTGGATGTTGTCAAGGAGATCCCACTTGATAGAATAATGGTTGAGACAGATGCACCATGGTGTGAAATAAGAAGAACGCATGCTGGTTATAAATACTTGACACCATATCCTAACGAAACGTATCCTAGAGTATTAACTAAACAGTCATCTTCATTGGATCTGACAGCTACCAATGACATTAAACCTGCAACAACTTTCAAAGTGGATCCATTATTACCTTTTCCGTTGTTGAAGAAGGAACATTATGGTAAATTTAATCCTTTGACCAGAACTTTGGTTGGCGAACATGCTTCTCCGTTGATAAAATCAAGAAATGAACCTGTTCATGTTGGTCAAGTGGTGGAAATCATAGCAAAAGTGAAAGGAATTAGTGTTGTGCAAGTTGTTAGTAACGCTTGGGAAAATTCCTGTAGATTGTTTGAGATTACAGATGCTAACGACGATGAGTTTTTTACATATTAAATTAATACAAATCTCTATAAAAGATTAGGACATTAAAATTTAATATACAGAAATGACAGGAGGTAAAAGTATGGTGTAAAAATAGGATTAGTTGTAGTAATAATAGTAATAGTTAATATAAAAATAAAATCAACAAAAGATTGTAATAGCGTAATAAAAGTAAGATAAACTACCTCTTTATTGAACAAAACAAATGAACTGAAAACTGGGGGAAAAAATGATAATATATCAACAATAGCAACAAAGGAAATAACCAGAAAGATATTCGAAATATCTTTAATATAACAAATGATGACCAGAGAGGAAAAAAGGGGAAATCTTGCAATAGGGAAACTGTTAAGCAATGACAAAAGTTGAGTTCTGAATTTTCAAGAAAGAATAGAAGAACAAATGCAATAGTAGAATGTGTATAGAAAAAAGATGTTTGTGTGACAAAGACCTGGGTTCTCCTAATGTATGATTTTATATTAAGATGAAAAGCGAGACAAATCAAAAATGAAAGCAAACATGAATTATTATCTCATCTCTATCAGTCTTGCTTCTTGTCATCCTCTTCCTCATCAACTTCTGTGATAGTACCTTCTAAAGCTGTACCACTTGAACCTTCAGCAGCTTCCACGCCTTCTTCCCCTTCATTCTTACCTTGTTCGATTCCCAACTGTGATAATAAGTTTGCACTGTCCAAATAGAAAACACCATTTTGATTAGTTAGAACGTTTTGTTCTAGAAGTTGTTGGATTGAGAAACTGGTTTTCAAATCCTCTTCAGTTTTACTATCTTCTTCTTCTTGAGCAGCTGCTCTTTGTTGTTGAGCATCAATGCCATCAGCGCCATAAATTTCGTTATTAACTTCTTCGAAACTTGAAGAGACCGGACCACCCTTTTCAATGATAGATTTGTACCATTCATCAATGGTTTTACCGTTCAAGATAGCAACAATAATAACACTCATGTTATCACAACCAATACCAGAACCATAAGAAGTTGGAGCAAGACAAATATCAATCAAACCTTCCGAAATCTCTGTCAAATTTTTACCATCAACAATACCTCTTCTAACAACTTCCACAACCTGTTGGGATGTCAAACAATCCCATATACCATCACAAGCCAAGACAACAAATTCATCGTCTTCGGTAATCTCATGTTCAATTATATCTGGTAGTACAGTAACAATTTGTTCTTCAGCAGGTAAATCTTTTGATTTCTTGAAATCAAAATCACCAATAGCTCTCGATAAAGCCAAGTTACCATTGACTCTTCCGAAATTAACAAACCCTCCAGCGGTACAGATTCTTTGATGCTCTCCAGCATTTGTAGGTTTATGATCATAAGATAAAGGTTTGGCATTACCATTGATGGACAACACCGTTCTTGAATCACCAGCATTTGCACACACGATTTTCTTGGAGTTGATCAAGATGGTCGTGGCAGTACACCCACTTTGATCGATTTTCAACTCGTCATGCTTCAAGATTTCAACGTCAGCATTTAAGAATGAATTTTTTAAAGAGTTTGCAAATGAACCTTTCTTGAAATCTTCGTCTTTTGCAATGATTTTGTACAAGTTTTCACCAGAGTATTGAGCAATCTTGTCACCACCATGACCATCGAAGACAGCAAAAAACGCAACAGCGTCTTCTTCATCACTATTATCATTCTTGTCTGCTTCTCCATCTTTGCTACCATTGACCTTTGTTAGATCCAACACTGTCGTGTGGGAGTCTTCCATACTTATTCTCCAACCCTGCATGCTGGACAGACCGTACTCAAACAGCTTGTTGCCACCATGCTCTGAATGTTTCTCAGTAACTGGTTGAGAAAGGATTTGACCCATGGTTGCAAGATTCTTGGGGTTGTTTTAGTATTGTTAAGAAAGAGATTTCTGTTTGTGGGGGACTTGACGGCTGAAAAAGAAGGCAAAGTGGCCGGTTAAAAAGCAATTCAAGGGAGTTTTTTCTATTGTGCGAGGTTGGAAATCACAAAAATGACGCTTGCTTGTTTGAACAGGTAGAGATAGATCAATTGAAACACGGGTTTCTGGCAGTTTATTGTTGTTTCATTGTTTTGTTGTTGATAAAAAATTTTGCCTTTTTTCATTTTTGGAAGGAAAAAGGAAAGAATAAAAAATGGTCACGTGAATATCACGTGTGAACCGAGACAATGTGTCTTAGAAGGAAGTATCAGACAGAAATTTGGTCTACTGAGTGTTTCTCTTCATGAATAAGGTGCGTGTGACGCGATACCCGTGTCTATACTTATACTTTTACTGACTTAGAATGCCCCAAATTGTGCTGTTTTGTGGTTTTGTCTAACAAAAAATTTTGCACCGAGAACAGTGGGAAAAATTGAAAATGAATCATCTCCAAAACCACCAAACAGAGACCGACAAAGACTTTTGATAAGGACTCTTAGTTGGATCTATACTTGACCATGCCCGTATGTTGTTGCGTTTTATATTGTGCGTTAGTTAATTGCTTACTAACTTTCAACAGTCTCAAATCCAACCTTCCTTGGACTCTTTAATAGAAATCATCCAAAAAGATCGTAAAGACTCGAATCCTCCAAACTTATATCCAATCTATTCATTAACTTCAAATGACTCCATCACTGCACACATTGCATATTTGAAATTGACAAAACTCGGAGACGAGTCTCATAAAAAGACACAAAGTTTCTTATTTGAAAGCACCAAGAATGGTGATCAAGTTGACAGATATTCATTCATTGGGTTCCAACCAAAGAAGTTCATAAATACAGGTCCTAGCTTTAATAAAGAAGTCGATCCATTAATCTTGTTGGAAAAAGAGATGCAAAACTATAGACAGGCTCAATTACCAGGTATCCCTAAATTAAGTGGTGGTGCTATTGGTTACATTTCATATGACTGTGTTCATTATTTCGAACCAAAGACAAAAAGACCTTTAAAAGATGTGTTGCAATTACCTGAAGCCTCCTTGATGTTATTCGATAATATCATTGCATTTGATAATGTATTCCAAAGATTCCAAACCATTGAAAATATCCATATTGATATAAATGATGACGAAGAATCAATCAGAGCCAAATATGAACTGGCCTCAAAGCAAATTCAAGAAATCGAATCTACATTATTTGATGAATCTATTCCAGTTCCTTATCCAAAACAAGTTGAAATCAAACTAGGCCAAAATTTCACTTCTAATATTGGACAAGAAGGTTATGAAAACCATGTCAAGACTTTGAAGAAACATATCTTGAAAGGGGATATCATCCAAGCAGTTCCATCTCAAAGAGTTGCTAGACCGACTTCATTACACCCTTTCAACATCTATAGACATTTGAGAACCGTGAACCCATCACCATACATGTTCTATATTGATTATTTAGATTTTCAGATTGTTGGGGCGTCACCTGAACTCTTAGTCAAGACAGATTCACATGATAAAGTTATAACCCATCCAATTGCAGGAACGATTAGACGTGGTAAGACCACTGAAGAAGACGACGAATTGGCTCTTGAACTAACCTCGTCTTTGAAAGATAGAGCCGAGCATGTGATGTTGGTCGATTTGGCAAGAAATGATATCAATAGAGTGTGTGATCCATCAACCACAAAAGTTGATAGACTCCTCACCGTTGAAAGATTCAGTCATGTGATGCATTTGACCTCACAGGTCTCTGGTAATCTGAGAGAGGACAAGACCAGATTTGATGCTTTCAGATCGATTTTCCCAGCAGGTACTGTTAGTGGTGCACCAAAAGTTCGTGCAATGGAACTGATCGGTGAACTGGAGAAAGAGAAAAGAGGTGTTTACGCCGGTGCAGTTGGGTCTTGGAGTTATGATGGTAAGACCATGGACACCTGTATCGCACTGAGAACGATGGTGGTTAAGGATGGCGTTGCGTACTTGCAGGCCGGTGGTGGTATTGTGTTCGATAGTGACCCATACGATGAGTACATTGAGACGATGAACAAGATGCGGGCCAACAACAACACGATCGTCGAGGCAGAAGAGCTGTGGGTGCGCAAGCTGGGCGAGGGTGAGCAGTAGATATATATATCGGCATACACACCAACCATAACTAGCCAAATATAGGGTCTGTAGATGGATGGGCATGGTCTGTTGTAATGTGTTATCCGGGTAACGTGTATTTTGTTTTGTATGTGGGCTTTCCGCGAAAATTTCTTTCCAAGTTTCGTCGATTCTCTTTTGCCCAAAATTTTAGGGAAAAACAAGGAAATGATCGCTTAAAGATGATTTGACCAGGAAAGAAGCCCTGGAAACCACGCCGAACTCCTTCTGCCACGGTCAATCTACTGCTCTCTGTACAGTTCCTACAAGGCCCTTCATCCGTCCGCTACCCCCACGCCACATCTACCGCAGCCACTGCCCTTTTTCTCGTTGGCCCCACACGCTCTGAAGAGAGGTCTCATATTTTTCATCGCAGCTCATTGAGAGACAAACACAGCATAATTTCACAAAGCTGCTTATCAAAAGGAAAGTTGATCAAGAGATTCATATACACAGATAGTGAACAAACACAAATACAGCAAAACGAAGGAAGCACACGCTCACATATACACATATACACACATTGCACAGAGATCACATACACAGGATGTCGGACGACTTACAAAACTTCAAGTTCAGCCAGTGCTTTGGTGATAAGGCAGACATCGTGGTGACTGAAGCCGATATAATCTCTGCTGTCGAGTTCGACCATACGGGTGACTACCTCGCCACCGGTGATCGTGGAGGTCGTGTTGTCCTTTTTGAAAGAAATTCCAATAAGAAGACCTGTGAATATAGATTCCATACAGAGTTCCAAAGTCATGATGCCGAGTTTGATTACTTGAAGAGTTTGGAGATTGACGAAAAGATCAACCAGATTAAATGGTGTAAAAGAACAAACCAAGCTCAATTCTTACTTTCGACCAATGACAAGACTATAAAACTATGGAAGATTTATGAGAAACAGATCAGAATGGTTGCAGAGAATAATTTAAGCGAATTTCAATATTCTAACTCTTTCAACACATCAAGATTATCATTAAACAGTTTAAAATTACCAAGATTAACCCTTCATGATAAAATCATTGCAGCCTCACCAAAAAAAATATATGCCAATGCACATGCGTATCATATCCATTCAATCTCATTAAACAGTGATGGTGAAACATTCATGAGTGCGGATGATTTAAGAATTAATTTATGGAATCTGGAGATTCCTGATCAATGTTTTGGGATCGTTGATATCAAACCTGTTAATATGGAAGAATTGACAGAATGTATAACATGTGCTGAATTCCATCCACAGAGTTGTAATCTGTTTGCATATTCATCTTCAAAAGGTGCTATCAAATTGGCTGACATGAGAGAGAACGCATTGTGTGATTCACATGCAAAAGTCTTTGAAGAGTATGTTGATCCATCAAATCATAATTTTTTCAATGAAATCACATCCAGTATAGCAGATATCAAATTCAGTCCGGATGGGAGATACATTGCAAGTCGAGACTACATGAGTGTTAAGATATGGGATATCAATATGGAAAGAGAACCAATCAAGACTATTAGTATTCATGAACAATTGAGGAATAAGTTATGTAATACTTATGAAAATGATGCAATTTTTGACAAGTTTGACTTTGTCTTTAGTGCTGACAATAAAGCTGTCATGACAGGTACATATAATAACAAATTCATGATTTATCCAGATGCTACAGACCCTAATAAATCATCCGATCCGATTGTGTTACAAGCTGATAGAAGTGCATATAAATCAAAGAAGTTGAATAATAGTAATAATAGTAATGCTCCAAAAAGAATGAATGGTGTTCCAAATATGATGAGAAGAGATTTGGAATTTGACGGTATCAATTTCAAGAAAAGTATAAAACATTTATCATGGCATCCATTTGAGAACTCAGTTGCAATTGCTGCAACTAATAATTTATACATTTTCTCAACTTTATAGAGATTGATTGATTCATACTGAATGGAAACTCTGATGGCATATAATTTTTCTTTTACTGTTCTCTCTCCCCCCAACATTTTACATAATTGTTTAGTTTACAATGAATTTTCCTTCTTTTATAAAATAACTGATTCTTACAATAAAAGTAATGAATGGGGTCTTAATAGAATACCATTTAATTATGATCGATATACTATTTTGTTGACTTGTATAAATAAAAAAAAAACCATGACCTTTTTCATTCTCTCTTATCTCTTTATTCGAAACTGTTTTTTTATTGTATGATGATGATAATAATAAATTAAACTAGATAAACCTCTCTCTATTCTGTAATGTGTCTGTTGACAACTGGGTTCCAGAACAAAGTCTTATCACCATCACCCCAGAAAAAGTTCTTGGTTCTGATGTTTTGGTAATCATATTGAACTGGCCAGTCTTCATCTTTGACATGGGCTAAATGTTCTCTATGCTCAGCATGGTGAGCCTCGACGAAATAGGTGTTGATGGCAGTGGCAATGACGGCTGGGGCAGCGACGAACCATGAGATTTTTCTCCATAAAGAGGAGGTACCTTGGGCATGGTGTTGTTCAGCTTTGATACCATTGATGAAATCTTCAGCAGCTTTCTTGTTTGGACCTTCAGGGAAAGCTGGCTCATTGGCCCATGGTGGTAGTTCTGTTTTTGCGTGGGAGTGGTTGTTTCTGATGGCTCTTGAGACCCTTGAGACTCTGGTGGCCCTTGTGACGGTTGTTCTGAACATCTTTGTTTCCTGATCTTCTTACTGTTCCTCCCTTTTCAAGCTTGTTTAGCTCTTAAAATGTTGTTTTTTTCTGCATTGGCTCACTTTTTTGTTGAAGAAAAAGGCGAGACACTATTGGGTGCGCTTGATTGCCTAATCGGGTATGTAAAGTGTAAGCATTTAAGTATTGATATCCGACATCACAAAAAGGCATATTTCTATATTTACGGAGTCTGGGTACTGGATAAGTTTCTACGGCTGGTTAGAGTGTATCTGAAGTAGAGAGAGAGATACTATAGTTATCTAAGTGTGCTGTGGAGGATTATCATGTTTACTACCTAAAAGGGTAATTTATCAAACAAGAGTATATACGCGAGTCTTTTATTTGGATTCAGCATTGCAGTGATCAGCTGGAAGAGGACAGTACTAAAGCAAAGGTTTTAGAATGAGCTGATGGTATGAATATAAGAGAGAGACTTAATCAATGGCTAACTGATCTATTGGTAGTTATCGACATGATTTAGGTTTATATCTGAAATGCCTTATGCAAAAGATCACCAATACACAGTGAAGATGGGATGGGTCTGTATGTATGGATATCCATCTTTAACTATCAGATTTATAGCCAATGGCGAGACACGTTCACTTTTCCTTGGAATGCAGACGATCTGCCAAAACTAACCCCCTTCCACGGATCATACATACACGCATGTACAACTGTACCAAGTATACTCACGGTACCTCAAGTCGATGATCAGCTATCAATAAATCGATCGCCAATCTAATTCAAACTTAAGCATGTATCACTAGTACACGTTTACACTGTTTTACACATATAAATACCCTCTATATCAAGTAGTGGACACTCTCTTACTAAGGAACGGAAATATTACATACCGTGTTGGTGGATACAACAAAAAAAAAAAACAATGTGGTTGATCTCACTAAACCATGATAGTTGATCATTGATGATCGGGATACTCGAGGCATGAAACAAAGATTTCGCTGCCACTTCCATCACCTGCTGGTGCCAATTTGTGCATTGCATCCGTTCTATTCATATGATCTTACAAGATACGTAGACGTTTTACCCTAGTATTACAATCCGTTGTCTGTTGTAGTTTCCGATATGTCGAATCATAGCCCAATGTAAATAAGAGAATTTACACTGTACTCAGCGGAATGAGAGTTAGGCAGGCCAGCTATAGGCACAGCTTATTTAATTGTGTCTTTGCCCCTTGCCACCTCAGTCTCAAGTTGTCTCACTTTTTCATGTTTGGATGCAATATGATAACCAATTAATGCATTCTTGATCTGCGTTCATCAAACATGATTTAAGGCCTTAATATGCAACTAATCGACAGACACGGGTCTTTTTCTTGCTTTCAGATTTTCTTCAGTCAAACTATTGTCTTGTAAACCTGTCTAGACTCTAACCCAATGGGCCTTCCGTGGGTTAATCCAAGACCAACTGGCATGTTCCATGTTTTGACTGGGATCGATGTATGATAACTCAATGAAGACATTGATCAGTATATAAACAACCTTGAATCCTGTAGTATTGGATACTTTTCGGGTTACTGTATAATTCTCTTCGAAGTAACAACAAACATCACAAAATGATCTCAAGAACCACAGCTCTGTTGATCTTAACAGCGTTACTTAGCCAGAGTGCTCAAGCTATTGTTCCTTTATATTATCAATGTGGTGGTATAAACTGGACAGGTGAAACTGAATGTGTTGAAGGTGCTACTTGTATCTCTCAAAATCCTTTCTATTACCAGTGTTCTTATACTTCATGGAATTCGATCTTAGCAAGTAATGCTCTTCACACCACCACTTTAGCTCAGAATCATACTACTTATCCACATTCCACATACGCTCACACAACTTCGTCTAATCTCCCACCTTATTGGAATTCAACTACCCAAGCACAAACCCATTATACTCCAACTTATGCCTCAGGTACTTCGATCGATACTGGTTTTCCAGATTCCTCATCAACAGATGTCTTGACCACGGCAACTTCTTCTTTTGGTGATGATTATTCAAGCACCACCAAGACAAAGAAGTCAAAGACAACAAAGACAAAGAAGTCTAAATCAACAAAAACAAAGAAAACTAAGACAAAGAAAACTAAGACAAAGACTACCAAGACAAAGAAACCAGAGACCCCAACATCTACTTCCACTTCAGAAACATCCCTCCCAATACCATCCGGTAACAACAAAGTCTGCGAACCAGTTGTTAATGGATTCTCAGGAAATGGTCAAACAACAAGATACTGGGACTGCTGTCTTCCATCGTATGCCTGGAATGGAAAGTCTTCCAAAGTCCCAGATGGTTCCACTGTCCGTGCCTGTGATGCCAATGGAGATGTCCTAACAGGATACTCATTCCAGAGTGGTTGTATTGGTGGTAATGCCTTCATGTGTAATGATCAAACTCCATTTGTCATTGATGATGACCTTGCTTATGGTTTTGCAGCTGCTTCTGTCGTTGGAACCAATGACGAAAGTCTTGCTTGTACATGTGTCAAATTGACCTTCACTAGCACTTCTATCAGCGGTAAAGAACTGGTTGTTCAGATCACTAACACTGGTGGTGATTTGAGTGCTAACCATTTCGACATAGCACTACCAGGAGGCGGATTTGGTGTTTTCACCCAAGGTTGTCCTGCTGAGTTTGGTAACGGCTATCAATGGGGTGCCACTTATGGTGGTATTTCAAGTGTTGAAGAGTGTGCAGGTCTACCTTCAGAACTACAAGCAGGCTGTGAGTTCAGATTTGGATGGTTTGAGAACGCAGACAATCCATCTGTGAGCTTTGAACAGGTCGTTTGTCCTTCTGAGCTTGTTGAGTTGTCTGGCTGTAAGAGAACTGACGAGTAAAGGATTTGAGGATCTATTCAATCACTGTGATATTTTGTAGAGGTGTTTATAAGTTTATATACTGTTTTGTTATAAGTGTTTACTTCTGGTGTACTTACGTAGTGGTGCTTTAGCGAGTGCATGTTGGTGCATGTCAAAGTGTAGCCTACTAGCCGGCTCCGGTTCCATAAGCAGTATTGTCGCACGAGGGCTTAATAACTATTGCTTTCTAGGGTCCTACTGTTTACGTTAAACCCCAGTTCATTGTATAAGAGTGTGTAATTTCTGTTATCCACATAGAAAATGTAGAAAAACAGGAGTCCTGTGGTCTTATAGAGCCGTCTGGACTGTAGTTAAGAATCTCACAAGAGCCAAGATAGTCAACCGCATTTAAGTGAATATGGTGGAAAAATGATGATGAAATACCCAGACTTGATATTGTCTCAGCTTGCAAGCGTACATTTCAGAACGAAAAGAATATCAAGCGTAATTTTGGTCCTAGGGTAGTCACCAAGCTTTACGTTTAAACTAAGGTAAGAGAATGATAATTAATATAAACTGAATAGAAAGAATAACCTTTATATATAACAAATGTTAGAGTAAAAGATAAGCTGAGAATTCTATAGGGTGAGATTCTAAATGCATGATAAGGGGTTGTAGGGCAAGAACTCTAGCTTGAGTTTTCCGCAAGCATCTGATTACATAATCCCTGAAACCCTGGATTGCGCGCGCACCAACGAAAGATTTTCGTCGCCTCCTTCGCATCTCTTGTATAAATGGGATCCAGCGCGTCCATTTATCAAAACAATCCACCAAAACCCTACAAACGGACCACCTCACTCGCTCGCTCGCTTGCTCACTCACAGATGTCGCTGGCCTTGCCCTCGCTGCCTCACAAGTTCAGGCGAATCATCCTGATTGTCGCTGCGTTCCTCCTAATCACTCTCTATTCGCAAACCTCTCTCTACTCTCATCACAAATCAGACTTGTCCAAGTCTATAGTCAACTACCTCACAGAAGACGAAAAAGAACAACAACAAGGACAAGGACAGGGACAACTGCTGGAACATCTCACAAACTCAAAGCTTGACGTCGATGCCTCAACGGGAGATGAACTCAAGCAAGCACTCAAGTCGCACATAGACAGCAAGTCGAATCTCGTCTCGCAAAAGTTCTACGACCCGCTCATCAAACAACTACAGCAGTTCAAGACCCAGATCCCACAGTTGAAACTCGTGAGAAACTCGGATAATGCAATGGGCAGACTGATTAACAAGGAACTACTGAGCGAGTTCCTGGTAATGGAACCTGAAGATGTGAAGAGCCTGACGTTGCTCCATAAGAAAATATACTCCATTCTCCCAGATGAATTCCCTCCAAATTTATACAAGGGAACTGGTATAGTCTTCATAGCTGGTGGTAAGTTCACGTGGTTAACCCTTTTATCGATCAAATCCCTAAGATCTTTTGGCTGTGAGTTACCTATTGAAGTGTTGGTCCCAACTCAGGAAGATTATGAATACGACTTTTGTGAGGAAATCTTACCAACACTAAATGCTAAATGTATCACGTTGACCAATGTTTTTGGTGATGAAGTCATGAAAACAATCAAGTTCGGTGGATATCAATTCAAGTCATTAGCTTTAGTTGCTTCAAGTTTCGATAACACCCTACTATTGGATTCCGATAACGTAATGGTGACTGATCCTTCAAGTTTTTTCGATGAAGAACCTTTTAATTCTCATGGACTGATTATTTGGCCTGATTATTGGAAAAGAACAACTTCTCCTCACTTCTATGAGATCGCTGGCATAAAAGTAAATGAAACTTTAAGAGTTCGTAATGGTGTCTGGGATCTTATTGAACCTGAGGTTCTCAGTCATAATGATAGTTTGAAACATGATTATCACGAATTCCAAGGAACAATACCCGACATGTCGTCTGAATCGGGACAATTATTCATTAGAAAATCAGATCATGTTAAAACAATGCTTCTATCATTCGTTTATAATTTATATGGTCCTGACTTTTTCTATAAGTTAATCTCTCAAGGAAACACAGGTGAAGGTGATAAAGATACTTTTATCGCTGCTGCTGTCAAGACTGAAGAGAAATTCTATCAAGTTAAATCAGGTATTCATACTTTTGGATGGCATAGTCATGATGCATTCCACGGTGTCGCTATGGGTCAAAGAAATCCTGTGGAGGATTATGAACAATATGTAAAATACATGAATGAATTGAAGCCTGAAAATAAAGACTCCAAGAAATCATTATGGGATAAAACCTTTGGTAAGGATGATGAAGAGAAACAAAAGGAAAAAGACGCAGGTTTGTTTGTAACTACCGGTGATGATAAAGATGATGTTGAGGAAAAACCAAAACCACAATTCAATAAAGATGGTAAAGTCTCCATTTTCACAGTCCATTCTAATTTTCCAAAACTGGATCCTCTGGGATTAATGAAAGATAATAAATTAAAAAATGGGGATAAGCCAATAAGGATGTATGGTGATATCTCAAGAATCATTTTCAATAATGAATATGATTATGAATTTACTCAATTTAGAAGAATGAAATTCTTGTTATGCGAGTTGAACTTGAGTTTGAAACATTTTAATTCGATTAGCAGAAAAGAGTTATGTGCGTTTATTGATGAACATGTTACTTTCCTGGAAACTAATCCTGTTGTGAAGAAGAAAGAGTGAAAGACATGAAGTGAAGCCTTTGGCGAGGGAATCATTCAATATGGAATGGTTCTGGATCTGAAATTGTAAAAAATTGAAAAAACCTTTGATTCTGTATCGGTACGGATGTCAGTTATTACATAGCCTGTTATAATAACCCCTTTTTAACTATATTCAATCATAAAGAACTTTTAAATCTTCAATGTAAAGTAGTGAATTTCATTTCTCTGTCGATTTATTTAGCCCATATGTTTCGTAATAGTGGGGCCTAAAGTAGTAATATTCGAGGGTTTTCCAAAAATTAGTTGCTCGTTGATTCACTTTTGTAATTTCCTAATTTGAAAACACAAAAACTTACATCAATAAAGCTCAATAAGATTGAAATTGAAGTATACAAACATGCTTCTTTATTAATAGCAAAACAAAAATTTGTTCCATGTTGATCCTATCTCAGGCAGCTCATCTCATACCTCTCACGGACATCATGCTCAACAATATTATTCCCATTTAGCTGATTTCCAATGGTAAACCAACCATCCCTGGTATTATGATCTCTTCCAAAAATTTCCAATTTCCTAGCATGTGGTCCCACAAGTCTTTCTACCATTCCATACAACTCGTCAGGCTTTCTGGAAGTCTCTCTCGTTGCACTAACGATGAAATCAACGTCAATCTGTTTATCCAACCATGCTGGATCACCCTTAAGACCCACCAAAAGATGTTCTTTTGAATGATTTAACCAATGACCTGTACGACCAGTACAGATTGTACGTGACAGTTGATTCGTCTTGATCCATATCATCTCGTTCTTGATGGTGTATCCCCAATTTTTGAGTGATTCCTTTCCAATCTCAATAGCTCGACCTGTTACCCAGAGCAGAAGGATTCCTTCATCTTGGATGTTGGATAATGGGAGGTTCAAAAGTTCATTATCATTACATGTACCATATGGTAGCTGATATTCTGCTTGTTAGTAATGGACAGTTCATTCTTTTTGCAATTTTGCTTTTCTTTTTTTTTTTTTGCTTGACTCACGTTCATATGGATGTTCCAAGCAGCTGATATATTTTTGTTAGTTTAATGATTTCCACCTTGAATATTGAATCATACTCACGATCTGCAATGACAGCAGCAAATTTCCCTAAGATGTTGAAATCAAATTTAGTGACATCACAATTGATCCATTGGGCTTCCAAGATATCTCTTGCAATGTTTGAAACGGAACCATTATTATTCCAAGGATTTATTTTCTCCCAATATGACAATTTATTATTAAATTCTTCACATTTCATGATCTCATTCTCCAATTTTCTCTGTGGTAAGTGTTTGATATAATGGACATATCTACAACTATCCAACTTGTGACATGTGTCCAAATATGAACAATCACCTAATGATAAATCGGTATGTTGTTTGATCAAGGGAATGAAATGGATTTTTTGTTGAAGGCATGATTCTATTTCTTTTGGAAGTTTTACATGTCTGTTGTTCCGGGAAAGTGTTGTTGAATGCTCAAGATCATTACATGTTTCAAGGAAAGGAACTAATGGTGTTGTTTGGGAGATTTTTTCAAGTGATAATCTATGTGCTGCTGTTTGATATTTTAACAGCTCCATTAATCTTGAATAATCAGTCTGTGATGATTGAACTGACTTTCTCTGTACTGTGCTTTCTGATAATAAATCATCAAGGTACTCGAAAGACAGTGATGGAATGATTTCTTTTGGAGGTTCCATCTTGCGTTGGCGTTTTATTGGTTGTTTATGTGGATCTAACAAAGCTGAAAGCAAATACAAATTCTCATTATTAATGAACTCAATAGTCATGTCATCAGTGAGTGATGTCACAATGCTGAACTCATCAATTCTTTGAACCTTTTTGATCTCTACCTTAAACTTGTCCAAGGACATCTTTTCATGCTGTTGAATTGAATTGAACAATGTATGAATTGCTAAAACTGAGCCATCGATCGGGTTTGAAGTGAGAAAATGAGCATTCTGAGCTAAGAAATGGATTATTTGGCTGTTCAGCATTCTTTGTAAAATGAATAAAACTACCAACCGACTGAATGTTTATGTAGGAATAGTAGACAACCTTTTCCAACCTTTTCCCGCTGTGTTGGAAGGACCATCTTTTTTTGGGTTTTTGGCTGATTCCATCAGATTTCCGCGAATTTTTGATGTAAAATGTACTGAAACAATGCTGAAACAAGTTGACTTTAAGACATGTGGAGCTGTGTTTGAGTGTATATGAGTTGGTTATATGTTTTACCGTGTTCACTTATGGCACATACGTGTCTTTTTTGATGATTATAATACTAATTTTTAGGTTCGGGGTTCCCTAGTTGGTTGTGCTGCATCTTATCACTGTTTATAGATAGGGCTAGAAGGAAGACATGTTGAACAGTCAATAAAACAACACAATTTATAGGAAAAAGTATCACAAAGATGAGATTTTACCAGTAATATATGGTATAAAGAATATATTAAACATGATTTAAGGTGAAAATATGAACAAAGATTTTTCATATCTAGTAATTCCCAGCACTTGATCATTATAAATTTTTGAAATGAGTTAGCACAGCTTTTAAGATTGTGTAGAAATTATTTAGACTGAATAGCTTTAAATTGTAAACATAGCATTTTGTATGTGTCTACACAATTTAAAATCATTTTGTATATTTAAAAAATCATACTTCTCGACAAAATCACTTTAACCTTAGAATGATTATAGTGTTAATCTTATGAGCCGATCGGAGTTAGTGGGGAGGCCGGAAATAAAATAAAAAAACCTCACTGAAAAGAGTGGTTAAAGAACAATCACAAACGGTAACCAGATCTGATTAATCGTTTGATTCCCCTTTCTAATATGTTAAATCTTGGCTCATGAGAATGTCCCTTGATCTGAATGAATTGCACACCACCACTGCCTCTTTTATGGAATCGCTGTGGGATGTTGATGTGCAACCATTTATCGTAAAACAGCTCATGCGACATACACGCTTCAAAGTAGCGCAACCAGTCCGCCACCGATATTTCTCTCGAGGCTTTGAAAGTGACGTTTTTGTACAGCAATGAATCCCTTCTCAATAAGAAAGGATGTGAAACCTCAGGTTCAGTTTTCAAAGTTGCATACCGAATCAAACACTCAATAACATCTTCATAATTTATTACAGAGTTGTGTGGTTTCATCGTTTCAATGATGAATAATTTTTTTTGAGGACCTGGATAACAATCGACTTTACCATATATGTTGGTTTTGGAATGGTCATACACTTGATGGTTTAAATCCTTAATAGAGGCAGTTTTGAGATAAACGATTAAGCCAGTGGTGACATCAACACCTTCTGAAACAATGAATTCAAATGAATCAATTTTTGGTTTGATGTCTTTCAAGAGATCTGTGATATTTAGCATCTTTACAGCTATTGGTACTAATAGATAAACAAAAAAAGAGAATGCAAGAGAATAATTGAAGAGAAGAGAAAATATCCAAGTTTTTATATTGTTGTTGGGGGGAGGCGAGCTGCGCTTGTTAACCATTATAAGTTAGGGCTGTTTTCTGTTTAAAGTTCTCACGCCCCTATCGAGGTTTTACCTCATTGGTTAATCTATATTCAGATCAAAGATGAATTGCATACCAAGAGTGACCATTAAATGTGTTTTAGGTTATTTGACTTTTCAATGTTGCATGAATTTGTCTAGTATAGTTAATTTGAACAAAAACTCCTCATCCACAACAGAAAATCACATGGCCACCCGAGGTGTCTAGACAGCCAACTATACATATAAATCATTGGTTAAGGTTCTTCGACTAAAAGAATGTCGATAAAAGGAGGGCATTCCCCCCAGAATTTTGTTTCATTTCATTTTTAACTTTTCCAAATAGTATCAGATCTCATACTTAGTCTCAAATATCAACTGCAATGGCTAACACAATTAACACAAAAACTGTTGAAACGCCCTCTATCCGTGCTAGAAAGATTAAGGCAGATAACTTCTGCATAGCTTATTCAAATGTTGTCCAAGAGAACAAACCTTGGTTCAAAAATATCTTCAACATCAAGAGAAAGCACAAGTCATTAAAAGTCACTATTCATGTTGATATTGAGGGTTATACCCCAGTACGAGGTAGAACTCCAATAGAGCCATTGATTGCTGCTGGTCCAAGTTCTGCTCTCCAAATACTGGAGAATGGGGTTTTCTACTTCATTACCACCAAAGTGACTAAACCTTCCTTCAAACAACTCCCATTTGGATTGAAATATTTGATTCCAGGTCATGTTGAGTACCATTTCAGACAATACACACCAAAGAAAATCATCGAAGACTGTTTGGACGACGATATTTCTTCAAATTATGTTGAAATTAGTGTTATTCTTAAGGATGATGATATTCTTCTAAATGAGGAGATGCAATTCATGGTAAGGTTTAAAGATGATGATGTAAATTTCCACTCCTTCCACGATGTTGTTTCATTCAAAGTTGACATATAGAACACCATAACTCGGTCTGTAACAAGAGCTTTCCAACATTATGCAATACTCATATAGTTTTGATTCAATATAACTCGTTAGTACATTGCCGTAGTCTCATTCCCAGAGTTGATTGATCTCTTCAGATCTGACTCAATGAAAATATAGCAGTGGGCATCTAATGAGTATCTTGCATCTCAAGATAAAAGTAAATGACTGCTAACACGGCTGGGACCACCACCCACCTGACTCAACTCCTGTCCTGTTAAAGGCTATGGGGCCGGGGGCGGTTCATTTAGATGAGGTCACCCGGCTGTGGTTGTATCGATTAGCAACCAATTATGTAATTCGCTAAAGGAAGGCAAAACCACCACATACAAAAGTGGGCCAATGTGTCCGGATTGCCTCTCGGTTACATCATTGCTCACGTATTTGGGGAAGCAACAATTGCTACTATGAGGAAATAGTTTTGACACAAACGGGTGTTTGAAATGTTCGACAACGTTCGATAAAATTACGTATATCAATGTTTCAAAGTGTATAAATATGTGGCCGTTTCCCACTTTTGGCAAATACTTTGATCTACTTTTAATTCTTCACGATCAATCAAATAACTTCTGATTCATCTTATTTCAAAACTATAACAAACTATTCCTAAAATGTCTGACACCGGTAGAAAAGATTTCTCTGACAAAGTGAAAGAAACTGTCACTCCACAAGACCAAAAGTCCTACTTGCAACAAGGTAAAGAAGCTGTCACAGATACCATTGACAAAATCTCTGGAAGATTACAACCAGATGAATCAAAATCATCCACTCAAAAGGCTGGTGATGTTCTCCAAGGCCGTGATGATTCCAGAAAATGAATTGTTCTGTTGATTAGTCCCATGAAAATGATTTTGTTCATTTCTTTATATGCTGATGCCTTATCTTTCTAGATAGTCGTACGGTTTTACATCGAAAGTGATTTCCATTAATATAAGCATGCTATTATTATATTTAAACATCTAAAATCGTAAGCCAAAACAGAACTAGAAACAAATATGATACCCTTAAAACGCAAAGTAGTTACATCTTTTAGCGACCAGTATACCTTATTTCGAATGGACGAGTGGCGTTGTATGCGACGAATGCAAAACCAGCAGCCAATTCGAAACCAATATCAGCACCACCACCAATCTTCCCAGCAATAACACCCAAGTACCAATTTTGATCCATACCTAGAACTGCACCAACAACACCACAACAGAAGGCAAAAGTACCTGCAAGTCCAATAGGATATTTGGATTTATCATTCCAACCACTTACATCATATCCTTTAAAACCTTTTCTGTAGATGAAATGTTCAGAGAAGGCAATAGCTTCATAAATGGCCAGGTAATAACCTATCAAATTCATGAAATTTTCCATAACATCTTCAAAATGGTAATAAGCAGGAATAGCAATAGCTAAAGTTAAAAAATTACCAGCGATAGACCAAGCAATTCTTGGTATCTTGGCCATTGGAGACCAAAAGGCTTGAGAACAGAAGGCCATGGTATACATATTTGGAACAGCATTGGCAACGGTGGAAAGTGCAAGAATAACAGCACAGAACTCACCAAACCCACCAAGAGAATCAACAGCTAGGATACAGTACATCAAACCACCTGCAGAATGCTTAGTATAGTAACTGTTCCAGACCTCGCTGGTGTTGATCCCCGTGATAGCTGCTGCACCTAAAACCATCGTGAAGATTAATGGGATAAACAAACCAATGGAGACCCCAAGAAATAATTTCCATTTTGGGTAGTCTTTTCTAATAAAAACAGTATAATCTGAAGCATAGGTGGTCCAGCCAGTAGCAAAACCGAAAATAGTACCACCAAAGGATAGAATACTTGCAGCAGTGGATTCTCCTGAAGAAAACTCACCGACGTAGAAATTCCCTGAGATTTTAAGTCTAGCTAATATCACTAAGAACACAAAAAGACTTGGGATCCAAGACCATTTCTCATAAGTGTGGACAACGTTATAACCAAACATGGAAACAATGATAACAATGAGAACCAGGATGATACAACCAGCCCAAGGTGGTAATTGATGTGGTTGATTAACCAGATTTAAAAGCTGTGCAGAAACCATGACATTAACAGCACCCCAACCAATACAAGCAATACCAGTCAATAAAGCAAATATTCTCATTGCTAAACCACCAACTAGATATCTTGAAATCATCATTTGTCTTAAACCAAACTGAGCACCAAAACAACTAAAGAATGCAACTGAAAATAGACCCAGTAAGTTGAAGAAGATGATGGTTAAAACTGCTTCCCAAAATGATAAACCAAATATACCACCACCTAACATACCTAGAGCCATTGCACTATTGACCATATTAGCACTGAACCACATAGAACCTGCAGTTATAGCACCTTCTTTTTGATTCTTTTCATGTTCTTCGATACGTTCAAGACCTTTGTTCTCAGCATTAAGTAGAACCGCTAGTTTATTGAAAATAGAAAGTCTTGTTTCAGTTTGTGAACCATGATGCGACCAGGATTCTTGATCGGGACTCTCATAGGTCTTCTCTAGGTCCGATTCCTTATATGATGACATCTTGTGATATTTGTGTCAAAGTATAACCGAGAATCAATTAAACTATGCCATCTTTTAAGATTTAAACCATCACGACCTCAAAACTAGAATGAAATAGCAGACCGGCTGCATTTTATACCATAATGACAATAATAGAGTCATGGAAAACGGTAGTTGTGAAAAAGCTCCCGAGTCTTCGTATGCTCCCAACGGTACTTCTCTACTGATGCCTAATGAAAATCACAACAGCCAAAAAAAAAAAAGGCCCGTGCGTATTATGCCTCACGCGTAGGCAGAAACATGGAGGCACATGAACAAACTGAGAGAGAGCCGCCCGCCTCGAAACGCTAGGGAGTGTCCTCCCCAGTCCCATCGTTGGTCGTTATCTCGCTTCTTCCTCACAACAAAGAATATAAGAACGTATTGGACAAGTTTGACACAATACCGTCTAATAAAATATCACGGCGGAAATGGAAAATACTTGATGCAAGGGAACCGTTAAATCATCGGAGAAATAAAACCGTCTACTCATGTACATTGATTAGTCAAAAGGGCAAGGCGAATTGTTAAACATGACAGGAAAAACTTCTCATTCGTTGATCGCATCCGTACAATCAATCATTTATTAGTTTAATTAGTTGTTGATTTTTTTGACTCTGAATTCAAAAACATCACGTGAACAATATATTACATCAGCACTTACATAATTAAATATAACAAATCATACAAATCCGATGTAGTGTAACGGCTAGCACGGTTCGCTTTCACCGAGCAGACCGGGGTTCGACTCCCCGCATCGGAACTTTTTTTTCTTTTTGGCTGCCACCAAGAAACAAGCAGCCCAGAATGTGAGCCACCGAATTTGATATGAACCTATTTCTATAAAGCATAGAGAGATATTTGAAGTGTTTCTACAACGTTTTATACTAAATTATTATATGACTTTTTCTGTTAAAAAAAAAAGTCGCGGGACCCTTTTCCAAGAATTGTGTATTTACCAAAATCTGGGGAAGTTTCTCTAAAGATTCAAACATTCCACTCATTCTTAGTAAATCTAGATATAAAAGTAACAACTTAAATCTTGAATCAGCTTTGCTAGCTCAAATGAGCTCGAAAAAAAGAGCTCAAAAGATGAGCTAGCAGTGTAGTGTTCTTGAGATGATAAAATTGAAAGAGGAAGTATCTTATAGTGTACCTAGTGTTCAGTGTAGGAAACTACTTAGCACATTCTACAAGTTTAAACGTTGCAATTTGAGTTTATTTTTCACAAAAGATTAGTGTTTAACCTTTATAATCTACTAATCGTATTAGGTACTAGAAATAGTGAGATGATAACCATTCACTAGTGGCAATTGAGATCTTTGAGCTGTTTGAGCTGTTTGGTATACTATAAAGGGAGGATGAGTTTGCCATTTTCCCAGTTTTATTTCCTCTTCTCTTTTATATCTTTCAGACCTTATCAGAAGAGAGAATATAATAAAACCACACTCGTTTACAATGTCAGTCATCAGAGTTTGCCAAAATGAGGTTCATGATTGTGCACCTTACTCCACCAGACCTCGGGGTAATTTGTTCTTCAGAAAAACGAATCTCTCGGTAAAAGCTCACGGCTACCAACCAGCAGAGTTAACTCCAGAACAATGCCTGATCAGTGTCGAAAGACAGAACCTGATATATGACAATGATGCCTTCACCAAGGCTCTAACAGATCACGTTGCTGCCTGCTCTAATTTGAACTGCCACTCTTTGGATGCCGGTTGTTATGAGTTTAAAACACTTGTACCAAGAGGTTCATACAACCTGTACAACCATCGTACTATTTACTACACTGAGCCTGGGCGTGAAAACAAGCATAAGCTATGTGGGTATTGCAAGATCGACTGGTGCTCGGGAAAGTTGCCATTCTACGATACAAGCAACAATGCCTATTCTCATCATTTGAAGAACGTACATGGTGTATTGAACAATGGCTCTGTCATGCTTCAACCAACTGTTGGATATTTGATCAAGATCAATGATCCATCAGACAGAAGGGTTGTTGCAATCTGTCCTTATAGCAAGGATGATGGTTCCAAGTGTTCTACTAAGCATGACTTAAACTTTGGTGAGTCTGAGAGTGTTTTCAAAGCTTACTTCAGACACTGTGCTGCTTGTCATAATGGAAGATCGTCGTCCAAAGCTAAGAAGATCTATGGTGATCAAATAGATCGTAGCATAGAGATATTTGGAGCTCTCCATGTGAAGGATGCTTTACAAGATACCTTAAACGACTGTTTGCAATATGATAGTTTACCGGGCGCTCCAGAACTTCCAGACTTGGTAGAAGATGATTCAGACGAAACGAATGATCTTGAGGATGAAGTTTACCAAAATATGCTACAATATACCAATCTCGGTGTTCAGCTATTGGATGGAGAGGATATTTCTGAGGAATCAATTACTGGTGAATCAGTAACATCCTCGGATGTGGAGGACATTGAAAGATTCTTCAATGATCAATCAGAACAAACATGGCAAGGTCAAGATCAGGTGCAGGATATGCTTCAGATTGAAGAGCAGCCACAGTCAGTTTTTTTAACTGACGATATGTATGACGGTCTTGAACCAATTGTTGACTTCATTAACTCTGCTATATAATGAAAGGGGAAGGTGCTATGAGAAAATTCAATAAAATATAGACTGTATTAATAGATATTAAATTTCTTTTGACTTGAACCCCTTGTTACGTAGAAGGCTTGTAAGAATTGTATTACCACGGATGTTACTAGAGTCTGATTACCGAGTGTACTTCGATGTGAAAACAAGGCAGGCAACTCAGAGTGTCCCTCCTCCAACAACTAAAAAAAACCCTTACTGAAATAGGAAAAGCACTCTTCTCCAACAAACAAAACAAACAAAACAAACATAACAAGCAAAAGAACAAAGTATTCTTTGTCTATAAAAGAGTTGTTGAATCACACCAACTTGCGTCAAAAAGTCTATTACATCGCCTTAACACTCCAAACACAATGGGAATCCTTAATCTCGAAGATCAGCTGGTATTCTACAGATCTTATCACTACGACAGAACAAACGTATTGATCCACGCCATATTTGTTCCTACAATCCTATTCTCCTCGATAGGACTGTTGAACAACGTCCAAGTATTTGGTTCCACTCTTGGTTTATTGGTCGCTGTTGGGTATTCCATCTTCTACATCCTATTAAACTGGAGAACAGGAGTCATTGCCACACCAATCGTTCTTGGTATGGGATTTTTAACTAATCATTGGTTACAATTGGATCAAGAGAAGTACAATAAGTTGTTCATCAGTTTGTTTATTGTCGGTTGGGTTGTTCAGTTTATTGGACATGGTTTCTTTGAGAAGAGAGCCCCTGCTTTGTTGGATAACTTAGTCCAGGCCTTGGTTCTAGCTCCATATTTTGTCTTGTTTGAAGGCTTGTTCCTGTTAGGATATGATCCAGACTTGAAAAAAAGAATTGATGAAAAAGTTGTTCTTAAGATACAAGAGTTCCGTGATAAGAAACAAGTAAAGTCTGAGACTAACTGAATTGGGGACTTTCGTATTTGGTCAGAGACAGATTTTAAACGGTTAGGAAGGAGGAAATCCGTATTTATTGGAGACGTTTAGTTATTTATGAAATATGTGTGTATAGTGAACCAAATATTTATGAGAGATGATGTACAGGTAAAAGTAAACCATTCTAGTTAGAACTTTGGCTTGCGCATGTTTACTTAGTTAGCTTCTGAAAATAGTCGTCAACAATCTTTGGTGAGCCCGTCACTCGTTAGAAATACTCACTGGTCCTTTTTTTCCATCAGATGCTGTTATTCACCCGCTCAGCAAAACATTAATGGATAAAGAGGATACCTCTTCCACGAAACACAGAGAAATATGGTTTATATTTCGTTTTGTGTCAAAGCAGATGAAATCCCTCGGGATCGATAACGCCCTCTCTAGACATCAACAAAAAGCTATAAAAGGAATGGGAAAATCCTTTCATTGCTCCAGTATGTAATATATTGATCCTGTTGCTGATCGTAAATGGTCTCACCTTCAAATGCACACTTTCAAGGCCATCACATTGAGACATCAGAACAACGCGATTGTTGTGCCGTATTATAATCAGATTGAAGGTTCTACGGCGAATAACAATCGTGATGAAAGCAGAATTAGGGAGAACCAGATATGCATAGACACAGAACTGTCTGTAGAATTGGCAAGGGCTTTGGATATTTCAATAATGGAGTTGTATGGTGTGTTGGTCTATGCTGAGAAGATGGGCATTCAGGATACCTTTGACATTGATGAGTTGATCAATTTTAGGATTGATAACTTTGCACGAAAAAACATGATTGATACCGGTAGATGAATCTTGCCTTTACTATAAGGTATAGTGATTATTTCATGTTCATTTTGCGGCGTATTTCAATTTATAGTTATTTATTGTTATTTATAGGTGGAGTTGGAGCCAGTTAATGTAGCAGAGGTTGTAGAGGTACAAATTCCTTTCTTGCGTTCATGGAAATGGCTCCTTCATTAGTTTATCTCCACCTCCATAACATAACCATCATAAGATCATCACTTCAAAGTGTTCTATATATATCTTACATTTCCACCTTTTTGACATTGGACTTCCGTTGTCGGGCCTGCAACAGGTGATGTATCTCCAGCAGTTTGTCAGTGGCATTAGAGATAACAGAAGACCTTTAGTAAAAAACTGATCACAGGAGAAGCAATGCACAGCAGTTAAAACAAAACGCAAACAAAGTTAAAAACTTTTACCCGATAAGCACTACAAAACAAACATCTTTTGTGTCATTTTTCTTTTTAGATCTATTGTAGTCGAAACGGCGGCGTTCAGTTCCCGTTTCCTGCGTTTAAGGCTTCTCTTGAAAAACTTTTCCGGTGCAGCCTTTCGTTTCAGGGGGAGCCAGAGTCATGGTTCTCTCTCTGAGTCGGTGGAGGCTGCATTCACCCAGCATTTTGCAATGCACGTATGACTCTTTTCGTAAACTAGTAGAAAAAATCAAACAGATTCCTACCTTATTCTTCTGTTTTCTTCCTGAACTCTATATTGTTTCTATTCCCGAATTTACACTAGTCCGTCCAAGCACATACACACCACCAACCACACAATGGTTCTTCTGGACATCATCAACACGCTTCGAAGCGACAAGTCATTACCACAGTTCCTTCTATCCAAATCAATCACTCTGCCTGCACTTCTCTTCGTTCTCTACAAACTGATCTTTGATGAGCCTTCCTCTACTAATCAGTTGAACCCTGAAAAGGAAACCAAAACACCATCATCAACTAATGAGAAACAAAAATATCCCTCCACCGACAATGACGCATATGGATCACTGGGTGTTGCCATTGAAGCCGAGTCCCCAGATTTTGATTGGAAGACCGCCCATCCAATCAAATACAGACCATTTAAGAAGGGTCCATACAAACTGGTAATGGGTATCCACAACATTCCTCCATCTGAATGGTTCCTAGTTGAGAGCACTTATAAACAGTATACGGACTTGAAATGGTCTTATGTCACAGATCCTGCCCTGTACAACCACAATATCTTCTTGACTGAGGATTGTGTGGATACTGCTATTGAGTTTTATACCATGGCCACTGAATTCATGTTAAAGAGATATCCTATGTGTTTTGAGATCAGAGGTGATCAGATTTATAACAAGATAAGAGACGACTATATACCATTGAGAGCCGAATCTGTTGAAGACCCTAAACAGTTGATTGTGTTTCTGAGTAGAACCCTTGAAGAAGATTTCATTCTGATGAAACAAGATCTGGAGAACTATGATACTGATGAATATATCTTTAAAGGTGGTTGTTTTGCATTTGCTGCTGGTTTTGATCCGATGGATAGATTCAAGTTACCAATGACCGGTATCCATGGTCCTGTTCCTGAATATAAAACCAAACTACGCCCACAGATGAACAAATTCTTTGATAAATTGAAACCGTACAGCTATGTGAGAAGAAACAACTGGTCCATCCAGACTCATAACAAAGTGTTTGTAATGAATGAGAATAAAGGCGTGGAGGATGAAGAGATGGAAGCATTGAACGCAGATACTTTGGATTTCAAGAGAGAGGTCTATTTTAGATCAGAAAGACAAGTGTTGACCAAGCTGCCAAAGACTGGAGCTATTGTGTTCAGTATTAGAACCTATCTAACCCCAATGGCCGATATCAAAGAAGAAGAGAGCAAGGAAGAGTTAATTGGCGGTATCGAGGAGATGCAAGAAACCATTGGTCAATACAAGAAGAAACCAGAATGGGGGCCTCCTGTGGTCAAGTTTTTGAAAGGTGAGAGTGATGGTTGTGATAAACCTTGGATCAAAGGACTGGAATAGATGCGTTAGAAAGATATAATATAGTTTAGAAACACTGTACATAGAATATAGATTCACGAGTACACACATCAGAATAACAAAAAAAAACAGATAGAGAATTAGAGAATTATTGGTTTGAAAGCATTGCTTCGATACCTTGACATATACCTCCATTAAGTTCGGGTAAGACACATCTCTTTTTCATGAGGCGGAAATACACATTAAGGTCTCTCACTATTATCTTTGACAAGACTACAGATGCGATGTACTGGGTATGAATGTTATATTTATAATGGACAAGGAGGTTCAATGGACCTTGTTGGTGGCTAGGGAATTGAGATTGACTGGAGTTGGTTTTAAATTTCGATCAATTCTGTATTGTTGTTGAGTTGGTACGACTGTGAAAAGAATCATACATTGGAAAGAACGTCCAGCAGTGAGCTATATAAATACAACAGGAAAGGGATAAGGAAAAGCGAATGGCGATGTTTATCTGAGCGGAGTCATTGTGCTCACTTTTAGTACTTTTGGTTTGAATTTGAGTCTCTGATTAGCTCTCTCACACTTCCCCAAACAGAGCTGGCGGCTACTGCTAAAGCAAGAAAGGAAATTTAAACCAATAAAACGAAACGAGAAACGCTTTACTGGGAAATCATCTGACGTAAAAGGCGTGTTTCCTTAAGCAGAATGAGCACAGAATGGACAGAAGAGCGGACCTTTGCATTGAGAGATCTCCTTCTACAGGAACAATCGCAGTTGCAATTAGGCAAGAAGCTAGGAAACTCAAACTACAAAGCGATTGCCATCAATCTCAACCAGATTTTTCCAGGACTTAACATCTCCAGCCAGAGTGTTCGATATAAGAAGAACGCGCTGAGCTCGGTGTTCAAAAAGATACACCAGATTGCCCAAATCAATGGTGTTGTGTTCAATCCAAACACATATCATATCAAGATCACAAGAGACCTTTATGAACACATCAAGAGTAGGGAACGGCAGAAGGGAGCGTACAAGTTCTTTTGTGCTATCAAGATCAACGACCAATATGGAAATATGCTTTTCAAGTCACTAGAGCGTGTGTTCATGACACAGGTTGAGCTGGATTTTGCTAACCAATCATCTGGTGAAGCTGTTGTTAGCAGTGCTGCAATGAACTTTGGCTTTCCCTTCAATAGATTGAACGATAATGGAAATAGTGCGGCTATTAAAGTGTCTGACTTGAGTAATACTAATGAAGGATACCCACAGCTAAGTTCAAATCTCTTGTACAACGAAGGAAATCAGCACAATTGTGTGAATCAAGTCAGTAGACATTTATCGACAAAGCATCAGAACTTTCAGAATGCACTTCAACAAGAGCATGGAAGAGAAGTGGTAAGAGAGGATTCAGATCAAAAGGAAAACAAGAACCATGAACAAGAAGATAGCTCAGCTACACTTCACCAGGAAGAACTATCAAGAACTCCATTTTCTGAAAAGTTAACACCAAAGCACAAGATCATTGAGGAAACTTCATCAGATTCTATCATAGCTTCGCTCAACAACATCAAATACCATATAAAGAAACAGAAGTTTGACTCAATGATGCAGAAGCTTAAACATGATCCTGTCGAGGAGTCTGAAAAGAGAATAGAGGCCAAAGACCTAGATGTGTTTGTCACTAATAGTCTTCCCCATGAACAGACGCAGCCAATTGGACTACCTCAATTTAACTCAAGGGTTCAAAAGTTATATGATCAAAAGCTAATAACAAAACAAGAGATTGAACAGTACGTGACTTTTACGGTCACAAGCCCCAAAGCTGAAATTTCAGTGTACGAAACTTTAAAGAACAAGCTTGTATTCAAAGATGAGTTGCTAGCATTGGCTTTCAAAAAAGTGATTGAACGATTCGAGCTGAAACGTTAGAATAATAAGTTTGTAATTTGGGAATCTTTGCTATGATATAAGCCTATTCAACAGTTTTTGTAATTTGATCTGTAAAGAGCATTTTATCACAAAGTAATGGAAGCATCATAGTTCAGTGAACGAATAACAAATAACAACAACATGAAGTAAAACAAAACGGTAGTGACCACTAGAATCAAAAAAAGAGGCACATCAAGCGTTCTGTTCCAGAAAGGTGTACTTCGACTATGTATTCTTAGAAACAACATAGAACCCGTAAAACATACTGAGGATACCGATGCAGCAATATAAGATCAAGCTTTTGTTGAATTCAGGACTGTGACCAGTTCTCCAGAAAATAGGTACTGGTGCAATAAAGATACAAAGGAAGTACAACCAGAACTTGTCAATAGAGGTCAACTCCTCTGCTGGTTTGATGTAAACGCCTTGAGCACGGTTTATTGCATCCTGTTGGGCCCTTTTTTCATCATAAGGAGGCACATTCTGGTCCGCATATGGAGTTGATTGTTTCTCTGGGTCAATTTCTGGTCCCTTGCGATCTGGAGCAGGCGCATAAGCAGGGTCTTGTTTTTCTAAATCATTGTTGAGCTGTGACATTAAATAGTTTGAGAGCGATGTTTGATCTGAGGTGCTGATCTTGACATATCTGTTTTCTGCTTGAAAAGCCCAAGTGGTGTTGTTTATATACTACTCCCTCCTTTTGAACAGTAGCATCTTAAGATTTTCATGCTCAAGCTTCAGATTGTAGCAATACATGACCAGTTAAAGCAGCATGTGTCTAGAAACGTGGTTCAACACACTGATAGCTACATTGAGTCTGTACATCTGTCAACAAGGTACCACGTCAAATCAGTCACATCTTGAAAGAACTGTACAGCCTCGCCCAAGTTCCTCCTTTTAATACTGTATTCACGGTAATTAGACAATTAATATTTAGCAATGCCCTAAGCTGGAAGACAGAAACTGGGTGACCAAAAGATACACTCAGGCCTTCATGGGAATATTGGCAGTTTCCATACAACAATAAAAGACCACACGTGCAACAATAACAAAGAGGAGACAAACTAAACAAGCAAAACACATGCGCGTAAATGTTTGATAACTCAGATCAGATCACAAAGGACCCTTAATCTGATGCATGACTGATAGGGTGGAGTTTGGAAAAGGATTCTGTGGACGAGGCATCGGTTACCACCACTGAGCACTGTAACTAACAGAAGTAGTTCCATGTTGTGTTGCAAGTATGGGTATTACTTACTTTAAGATTTACTCGGCCGAACTGTGCCATCTAAAAATAGAAACCTTTTACCTTGCGATCCAGCAATATTGAAATAAAAGTAACTGTACGGTTATGGAACTAAAATGCAGGAAACACATGTAACCCACTAGTCTTACTTTAAGACTCTTAATTGAGCCAAATATAAGTGATTCAATTTCCGCGTTTGAGGTAAAGCGTATATTATCGGTAAGGACAACACATCACATGGTCTATCACGTGCTAATTCACGTGATAATTTCATAAGTTTGAAACATGAGTATTTGGGGTTTTTTAAAGGGTTTTAAAGCATGGTTATAATAAGAATGAATTAAACTACATAAAAACATTACTCAATTGCCTCTAACTCTTCTGTTTAACGAGATATAAATGACACTAGAAGTAACACCCGGACATCAATATCTCTAGAAAAACTGACATGGTTGGGCTCTTTTGGGGAGCAGCGGTTCCCAGCTCTGAAATATCTTTACAATATCTCAGCGGGGGAAACCAACACACAGGCGCCTATCACTGTTCACACTGACTAGCTTGATCAGGCGTATCATGTGATGGCTATTGGTTTCATTTCGGGAATATCCTTATATTTGGGTGATTGAGTTGAGATGAAGCGGTGGAGCTGGTTATGATTGATCCTCCAAATCACCACAACAGAAGCACCGTAAAATAAGATGGGTAGACTGGTGTACTTTGGTGTTGATCAAGGTCACAGCAAGATCACTTCTATATATGATTGATGAGATGGCTGTGATTCCAAATCAAAATAATGGAATCTGGGTCTGTAATTGGTCCGTCGATCAATCTCAAAGGCTCCTTCATCTCTGTTGATAATACTCAATTATCTTGTATCAAAAGAATTGGACTCTTAAACTTGTCGTTGATCCAAAAGTCGTGAATTCAATGATAAATCCAGTGAGTGGTTTATCTGAATCAAACTATCTAACAGAAGCTTGCCAGGTCATATCAGACATGAATAAGACTACCAATCTTATCGCCAAACTGGTGAGGTCTAACAGAACAGAAAATAAAACAGCTCCTCTATCTCAAAAACCAAGAAATGGTGGATCCCAGTCAGATCATCAGTCGGAAAATCAAAATAGAAGATGGTCAGGTCACATCAAAAACGAATAAGGTCTGGCAGAACAGAGATTAAGACAACTCATCCAGCTCTAGAAACCTCTCAATCAGAACATGAATAAAAATAGGAAGATCACACTTAGAACATCAAAACAGCATCTGGTTATGTCGAATCAGAAACAAAGAATAGGACAGTCCATCTGGTCCTCGTCAAATTGGTGAGATCTAACAGAACAGAGATTAAGACAACTCATCCAGCTCTAGAAACCTCTCAATCAGAACATGAATAAAAATAGGAAGATATCACTCAGAACATCAAAACAGCATCTGGTTAGGTCGAATCAGAAACAAAGAATATGACAGTCCATCTGGTCCTCGTCAAATTGGTGAGATTTAACAGAACAGAGATTAAGGCAGCTCATATAGCTCTAGAAACATAAAAATAGAAAGATATCACTCAGAACATCAAAACAGGATCTGGTTAGGTCGAATCAGGAACAAAGAATAAGACAGTCCATCTGGTCCTCGTCAAATTGGTGAGATTTAACAGAACAGAGATTAAGACAGCTCATATAGCTCTAGAAACATAAAAATAGGAAGATATGACTCAGAACATCAAAACAGCATCTGGTTAGGTCGAATCAGGAACAAAGAATAAGACAGTCCATCTGGTCCTCGTCAAATTGGTGAGATCTAACAGAACAGAGATTAAGACAACTCATCCAGCTCTAGAAACCTCTCAATCAGAACATGAATAAAAATAGGAAGATATCACTCAGAACATCAAAACAGCATCTGGTTAGGTCGAATCAGAAACAAAGAATATGACAGTCCATCTGGTCCTCGTCAAATTGGTGAGATTTAACAGAACAGAGATTAAGGCAGCTCATATAGCTCTAGAAACATAAAAATAGAAAGATATCACTCAGAACATCAAAACAGGATCTGGTTAGGTCGAATCAGGAACAAAGAATAAGACAGTCCATCTGGTCCTCGTCAAATTGGTGAGATTTAACAGAACAGAGATTAAGACAGCTCATATAGCTCTAGAAACATAAAAATAGGAAGATATGACTCAGAACATCAAAACAGCATCTGGTTAGGTCGAATCAGGAACAAAGAATAAGACAGTCCATCTGGTCCTCGTCAAATTGGTGAGATCTAACAGAACAGAGATTAAGACAACTCATCCAGCTCTAGAAACATAAAAAATGGTAGATCTTAGTGGAAACATCAAAACAGGATCTGGTTATGTCGAATCAGAAACAAAGAATAAGACAGTCCATCCGGTCCTCGTCAAATTGGTGAGATCTAACAGAACAGAGATTAAGACAACTCATATAGCTCTAGAAACATAAAAATAGGAAGATCTCACTCAGAACATTAAAACAGCATCTGGTTATGTCGAATCAGAAACAAAGAATAAGACAGTCCATCTGGTCCTCGTCAAATTGGTGAGATCTAACAGAACAGAGATTAAGACAACTCATATAGCTCTAGAAACATAAAAAATGGTAGATCTTAGTGGAAACATCAAAACAGGATCTGGTTATGTCGAATCAGAAACAAAGAATAAGACAGTCCATCTGGTCCTCGTCAAATTGGTGAGATTTAACAGAACAGAGATCAAGACAGCCTATCTAGATGTTGAAACCTGGAAAATGGTATAGCTCAATCAGAACATCAGTCATCAATCAGAGCACCAAAAATAGAAGATGATCATTTCAATATAAAGCAAAGAATAAGACACCTTTTTTGAAGCCTGGAAAATGACAGAAAGCAGAATATCAAAGCCTCCAATACAAGACTGATGAACACTGGAAAGAGCATCTTGAACCGGAGGTGTACATATATGTTAAGAATGCTAGCAGCTGACTCTGAATTGGTATCAGCATCTCATTGTGAATACGGAAATCATCGAGTACATGGATGGTATGATTCTACAAAGGTGAATCAGCGAATAAAAAGATTTAGTGAATTCTTATGTACTTTATAATTACTGTGGTTTTGTGATACTTGGGACTCCTCTGGTTTTGTGAACAATCTAGCTGGGATTGACTTTGTGGACCATTATATGCCTCTTTTTTGTGGACAGTCGAACTTAAATAACGCCTTGCTCACTGTTATTTGCATGTTTCTGTAATCGATCTAGCCCAAATTTGGATTTGTGAAAGGAAATGCACCAAATGCAATGAAAGGTTTTTGTGTTCCTACAGGCCACAGATCCATCTAGACATTTTGAGTCTTGAGTTATGAGTATTTCTTCTATTGTTGACCATGGTCAACATGGTTTTGTGGTGTTGATTATATTACCTTTCATACAGTACAAATAACATGATTGACATCGTGATTATGGGTCATTTTTTAGCTGTGTTACGGGGAGATAAGTAGTCATCCATTGTTTGAATATTAGGGTATATACTCTTGTAAATATATTATCACTATTAGAGGAGACAACCATTTTCACTGTAGTTTATTTATCCAATAGAGGTTTATTTATATCTGTTGATAATTTGGAGGGATAACTTTGCCGCTTTTGTTCAATGGCGCGGAGCAGATTGGAAAGCTCAATCAATCACATCGGGCAATCTCTGTCTGAATTTATTCAGAACGCTGATTAAAGTGATGCGGGAAGGAAATCAGAATAAAAGGAGACTCAATTTCTCTGGTTTCTTGTGATCGTAATATTCAAAGGTCGATTTGGGGAAATAATGGGCTATTCCTTACAGATAAATGATTTCAAACTGGAGACCGTTCTGTCGAAATCATTCACCATCCCACTTCTTCTCTTTCTCCTCTACAAAACTGTTTCTTCCTCTTCAAAACCTGAGATTGTCAACAAAGAGCAATCAACATCAGACTCTTCAACTACTGAGCTATCTGAAGAACATGGAAATGGGAGTCTTGGAGTAGTAATCCAGCCTGTATCTCCAGATTTCGATTGGAAGCTTGAAAGACCTTACAGGTATAGGCCGTTCAAGAAAGGACCATATAAGCTGGTGATGGGCATCCATAACATTCCACCTTCTGAGTGGTTCTTGATCGAGGATACCTATAAAGAGTACACTGATTTGAAAGCTGGATATGCCAAAGATCCCAAATTACCAGATCATATTTTCTTTTTAGCTGAAGATGCAATTGAGGCTACCATTGAGTTTTATGAGATGACTGTTCAGTTCTTATTGGAGAGATATCCAATGTACTTCTACAAGAAGGGTGACCTATTGTACAACGCAATTAGAGGTGAAGCAATCCCTCTAAATCCCCGTGATGTCGATGATCCGAAACAGCTCAATGTTCTCTTATCAACACAAATAGAAGAGGATTTTATCATATTGTTCCAAGACCCTGAAAACTATGGGACGGATGAGTATATTTTCAAGAGTGGTGTTTTTGCGTTTGCAGGTGGATTCGATCCAGCCAAAAGAGCATACAAGCCATTATCAGCAGTGCATGGACCTGTTCCGGAATACAGAGAGAAGCTACGTCCACAGATGAATAAGTTCTTTGAGAAGTTCAAGCCGTACAACTATGTCAGAAGGAATAACTGGTCAATACAAACACATAATAAGCTGTGCAATATCAGCATTGGCAAAGGCGAAGAAGGTGAGGAACTGAAACCGCTTGATGCCGAAGAACTAGACTTCAAAAGGGAGGTTTTCTTCAGGTCAGAGAGACAGATCTTGACAAGACTACCAAAAACCGGTGCTATCGTCTTCAGCATCAGAACCTACTGCACACCAATGTCCCAGATAAGAGACGAGAGTCTATCTGGTGAACTGATTGGTGGCATTGAAGGCATGCAGGAGTCCATTGGGCAGTACAAGAGAAAGCCAGAATGGGCAGATGCAGTGGTGCAGTATCTGAAGAGTGAGACTAATGGTTGCGATAAACCCTGGATCAAAGGACTGGAGTAGATGATCTCTCGGAAAAAAAGATCCAGAAAGTGTCAGAAGTTCACTGATGATTGCTCATGTTTAGTTTTGCTCTTACTTTAATTTAATATTTATTCTATTCTATCGATACGTTAGTTATTCTCTCGTATTTCGTATTTCGTATTTTAGCTCATCTCGAAAAAAAAAACATCATCCACTAAACAAGACACAAAAAGTAACATCACCTCAACTGCCAAAGAGGACTAAACAGCTAAGCAGTCAGAAAAGTCTACTGCGCACTTGGAAATGGGAGTAATAGAACTTGCCACGAGGTCTGTCTTCACCAGAACCACCTTGATCACGAAGAAGGAGCTATTATCGCTGCCCAATGACCAGTTACAGCTGAAAGCACTACACAGAAGGTTCATACGACTAGCATACTTCTTGCCCAAAAA
The DNA here is from genome assembly GCA_030556525.1 of Wickerhamomyces quercuum. NCBI lineage: Eukaryota > Fungi > Ascomycota > Saccharomycetes > Phaffomycetales > Wickerhamomycetaceae > Wickerhamomyces > Wickerhamomyces quercuum. Next base: position 257,407 of record JAKTUE010000003.1, read on the forward strand.
GAAATACTCTGACATCTACAAGGCAACAGTCAAGAAAAGATTCGAGGAGAAGGACAATTATAACACTAAGCTCCGTCGTATATTACCAGGAGCATCTCCAATCTCGCGAGATGAGTTGATAGAAAGAAGTATAAATACTCTAGAGTTCATATCAAGAGCCATGTGTTTCGAAGATGATTTTTATTCTAACATAATGTTGAACTTGATCAGAGTTGAAGAATCAAAGAGGCTGCTTACAGAAAAGATGAGGAATAGCTACAGGTTGATCGATTACTATATTGAGAATTTGGAGTATCATAATATTGGAGACCCACAAACGAAGCTGCCACTGGATAAGAAGAAAGAAGCGTTAGCCTATCAATTTTCGGGTCTGAGAGACTTTGACCTTACGGTTGCCAGGCTGAACGAATCTGCACGTTTGTGCTTATGAAAATGATTTACATTAGTACATATAAAGTGTTACCAACTCATTTGATTTCGTTATGTTTATGCTGTGATTATACACTTGAAAACACAATTCAAAGTTACATCACATTAAGGATTTTTATCGACAACTATAGTTGTAAACTCAACTGGAGGATCCGGATTCCTAGTCTGTTTGTGCAGAGCTGCGATATAGATGACTGCTATTGCCAAACCAAAAATGACGCACCAATTGAACCACCCAATATAAATCTTATATGCAATGCTGTCATGCAGTTGATAAAGATTTTTTCCATACTTAAACCAGATACAACACTCAAATAAGGCATACCCTGCAACCAATAGACTAATTGTGAGGTCATAGACAATCTCAGAAGGATGATCTGAGAAGTCAACGTTTAAGAGCCGTCTTAAAGTCAAAACAATACTCGGTAAAGCAAGAACCATAAAAGTCACATAGAAAGCAAAGATTGCGACTAGGAAATTACTCTTATTGGGATCTATGACCATGTCACGCATCATCAACTGTGTATATATCGGTGTGAATTCAGCAAATCCATCATTCACAGGAACAAGAAGAATGCTTGCCATAACTAAAAGTTGGAATATGAAATAGACCACTAGGGAGGCCAAAGAACAATAGCCACAAACTCTTTTGACCGCATTACCTGAATTTAACTTTTTCGTCAAAACATAGGAATCGATGAGGAGTATGGTAAATAAGTAGTAGCTCACATTCCAAAGCTGTAAATATATGAAAGCAAATATTCTAGATCCAAAATGAAATTTTGATAAGCCTGCCAAAAGGATCTTTTCAATGAATGGGAAAATGGCCATTGCTGAACAGAGTATGTAAGTTGAAAAGATCTCACCACCATCATTCTCTCCTTGTTGATCATGAGGCAGTGGATCAAGACGGGCAAATGCAACTACTATCGCAAAGAGAGGAATCAATCCCCAAACCACTAATGAATCTGAAAGATCTTTGTCGAACAAGGTGTCACCAAACATGTTTCTCCTTTTGAGTTGACTGGTTTCTTGTAAGTCCAGGAAACCAATACATGAGATTGAGTTATTTGAAACACTGAAAGAAGTAGCAACGGAGTCATTCGTGTTTAAGGACGAATGATTCTCCCCTACCAAGTATAATTCATGATGAAACTTCTGAACTAGATGATTAGGAAGACTGATAGTAGTATTATCTTGTAATTCATACTGGAAAGTCGCATGGTGAGACGAATAATCACCAATCAAGGTATAGAGGTAAAAAGTCTCGTAGTTCTCTCCAAAAACAAAAGGAAACAAGGGAGACGATACGGTCTTTAGTGCTGTTGGAAATCTTATCCGACCACCATCAGAATCTCCTATAGTGGTGGCAGTTGGGTGAAAGTGGCATTCTAATTTCTGATATCTATGCGCTGTTTCAGTAACATTCGCCAAACAACTGGAAATAGTCTGAGTGATAAGCAAGTAGATAAATAACATCAACGGCAAGGAAAAAAAGGGATAATCTGGATGATATGAAAAGGTTTAAAAAACAATCAAACATCTTTTGAAATTAATACACATCTTCTGAGAATTTAATAGCTGTTTTTAGTGCCTTTTCTGTTAAAAACAGAAATTATTCCAACTGAAAAGAAGTAATTCACTCTCACCATATATCACAGTGTGAGGTGTCGTTTTTGATGGCATGAAAGAACAAAGTCCAGCTTTCTTGCTAAACCCATCACACTCTCTTTAAGACTTCATCAGATCAGAATTATCATAAAGATACGGTTTCTTGTAGCTACCACTTTCAGCAAAATGGAATTACTTTGTTTAAAAACCAATTGTGAAAGACCTCGAACAAATAACAGCGTTCAACAAACATTCGTAAGTATTATGGTGCCTGGTGGCATACTCTGGACTTTGATTAAAGTCTTAAATCTATTATACAGCTCCCATCCATGTCTGGTAACGCCTTGAGATGGACATTAAATTATATCGAAACAAGAGAAGTTGAAAAGGATCGCACGTGACTTTTTAGACATGTTGTTTACGTCATCGCTTACTAAATGAATGGTTAATAAGCCCTGGTGTTCATAACTATATGATTGGTTTACTATTGATTATCAGGTATTAGAACGGTCGTCGAGATCCGGCCTTACTCTTGACTGGTCAGTTCTACAGAGATCGTCAATAACTCCCATCGTTTCCTAATCTAGCTAGTTACTTGGAGTCTATAGGGTGTTTAGTGAGTGTCTCTCGTCCGAGTGGACTTTTCCTATATACTAGAAGATTCCCACTTTTCTGCATTCATTAAATAGCTTTTAATAAGATAACTATTCCTTTTGATATCTAACTGTAGCTACTGTTAATACTTACTCTAGTGAAGTTGGGTATCTTGTGGGAAATTCATACCAATATCACAAACACACTGTGGGTTATGTAGACCCAAACGGCACTATGCGAATCCAACTAATGTACTTTCTATTCTATGGGAACAACTTGGACACCACACATTACCCGCTTTCAGGTATATCTACTCCTTAATGTCGATCCCACACATGGTCTTATCAAACCGATTTGAATTCTTACTTTTGTATACTTATTTGTATAGAAAAGGTTGTCTTATATTTTGGATTTCAACTGTTTTAATTGTTTCTTTGTAGAAGATCTTAAAACAAACTAAATCTGAAATAATCACTGTTTTATTTTGAACATAAAGCTCTTTCGAAGTGCCAACCTGATTTGAGGAACTTGGTGTGAGATTCTGTCTTCCAGCAAGATCTTCAACATAATCTCCTTGTTTCCTTGAATGGACAGGAGATCTAGTTATAGCTGTCTTAGTCGGTGTGTTGAAAACAGAGATTCCTTTCCTCAGAGCAGATGAGAAACTAGTTTTTCTCCCAATCTTCTTGGCACTAACTTTCTTGTCATCAACCTGTTCAACTGCACCCAGCTGTAGTTTATCATCTTCCACTGTTTCACGTGTGTTTACAGTATCCCGTATAGAGTCTTGTTGACGTCTATGAACAGCCACAGGATTCTTAGGATTCTGTAATTTAGCAGTTCTTGATAAAGTTGGTTTCCCCTTCCTACTTTGCGAGTACAACTCATCCATTTCGACTGTTTCACGAGGGACTAACACAGTTTTAGCTGAACCAGTCGAGATATTTCAATTTTGTTATGTTACTCCTCAACCTCTTCAGGTGTTGGCGAACTTCTGTTATCATCACTAATTCTATTGATCGTATCACTTGGTGGAGGCTCATGCATACCCATAGCATACATATATTCTACTCTCCGTAATTGGCGGTCAAATGTATCGTCAAGTGAACCTAGAGAAATAAGTCTAGATGCCTTTGTGCTATCCCTAAACACATTGTTGATGTTATCAGGAATCTTTCCGGTACCAATATAGCTCGGACGAGATACTGAAACAGCAATCGTGCTAGGTATATCTGTTCTGAGCGGATTATTAAATTGATGGCGTTTGGTAAAATCAGAAGAGAAAAAGTGATTAATATAAGTTAACTCCAATCTATCTCCTGTGTACAGTGTATCAGCAGGACATGGCATACTTGCATCCCCTTCAACCCAACGTAAATCACTTGTAATGATTCTTGGCTGTCTTGCATCTTCATCAAAACCTAAATCGTAGCGACTGATAGACTGAATGGTTTCAACAATCTTCTTCCCTGGTAAGGCAAAGTGCGCACCCCATGCATTAGAAACAAGAGTGTGTTTCTTAGCAGAAGGGTCCTGTACATTATCAAAGAAAAGCAAAGCTGGATTTCTTCTTGCACCAGTGAACTTCAGTGATGTTGTAGTGGTCGGTCCATCAGTACTGATGTACACATCACTTTCATATGCAGGCAGGTCGACCCTAGCACCGTTGGGATCTGCCCAAATAACCCAATCTGGACGTGGTGAACCCAAAAATTTAATGTCAGATGCCCTCAATAACGTATTTGGTTCAACCCAAAACCATGGGCTGATAACAGAACTCCTAATATGTCTTGGCGTTGGATTAACGATGTTGACTAGATGGTCGAACATGTCTCTTGTGCCCCTTGAAGGTGAACCTGTCATACCCATGAAAGCGAGCCAATTAGAAAGCCAGTTCTTAAACATCTTACGACCTGAATTACGTATTTTAAGTTCATGGTTTGACCACCAATTATCGTTTTGATAATCAAAAGATATATCCTTATCTGCAACCCTTGGAACTGATGAAACAGTAGGGAACCATTCACCATTACGAGTGACACCTGGATCACTCGGACCAACCAGCGCACCTCCAACCAACAAGATGCTATAAGCAATTTGTTGAGATGGGCCTCTCAAACCTATGGAGGGAGCTGGCAAGATTTCATCCTCATGCTTGTGGAATGCAATAACTCCACGTGGTTTATATAAAATTTTGTGGGCACCATTTAAAATGTCCCTAAACAAACCACCCTCATCGGTGTGAGCAACCAGGGTGTAAACAGAGGCAATAGACGCATTAAGAATAAAGATAAAACGATCGTTTTCTTCACTTTCATTGTACTGTGTTGCCAAAGCACAGATAACACCCCACAAAGCTTGACGGAGTGCGTCACCACTCGGAACCATGTAATTTAAAGTTCCATTACCATCGCCATCAATAATTGCATTTGATCCGGTCGACAAAATCAACTCAATCAAAGTACCATAAGCCATGTCAGAGATGGAATTCCTAATTAAATTAGAAATAAAGACCGACCCAGTTTCAATAGCGGATAGAGAACCTGGACGATCCAAAGGAATGACATCACCTGCATCTTCATACTCATTGTGCAAAACATCAAGTGTCGCTTTCGAGTCTTCAGCTGCATAAGCAAACATTGCACCGGCTCTAAACAACAATGCATCCAAGTTATATTCCTGTGGGAGTAGGTCGGCTGGATTTGTTGAATAATTGTTGAGAACCTCATAGATTGAATCACCCAGTTCAGAACTGTAGTTACTCGTGGTACCTCTATTAAGGGGGGTTCTATAATTGGAGCGAAAACGAGTGGACAACCTTTTACGGATAGCAGGCCCTTCACCGTGTAAGCCAATACGGTAAGTTGGGCGCTTGTTAACAATTGAGTTGGTTCCCCCAAATTTTGAGACCATTCGAATATTACCGGCGAAGGTATGGTAATTGGCCCTTCCGTCACCATCATAAGTGAAGTTCACACCTTGAGAAGGCAAGAAGCCAATAACTTCGTTCAAACGACCATAACCGTGTTGGAAAATGTTATTGTGCTCATCAGTGGCGACAGGGGAAGTTGCTGTACCTTTTGGTACAGAGATAATAGTTTCAGCTGTTCTGGACATTTGGATTTATATAGCGCTTATTTAAAGCTTCTCGATGCATGGGGGTGGTTGTTAATTCAACTAATGTACTTTCTATTCTGTGGGAACAACCTGGACACCACACATTACCCGCTTTCAGGTATATCTACTCCTTGGTGTCTATCCCACACATGGTCTTATCAGACCTATTTGAATTTTTACTTTTGTATACTTATTGTATAGCAAGGATTAACTTATATTTTGGATTTCAACTGTTTTAATTGTTTCCTTTTAGAAGATCTTAAAACAAACTAAATCAGACACTTACAGTACTCTACTTCATACTGATAAGTGCCACATACCACAGGTTACAGTGGCCGAGTGGTTAAGGCGATGCCCTGCTATTATAAGTAGCTGTTAGGCATTGGGTTCTACCTTCGCAGGTTCGAATCCTGTCTGTGACGCCATTTTTTTGTGAAAATTTCATTCAAAATCAATGAAAACCGTGTTTACTTTTGCCGAAGGAGGGTGGACTTCTGCTATCCCAATTGCATACCATTATCTATGACTACCTACTCTTTTTCATTTCTTCCTGAGACAATAATAAGAAACAATGCGTGAGCCTCAAAGTGAAATGGCTTTCTTCTTTAGTTTCTGTGACAACCACAAAAACACGGAATTTTTCGATCGAGTGCGAAAAACATAAACAAAACAAAGCCTAATCGATAAACAAACAATAAAAACAGCAACTTTTGAGCAGTTTCACGCCTCAAAAAAGGGACTTTCATTTTGCTTTTTGCTTCTTTGCTTTTTCAGACTGTATAACATTCTTGTTTGCCTACACTTGCTTACACCTCACGCTGGATATACTCTATTATTTGCGCTCTTTACGTCGCTCTATTTGAAAGCCCTTTCCACTTTCTTTCTTTTTTTTTTTCTATTTCTTTTCAACTACTTGCTTGCTCTTCTTTGGCTAATTTAACTCGCAATGATATCCAATAGAGATCGCAGAAAGGGACTCATCCTGAGTGGAATTTCACAGAAATCCTATGGGAAGTACAATAACAAGAAGAAGGCTAAATATGACCTCAATGATTTGGTGCTAGATTTGAATAAGAACGCTGATATCAAGACTATCCCAGATGACTTTGATATCTCCAATGACTCTTTCAAGATGAGTGATGATGAGGATCTTGACGATGAAGGTGAATATGAGGGTAATGATATGGATGTTAGTGATGTGCCATATGGCAAATCTCAACTGATAAACATTTGTATTTCCGACAACGAAGATAGTGATGTGGTGATGAGTTCGCCTGTAAAATCAATCTCAAGCACTCCAAAACACTCCAGATTCTCTAGAACCCCTACAGTACTACAGGATATTTCACCTGTTATTATAAACACAACATCCAACTACACGAATGAAATTAACGATAAGAGAATCCCCCTCAATTCAACTCCAACATTTCAAAGAAACAATTCCAGTACAAACGCTGGCTTGACGCAATTTAGGAACAGATCCTCTTTGAGTTCCACTACATCCAAAAGATGGTCAATGTTATCCTTCAACTTGGAAGATAAGGAAAATCAATCAAACAAATCGAAACGATTTTCAATCACCTCCACAACATCATCTTCCAAAGACAAATCTAAAAGATTTTCAATTAGCTCCAATGACAACAAAACTAAAAGATTTTCTATCAGTTCACAACTTTCTTCAACTTCTTCAACACAAAGCTCATTCTCAAAATACATTAACAAAGTTAGCAATGTTATTTCCTCGGTCTCGATTAACTCAAGTGAGGGTACATCAACCGAATCTTCCTACAGGGAAGTACTACCTGGAGTTGTTGGTGTTTCTAATCATTCAACACTAAACAATATTTCTGGTCCTGGATTTTCTAGGTCACGTCAAACCTCTGACCTTTCACAACATCGACTGGAACAAGAGCAGCCTGTACCACTACAGCCTATTGAAACCAAGGTACGTATGCAACCACTCCACCAAAAGCTAAGAACAAAAGAGGAAGTGAATCCACATAGAAATTTGAACAAGAAATACTCGCAAACCTCTATCAAATCACATTTAAGACAAGATTCTGATAACTTTAGTGTGATGAGTTCAAGCAGTTTAAGATCGAGTCGTTCGTTATTCAGATTGTCAAGCATTTTCTCATCAAAACCAAGTACTAGTGGTAGTGATAATGAATCGATTAGATCAATCAAACCAAAATCTTCGTTCAATGATTTTAGGAAATCTATTCTCACCATGGGATTGTCGAAAAAAGAGAGCATCAATGATTTGAAAAGAAAGCAAACTTTAGATAAAACGATGATCTCCTTACCAAGGCCTGATAATGATTCAAGAGTTAAGTTAAATGATAGATTGAAGAGCTCCTCCTCAATTCTTTCCATCAAATCAACATTGACAAAAGTTCCATCATCGGCTACCCAACTGAGTCCATTAAAGTCATGTAATTATGAGCTTTTGAAATTGAACGAGTTGATCTCTTTAACTAAACAACCTTATATCCCATCGTTTACCGATTTCTTAAACCAACTGAACTTGAATGATGACGAAGTTTTAATTAAATTTGCAGAAGCTTCATATAGTGAGGTGTTTGCTATCAAGGATATTTTCAAGGATGAGATTGTTAGAGTGTTAAAAGTTATACCTTTTGGTAATGAATCATTTGAACAATCAACTATTGAGAATATCGTACAAGAGTTGAAAATAAACTTGAAACTAAGTTCTGTTGAAGGTTTTATCAAACTTAATAATGCTACTGTGGTTCAAGGATGCTATCCAACCCTGCTGCTCAAGCTATGGGATGATTATAATGAATTTTTCAAATCCAACAATTTCAGACCAGAATTTGATTCATCACAAAAGTTTTTGATTTTAGATTTGGAATTTGGTGGTGTTGACTTGGAGAAAATTAAGCTCAAAAATTGGAAGATGGCCAAATCTATATTTTGGAAAGTGGTTGACATAATAAACAAAGGAGAAAACTTGTTTGATTTTGAACATAGGGATTTACACTGGGGTAACATAGTTATCAAAATAAAGGAAAAAGAGTCGCAGATTGAAGAAAGTTTTAGAGATTTATCCATAATTGAAGAAGAAGTTGATGGGGAAGATGATGAACAAGACGATATTATTGAAGTGAAATTGATAGACTACACATTATCTAGGTTAAATAATGATGGAGAGGTCATTTTCACTAGATTGGATCATCCAGAATTTTTCAAAGGTAAAGGAGATTATCAATTTGATATTTATAGATTCATGAGAAATGAAATTAAAAATGGACAACTCAGAGAATCTGAGATTGATTGGTCCAAACGTGATTTCGTTAATAATCTTTTTTGGTTACATTACGTTTTGGATAAAATAGTTTATCATAAAGATCTGAGGATTGATAAGGACAAAGATTGTCAAGATTTATTATATTTATACAAATCACTGGACCCTAGAAAGAAGAAACTGAACAATTCGAATGTTTTACCAGAATTCAAAAGAAACAATGGTAAACCTGACAAAAGACAACTGATTTATTTTAAAGATTTTTCAAATAGTAAAGATGTATTGAGATTTGGTGATTTTTACAAACTGAGATGAATAAAACAGACAAAAAACAAAAAAGAGAGACAGACATTTTAGATTTAAAATTTGTTCTTATACAAAGTTGTTATAATCAAATATTAGGTTCGACTTTATTAACCAAGATTGGTCTTTCCAGTTTTTCTGTAGTCAAAGTTTCCCAAATGAATCTCAATTCATATAAGACCGTACCAAAGAAGAACAGCCAGACGTTGATACTGATCCCACCATTCTTTGCACTCAGCCAATAACTTATAGTTCCCGGTATCCATAAGAACACCGTATGCTGGACAACTTTATATCTCATGAATCTCCAATAGAAAACAGGGATTTTTAAAGCCCAATCGACCAAATTCAATCTCGCAGCTAGCGCACTGGCCTCAGCTGTGATCTGTTCATGCGTTGCTTTTATCTGCAATTCTATGGAGTCCAACTTTCTATTCAGTTTGGTCCATTTCGCATACTGGTCTTGTGGAGATATTGAGTTTTTCTCTATTGTTATCTGTGTGCGTTCTTTTTGGAGATTGATGAGGGTGGAATGGGCAGGGGAGTTTCTCTGGAGGGTCTTGGAGATGAGCTGTTTGAGATGAGTTGTGAGCCCGAACGTGGTGACGAACAAGTAGAAAGAAGACAGCAACAGCAGATACATTGGGCCTTTTTACTCTGGGGAGTTCTACTACTTTTTATACATCTTTCTTTCTTTGTCCGTTCTCTTTGTTGATGAAAATTTTGAGAAGGGCAAAAAAAGCACACACAGCGAAAACAAGGCAAAAAAAGAGCTCTCAATTCAAAGACATCACCAAACAAACAACCAAACACACACAGAAATAACCACGAAAAAGGACTTGCAATGAACGCCAGCGAGTCGTCCGAAGAGCTCGAGAGCTGGATCACCAACTTCTGCTCGCTCTACGGCCACGACTACTTCGTCGAGGTCGCCTCGGAATTCATCGAGGACGAGTTCAACCTCATGGGCCTATCGTCCATCGTCCCATACTACAAAGAAGCACTGGACCAAATACTGGACTTCGAGCCAGAAACGCCGATCCCCATCTCACAGCACCCTTTGATACAGCACTCTGCTGAGCTTCTGTATGGCCTGATCCACCAGAGATTCATCCTGACAAAACAAGGACTCCAGCTAATGTGTTCGAAATATGAACAGGCATCTTTTGGACATTGTCCACGTTATCATTGTGATGGGATGAATCTGTTGCCAATAGGACAGCATGACATGCCTGGAGTCGAGACGGTGAGACTGTATTGTCCTAGTTGTTTTGATTTATATTTACCGAATAGTTCGAGATACTTAAATATTGATGGTGCATTCTTTGGTACTACATTTCCTGGACTATTCATCAAGATGTTTGGAGATAAACAGTTGAATAAAGACCTAAAAGCATATGAGTTGAAAGTATTTGGATTCAAGATTAATAAGAGTAGTGATTTTGGTGGAAGAATGAAATGGTTGAGAACATTACCAAAGTCTGAACAAGAATTAAAAGAGTTTGATGCGTGTGAGTATGAAATAGACATAGAAGAAGAGGACGAGGAAGTGGCGGTAGGAGGAGAAACAGGTGGTGTTGATAGTGATCAGGATGTATCAATGTGAGATGGTTATAGGCTTGTTTAATTCCCAATTCTTTATGGCTTGTTCGATGTTTTTAAGATATTTCAATTTTATTGTTTCGTTAATGATTTCTTCGAATCCAACACTATCTTGTTTGTCATATAGTTCAGTTAATAGGTGTTCTGTTTCCTTAATCTTAGTATGGTTTTGCTTTTTCAGTGAATCCACTTGTTCTTGTTCTGTAGCATCCTCCAACTGTTCGAATATTTCATAAATGTCGAATAAGACCGATTTATCAGAGACTTCTTGTTCCTCTTTCGACAAGTTGATGTCTTTCTTCAATTGGATCAAGTACTGCGATCTCAACAATGGCTCTTTCAAAGTGTTGTAGGCCCTGTTCAGTAAAGAAGAGGTCTCCAAGTCATCTTTATTGACATCGGGGTGGAACTGGGACTGAAGACCTCTGTACTCCTTCTTCAACTGTTTCAAGTCCACCTTGAAACTGGTTTCGGCAGTCGGGAACGTCTTTGGGAACAGCTTATAGAAGTTTGTCTTAGTCGAGTAGAGTCTTCTGAGCATCATTTGATCAGTTGCGGAGTGTGTTACTTCTGTGGGTATATAACCATCTCTTCTTCTTCCAGGCTTCTTACTTTTTTTGAACAAAATAGAAAGAAACTAATGGAGAACAACTAACAAAAAACAGAGAGATAATCAATCACACGAAAATGGACGACAAGTTGGTGATCACAAAGCCGTTCTTCTTCCTCAATTCGCACTGCGGATACTGCCAGAAGGAGCAGTCGTCCTCCTTTGGGTTCTCCTGCGAACAGACCACGCCGAAACAGTACGAGTCGCTCTTGAGTTACGGGTTCAGAAGAAGTGGTGAGTACATCTACAAACCAGACCTGATCACAAACTGCTGTGAATACTTCACCATAAGGACGCATATCAGTTCATTTAAGCAAGGTAAAGAGTACAACAGGATCATCAACAAGTTCAACAAGTTCATTGGGAACGAGCCAAACCAAGGGAAACAGTTCGATCTGATTAATGAACTGGATAAGATACTTGATGGTAATGCCAATTTTAGGATAGAGTACACGTCAAATGAAATAACAGAGGATAAATATCAACTGTTTGAGAAGTACCAATTGGAGATCCATAACGATGAGGAAGTGAGTGAGCGATCATTCAAGAGATTCTTATGTGTCGATCCATTTCCATCCTTTGGGTTCATTGAAACCGATGGGTCCCATGGATTTGGTGCTATTCACCAATGTTACTACTATAAAGAGAAATTGATTGCAATTGGTGTTCTTGATGTCTTACCGACCGGTATGTCTTCTGTCTATTTCCTCTATGATCCAGCCTATAAACATCTTGAGCTAGGTAAACTGAGTACATTATTGGAAATGAGACTAGCTGATAAGTTGAAGTTGAGGAACTACTATCTTGGGTTTTATATCCCAAACATCGTTAAGATGAAGTATAAAAAGAGATATGGTGGAGAGTTATTAGACCCCATTTTACAAAAATGGGTCAGTTTCGATGATGAAGAAGAGGTGCTAAAAAGGTTACGCTCAAAAATTGGGCAATGGAAGAGATCTGAAGCTGAGATTATCAACTTGACGAAAGATAACCAACTGTTCCCAAAAGATATAATTGGTGAGCATTTTGAAACAGTTCAGTACGACAAAGTGCTTGTTTTCGACGCAAGTAATCGCACAATGTCAACAGGTAGTGAAAAGAGGCAAGAGCTGGTTAATCTCAAGAGAATAATCGGGAAACTGATTGAAGAAAGCATAGTCAAAGTGTTTTAGAAGTAAAATACCCACTTATTCTTATGTTTGTGTGTATGATTATATAATACATCATGTAATATTCACGTGACTATGATATGACATCATCCTCCCGGATCTAGAAGGTTCGATTTTCTCCGCCATTTTTAGGGATACCGAACCGAGAAAATCTGATCACACTACCAAAATGACTGATTAAGGAGAGAGCGAAATCACCCTTTTTCTATTTTAGTGGGAAAAGTATATAAGCACCATACATTTCCCCAAACTTTCCACTCTTCTCTCCACTCTTTATCCAGTGTTAATTGAACTTAACAAAAAAAGAAGCTTACTACTTACAACTACTTACAACTACTACTACTACTACCCTATCAACATGACTAGAACTCACAAATGGACTGTTCATGAAGCAAGACCAAACCCAAAATACTTCTCCCACAATGGGTACTTGAACAACAATCCAAACAATTTAAAGAAGGGCGGTGCCGGTAAGAACAACTGGGGTATTCCAGGTGACGAATTGAAAGATATTGTCAACGATGATAACGAGTTAGATTTGGTCGTTAACCAAGCTAGAGGTTTAAACAAAAGAGGTAACGAACAGAAATTTAACAAGGTTCAACATACTGAATTTGATGAATTGTCCGATTGAAGATACAGACTATTAATATTAAGTATTAAAAAACCAAAGGGGAGTACTGCTTTTATAAGGCTGCTACCGAAGAAGACAATTGATCGAAAGATATGATTGCATTTGTTTTAGAGATGACTGAGATGAGATGAGATGATTACGAGCTTATGTGTTTATGTGTTAGAAATGAAAAAATATCTTCTATTGTACCTTAGTTGTAGTTCGTATGTCTGTCCATTTTGATGTGCTTTTGCTGGTTCCTGAAGTACTTTTTGTGATTGCGATGGTGCCATATCTATACAAAATTAGGGGGAAAACAACCATCATGAGCTTAATGTGTCACTTTGAGCGCATTCGGTAATATTCGCGCGAACAAGCACCCCAAAATCGCAATTATAGATGCAGTGTATGTGGCCAATTATGAGATTCTGGTGGGTGTTGAGGACCTTGAATATCAGAATGATTAAAATAACAAGCGTCATGTTGATTATGATCCAAGTTATATTACAGAACACACACCCGTAGGATATTTATTTTGGTTTCCACTACACACTGATACAGCTAAGGCTAAGAACGTAGAACACAACAGTATGACTTGTAAATCAGCACCAAAGATTAAGCTTTTGTAAATCCAACCAGTTCCATTAGGTTACAGAAGAAGTACTTGAAATTTGTATAACTCTCAAATTCAAATTATTATATTTCAGTAACTACCACTAACTAAGATAAGACAATTAAGAATCAATTAAGAAAAATATTCTCAAACAAATTTTGGATATTTCACTAAATTTAACTATAACGGGTTTTCACATATACTTATTCGCATCCTGATCATACCCATAATATCCATAACATCAAGCCTTCCAGTTCCTCACTGCTATTTCTTTCTCTTTCTTTCCCACAATTGAATTGTGTGAGCTCCCAGTTTGTTTGTCATTTTCTCAATCCGGTAATATTCGCACTCTCACTAACTGTGCCTGAAATTCCAGAAAATCCAGAAAACTGGTGGATGAAGTTGACACACAACTCTCTCTTTCTGACACAGATTCAGTTAAACACATCAACAATGGCTGACTTCCTTAATCAATTCCAAGCTAGCTTGAAGAGCTTAGACTCAGTGAGTGCCCACCCTGCAGACCCATTTGCTCTTTCTTTCCGCTTACTTTTATTCATTGATTTGTGTAATTGCTGATGATCTAGTGAGCAACAACGCACTAGTTAAAAGGACTTACACAAAGAGGAAGAGCAACCAATTCGAAAAACACACACAACGATCTCTAACTAACTCTTTTTTCTAATAGCAATTCGCTTCCAGTTCATTGTTAACTCAATTCGAACACCAAACCAAATTACCAAGATCATACGCCGTCTTAGGTGCTGGTGTTTTTTACTTCTTGCTAATCTTCATTAACGTTGGTGGAATTGGTCAATTATTATCAAACATTGCTGGTTTTGTTATTCCAGGTTATTTATCCCTAGAAGCCTTAAACACTTCCACTTCCAAAGATGACACCCAATTATTAACCTACTGGGTTGTTTTTGCCTTCTTGAACGTTATTGAATTCTGGTCTAAGGCTATCTTATATTGGATTCCATTTTACTGGTTCTTGAAAACTCTATTCTTACTATGGTTGAGTTTGCCACAATTTGGCGGTGCTTCCATCGTCTACCAAGGTGTTATTAAACCATTCACTGCTAAGTACATCGCTAAAGCTGAAAAATTAGCTGATAGAGTTGATGAAGCTGCTGAAGCTGTTTCTACTGGTGTTTCTAAATAAGCTGATGATAAAGGTAAAGTAAATTGAGAAGTATATTTATATTTCGGACTTTTTACTCCTATCTAAACAATAATAACAACATCCTTTTTTCTATCTGGATCTGTAGAAACTTTCACTTTTCTCATAACGTTTGCTTGAATGCACCAAAATCAAATTGTTCAACTTGTTTGGCTCCATTTAATTCATAACTAATCTTGACTCTTAATTTGATCTTACTACCACTATTACCAACGATTTTTAAATCTTGATGAATACTCTCATTAGCAAGAATGGAATTTGATGTCATAGATGACATTGTTAATTTTTGTGATTTTGGCACAGCAATCAACAATGAAACATTAGATATTTTGAATGTAGACAGATTCGAAATAATAGTCTCAACAATTGCTTCTCCATTACCAATGTTTTTTGGACTAAAACTAACCTTGATGTTAGCATTGACATAAGCTTCAATAGCATTCAATGGGGTTTGATACGACGTTGGTTGGATATTATCCGACGAAGGTTGGGTGTTGCCGAATAAGTCCAAAATATCATTTTTAGATGAAGATTGTGCGTTTGTGGTTGGCTTCGATCCAAAGATATCTAGTAATAAATCTGCATTGTTACCTTCTTGTTTATTGTTACCCGAAGTCAAAATATCATCACCAATCAAGTCTAACAACAAATCCTCTGTCTTTGAAGTTGTTGTGTTGGATTTATTGATTGATGAGGGGATTGTATGGATTAATGAGTTTTTAACTGGCTTCTTGGTTGTTAGTGAGGTAGTTTCTTTCACTTTGATTGGAGGTGGTGGGATTCTATCTAAAATACCAATTTTAATCTTTTCTGGTTCATCGAACAAAACAGAATAGCTCACAGCTTTGATTTGAATGTTTAGATCAATAGCATTTGTTTTGGATAATATGAAATTCTTTAATAATGAACGTTGTGATTGAGTTGAAATTTTGGTTGATAATTTCAATGATGAGGTCAATAAGTAAGAAATTAACGACGTATTTTCGTTTTGTAAACTGGAGATCTTTAGCAAATATTGAACCAAATCATCTTCCTTAACTAGAGAAGAATCTTCAGGACTGGATGTCTTTTTGGTGTTTATTAGTAAGTCACCATATTCACCGACCAAATAGATATTGATCAGATTGAGACCTTCTTTTGATTGATCTTCAAAACCAATTTGGAAAATTTTGTTAATCGTATAACTTTTCAATTCATCATTATTTGGAATATTCATAATCAGACCTAAGATCTGTGAGATGTTATTTTGACTCAAACTATCTCCACTTAGTTTAATGAATCTGATCAAAGTATCGAATTTCCATTTTTGGTTTGGAATCAAGTCTTCTTTCTCTAAAATAGTGATAACATTGTTAATAATAAACTTTTTCAACTCTTTATCATTATTAACGGGATTTTCCAAAAAGTTTAAGATCTCCTTAACCAAAATTCTGATATTAGAATTATCCAAGATAGCAAAAGACAATTCTAAAGCTCTTCTCTTGATTGAAACATCATTATCGGTCAAACAAGCAACAATTGTTTGACGGTGTCTTTGAACAGCCAAAGGTTCAATGCTAACAACGCTCAATAGAGTGTTTAGCGCAACATATCTATTGTTGTTCTCTTTAGTACTTAATAGTTGACCTAATGTATTGATACCCAAGACTTTTAGAGCTGGATCCAAGTTTGGGATGTTGAAGATAGCTTTTACGGCCTGGTTCAATACAGCAGCACCAGAATTTTTACTAAAAGTGGTATATGAGATAATAGTGGTTAAGGAATCATTCAATTTTTCTAGAAATGGTGCTGTTTCACCAGAATGTTCTTCGTCACTGAAAAAGATGTTCAAAGTTTTGATCAATGAGATCTGTAGGAAAGGATCTGTTATTCCCATAGCATCATATTCAGGATTTGAACCAGCGTTAATTAAATCTTTCAAAATATCGAAGATCTTTGGAATGTTGGTCAGTAATTGAGATCTTAATTCTGGATTGTGTTGATAAATACTTCTTATTAACTTCAAAGTACCCAGTAAAACACCATGGTAAGGAGAGGTTAGAGAAGGAGTGATGAATTCAATAAAGATTTCACTTAGATCTGGATCTTTTTCAACAATTTTTGAAGAGACCATTAGTGCTTTTTTCTTCAAGTAGTTGTTGTTGCTAGTAACAATCTTTTCAACATCCGTGTACAAGTCCCTCGCTAGTGCTGGAGAAGCGATGTTACCTAGAGTAGTTAGTGCTAGCGCAACAACAAACTGATTTGGATGATTCATGTCATTATTTAGGGAGTTTGTCAATAGTGTTAGGATCTCTTGATTCTCGTCTAAGATCAACATTGTGGCCAAGTAGCCCAGTCTCTTGTCAATGAAGTTTGATGAGGCTAGCAGCTTGATAGATTCTATTTGGCCAAAGTGTGTCTGTTCCCCGAGAATGTACAGATACAGCAGTTTCTGGATGTTGATTCTTCTGGATTGATGTGACAGCTGAACATCCTTGAAAGCAGTTCGGATCAAGGCGCTTTCTCTCTTGATAATTGAGCGCTCATCGGCAAGCGTCTTGGAGCCCCTGATGGACTTGATGAACGACTTCAGCGAGGACATGAATTGGGCAGTTAGTCCGTTACCTCCTTACTTTGGCTTCGTGATCGTGGTGGTTGATTTCGTGCTGGGCTGGTTTTTTGTTTTCGTTTCGGAATTCAACAGCATCAACAATTCGCGGAATTCTCACAGCTAACAGCGTATGCCTTGACTTAGAAGAGAAAATGTGGCGTGTAAATGGAGTCTGTTAGAAGTGAAAAGAGCTAGCTGAGTGTGATCTCATGATTGCGGCTGAAATTTTAATTTGATATCTCTTTGCATTGATTTCAGGTGGTCAATAAGCGATTATGGGTCTGGTTGATGATTCCTAAAACCGGGTAACCGATCTCATAACTGGAAATCAATGACAACAATGTAATGATAACCTTGTTCATTAGGCTTCCATAGATGGAACACAATTGAAGTGAGCTGTTCGCAGAAATGGCCGCCGATTCCAACAAGCAGAACTCTGATTTCCTAGCTCCATTCATTACATGGATCCAGTCTCTAGAGCTAGAGAGAGGCATATATTTGAAGAAGTTAAAGACAAGTCTGAACACTAGAAGGTTCTATGTCATTCTCACAAACCATGGTAAGAACGCTAAAATGTCAAACCCCGTTGAACTATGGGCTCGAGTTGAAAAAATGCCCGATGATGGCGTTGGATTCGAAATAGTCAACGCCTTCTCAAGGAAGAGATACACGTTTCTGCATAGAAAAGGTGATCCTTTCCCGTACAAATCAAAAGATGTCGACAGCGAAGCTTTCAAACAGGAGGCACATAACCTAATGGTGTCTCCTTATGATTATGGAAAGATTATTCCCAGTGCTGCCGGATATAAAGAAGATCCAAACAGCGACAGTCCAGATATAAAAGATAGTCACTTTACTAGTGGTCCGTATAAATCAAAGTCTACTCACAAAATAACAAAAAATCTGAATATCCAATCCCCCGAAAAACAACTGCACAATGGAGCTATTGCTAATGGAAGTCGTATCATTGAAGAGTTAGATGATGAGATTGAACAAATATCTGAAATTGAACAGTTGAAGGAATTCAACAGAAAAACTGTCGCTCAACTACTGCTTTATGAGTTAACAAACGAGTTCCTAGCAGACAAGTTGAAGAGAAAAGATGACAGGTTCAGTGTCTTCAATTATAATTTGATTAGATTATTATCAAAGGTTGATGAAAGAAACCTTTACGCTGTACGGAGTAAGGTAGATGAGGAATCTTATGTTTTAAAAGAATCAATGGTGACAATTGGTGACCCTTTTTATAAACTAAAGGAGTCTCAGGCAGCAAATGAATTTGAACTACTGAAGAAACTTAAAAGTAATAGCATTAAATCACGTTATTTGCTATTGGACCATGAACTTGCAGTCGATAAAACCCCCCTAAGGACGAGTTACTACGTCCTGTCACAACCTGCTTTGTTCTGCCTGGAAGATATATTTGCCTCCACTTCTCTTAACGATAATAGTATTTCGAGCAAAAATGCTATGGTAGCCGTAATAGGCCAAATATTGTCAGGTTTATCCTTTTTGAAAGATATCCATCATAGAATTCACGGTAACTTGAACTTTCAGAACGTTCTGATTGGCACCGATGGGCTAGCCAAACTATCATGCTTTGAATACAGCTTCGTTTCAAACACAGAGATTGAGCCTTATTGTCTCTTATCAGAATCTATCAGGGAAGATCTTTTGCTGAAGCATATTGCCATAATAGAGAAAACATCTCAAGGTGTTCCTAAAGTTAAGGTCAACTCTAATATAGATATGTGGTCATTGGGTTGCATAGCCTATAGGCTAACTAACGGTGTCCATCTGTTCCAAGGGTCGAAAACAACGAGCTCCAATGCTAGCATCTATGAGTCTAAAGTCAGAAGCCAGATAGTCCAGTTTGTTTCAGATTTCATGGTGGTGGATTATGATAGAAGCCCAGAACTAGAACCATCTTCCTTTTTAATCTCACCGCAGTTTGTGGACAAGCTTGAGACCAATTTGCTGAAGTTTTTTGTGAAGTACTAGCTAGACTAACCAAATATACAATCGACTCCGCGATACGTTTTAGTTTCCCGATTAGGCAGTCTAGCCACCCTGAACTGGAATGGCACAACTGTCATTAGCGAGACAAAAAGACGATAAATAACAGTCGTTGCGATAAGCAAAAGCATAGCAAAAACACAGGATTACACCGTCTAGCCCTGATATTTGGCACATAAAGCCCCTCACCCTCCACGACCAATAATGTTCGATGCATTCAAGAAGCTCAGAAGAAAATCGGAGTCTCAGGCGTCAAACAACGAGCTTTCGAGAATCGCTTCAACAACTTCAAATTCCAGTAACAAAAGCAAAAGATTGTCCAGAACAAAGTCGCTGACCAGAAGACTATCTATTTTCAGTGCTGCCTCAAATAACTCTGACGACTTAAACTCTGTTGCTTCCGAAAGAGAGGAGTCCTACCAGCTGGCAAGATTCAGATCTCTTAATTTCGATAAGTTCAACAAACATGTTTTGACTTACCTCAAAGTGCAGGGTCTATCAGCTCCAAAAATCCTGACAGATCTACCTCATCTTAGGATATCAATCAGTTCGAGTGGGGAGAATGTGTTTTTGCCCAGTCTAGTTGCCTTCTCTGAAGAAGAACAGCAAGATCTAGATCTAAACAGTCCTATTAATATCAACGCTGCTATCAGTTCGAATGCAAACCCAATTGCTACCAGTGCTGATGGCGAACGTCCTTCTGAAACAGTCTTACAAGACAGTTCTCATTTCGATTCTCCAAATAATGATGACAGTGCTGGTCCAGTCTCTCATACTTTTGCTGTCATCGTTTCGCTCCATAGACCAACTTCAATATCTACTATCACAACTCAGTTACAGACAAACGTCAAGATTTTATGGGCTAAAGGCTTACCTTCCGACAGATCAATCAAGAATGAAACATTTGAAATAGGTCAATGTAATTGGGACCTCAATATTGGAAACTATAACTATTTCGTTCCACTTGAAGAAAATGCTATTGATGATGAAAGTTATAGCAGTTTTGAGAATATCGAGTTGGATGAACTAGATGCTCATAAATACTTGACCGAACAAAGAATACCCTCCAAGTCCTTCCAACTAAAGACATACGATCAGGTCATTAGAGGTGGCTACTCAAATTTTAAGAAACACGGTGACGATCCTTTCATAATTGGTAACTTACAAAGGTCATCTGGTTCTGTGTTATACCCTCCCGGAGACTATATCTTCTTATTACCCATTCAATTTTCACCCAAAATACCAGAATCTTTAGTCACCGAGAAAGCTCAAGTTTATTATAATCTGAAAACTATCATTGTTCCAAAGGGAAACAAAACTTATGAATATGGGGAGAACATAATCAATTTTGTTAGGGGACCTCCAGTGACAGGTATCACAACTGCAGATAAGCCAATCTATGTCAACAAAGTCTGGAATGATTCTTTGAACTACGAGATATCATTCCCAAGGAAATATGTGACAATTGGATCAGAGCTACCAATAAAGTTGAAGTTTGCACCTCTGACTAAAGATGTCAGCATCAAAAGAATAAAGATCAATCTACTGGAGAAAATCACGTATGTTTCCAAAGATTTGAAATATGAATTTGATGAAGAAACTGGTGCTGTGGATGCCTTGATCAAAAGAAATGAAAGAGTGATACCATTGTTGGAGATTAGAACTAAGTCCAGAGTTTCAACGGCTATAAGACAAGAAATTGTTGAAACAAATCACGACAACTTATTATCTTGTCTTGGAACAAGTTCAGAAGATGAATCCATCATTGGAGTTTTGAATGTCAGTGCATTCGTTCCATTTGTGAAACCGCAGAAGCCAGTAAAATTCTATGAACATGTGAATAGTAATGTGAAGAATCCTTTAATCCAAACAATAACGAACCCCGGAAAGTACACTAAGAAGCAAATCTCAGAAGAACTAAAGACAAAGATAATTAACCAGAATGTTAAAGTAACTCCAACCACTAAAATTCATTTTGAGTTCGTTGAAGGGTTACATCCGTCTTCTTTGAACAACAAATATATTCTCATTGAACATAAACTACAAGTGTCACTACGTATCTCCAGAAAAGATAGTGTTAATAACCAAATGCATCATTATGAGGTGATGATTGATACCCCTATATTCTTGCTAAACAGCCTTTGTGTTGCTGACAGTGTTGAATTACCATCGTACGACCAGACCGTTCCAAGACATATAACTACGACTTATGAAAATATGGACATTGAAGAAGATGCGGATGAAAGACATCATCTACCAACATTTGAGGAGGCTATCTCTCCAATGAATTCGCCGTCATTGGGACCAACCACTTCTGGATTCCCTCGTCTTGGAGAAGAAACAATCAATGTTCTGTCAAGAACGTCGACACTTGCAGGCCCAAGTGGCAATTATGATCAAATTGACTACTTAATTGAAAATGACAAGTTTAGTCTTGAAGAGTTCCATAGGAGAGGAAGTTCTACCAAAACAGATATACTGAACAGTTTTAGAAGAACATTCAGTCATGTTAATGATGAATCTATCTATGATGATGAGGCTGGTGAAAATAGTAGTGGGTATGAAGAAGAAGTCCATAATAGTAAACCACCCAATTATGACGAGGTTATTTCACTTTTAAGTGATGATGCTACAGATGATGCGACGTATTCCATAAATGGATTCAGTGGAGAACATGCCGCTGATGAGAGTGTTGATATGACGGAGCTTATCAGATAGAGACAATCGAGTTGTTAAATGTACTATTGTGTATTGCATTGTTTTTTATATTTCCCATGTAGTTCTTTATCCCTCAAAAAGTTTCTCTTGGAGAGGATAAAATGATGAAGGATCACTTTTTATTTCTATTGTAATGCAGACATATACAAGTACGAAAAAACTTCAAAATAGTCAACAATGAATCGCTCTATACACAAGAGAAAATGTAACAATTCAAAAGATCAGAGTTAAAAATTAGAAGTGCAATAGGAGCAAAAGATAGTCAAATTTCTTCAAGTTCTTTTAAATCGTATTCGATCTTCTCGTTTGTTAAGGCAATGTCATAATAAATTCATCAGCATTTTTTGGAATTGATTGATTTGTCCAGGAGGAATAAGGTAGAACAGAACAGTTAAGGTGTCAAAGCCCACCTCTGTCTTATTAAATCTCTTCTTCGAGAAGCTTCGATGGTCATAAGTATCAAACACAATGTTTTCACTCTTTTGAGCATTCGTTACATTTGTGGCCTTGGCTGAGAGAAGCTCTTTCAAGCTTTTAATCCTGGTATCAGAGTTACAAACAATGGCTTTTAGTAGACACGGATCAATAGAGTTTATGAATACCTTTCATTAGCACTGATAACCTCAAACCAACTTCCTGCTCGAGTACCGTATTTTCTGTCCATGATATCAGGTGTATGTAATAATGGAATATGGAAAACCTTCACTCCACCTTTTGAATTGATCTCAACCCATTGGTCGTAGAGTGCGTCAGAGATTAGTCTTTCCACGGGAGAATAGTTTTGATCATCTGAAGGCTCCAGGTCTCTCTCTTTCAACTCGAATAGACCACCTACTATCTTTCCTGGAATGAAAAGATTCATACGTCTAGTAGCGTATTTTTTAGACCTTGAAAGCTTATAGCATTCAGCAACATTGCACAAAGTTTGGTTCCATGGAATTCCATTAATAGGTTCGTTGTCGTCAAGGTAGGTATCATTGATCAAATAGCCATCTTTACAGAGGGACAAGTGGGTCTGACGGCTTTTGATTACCCGATGATCCACCGATATTTGTTTATCAACCCTAAAGCCAGTATATTGAGGATTTGATTTATCCGGATCACAAACTCTTGAAAGGAAAGCCTTTGAAAAGACAGGAGGGAAGAATAAAAGTAACAAAAGAAGAAGTAGCATTGATACCTGAGTCTCTGGTACCTAAATTGGGTAAATGGCAGGGTTTCCTAGTGGCCATGAGTAATCTTTATTTTTTTTTGGTTTTGTGCCACTAATGTTAGATCTGGCAAACCAAACGAATAATTTATTTGTTAGTACCATACCTGCCTAACAAAGAGATCATTTTGCTCCAATCTCTTCGTCTATCATACGAAATTCCACACAAGGAAATCCAAATACCTACAGCAAAAGTAATACATCCCTGTGTCCTTCCTAGACATGAAATGATTATTTCTCTATATTGCTTCGTTATACCATTTTATTCTATTATTTTAGTCGAAAAAGTCATCATCATCGTCATCATCATTACCATTACCACCTCTGATACTTTTCTTGAGAAATCTCAGTTTACGAGCTTCCTCCAGATCATCATCTTCTGAGTTGATAGTTAGTCTCTTATCACTATCTTTGACAATTAGTAAATCAACCAATACTTTCTCCAAATCTTTCAAATTAGTAGCATTACCGCCCAGCTGGGTCAAAGTAATATATTGCTTAACGACATCTCCGTTATGATAAATTAATATGGTTGGGCAATTACCTTCTGGATAATTCTCAACGGCTCTTGAGCCTGGAATCTCAACAAACTTGACTTCTGGAAACTTCACAGCCAATTGCGTGAATAAAGAGGACAAGAGCCTTGACTGCAAAGCACTCTGTAGTGACAGATGAACCCAGACAAAACTATCACTGGAAGCGTCTGTGATTTCAGCTTTATATTCAGGTTTAGTTATAGGATAGACTCTTCCAAATTTTGAAGCCTGTCTTAGACTCTCCAGTTCTTTGAGTCTTTTGTTTTTGTACTCCTGTAAGAAATCCTCATCCTCCTCGTCTTCGAGTTCTTCCAATTCATCTAGATCTTTGTTTTCTAAGCGATTATCCCACTGTTTGACAACAGCTTCTTGTAAAGCTTCTTCCAGCTGAGCCGTTGGAGAAGGCGGTCTTTCGGGGATAATCCCCTTTGCTCTCAGTATGTCATTCCATTCGGTATCCTCATCGGGATCCACCTGCATATTGATCTTCGGGTCCATTCTTCCAATTGATCTGATTATGAAACAAAGCTGCTTCAAAGATGTCTTTCTCTTCATTAAAACCAGTTTTTCCTACTGTTTTTTTCAATGGAAGAAGGTACAATTCGCGCTTGTCAAATATCATAACCTTTCCTAATATATACATAAAGTACATTGGTGAGAACTATATTAAGCAACAATGAGAAGCAAGCAAGAAAGTCCTGGATTGCCTTTATAAGACCTGAATTCCCATAATTACTATCCTACATTCCTAAATAAACATAGATCGAACACAGCTTCCACAACTGGAAGGTCAACCTACAATAAGTTACCCGTATCTCAAGTAGACATACTTAACAGGTTAAAAGCCATCTTTATTACACTATAATTACCTAAGATATTACTTATTGTTAATCATTTCACTTAGTTATACTCAATCCTATCGACAATATGGCCAGATCATCAAATGTTGCTGCAAGAAATACCTCAATTAGGGGTAGAGGTAGAAAACCTATTACTCGCGGATCTAACCAAGAAACCTCTGCTGATAATGATACCACCAACGACCCAGCGGTTGAAACCTCTGCTAATGTTGATAATGCTGAGGAGACTGTTCCTCCAACCAACATTAATCATGCTAATGTTAACCCGGGTATTGATCCCCAAATGACCCTCGTTAACGCATTCGCTTTGGCTATGCAACAGAATTCTTCAAACCAGGTGGGATTTGATAGATCACGAGCACTCAAGGATATCGTTTTCCAAGTGAAGGAAACATTTACCAACGACGATATCTTAAAGTCATTGTTAATTACACAAGAAGATGTGCAGAGAGGAAATATATCCACAATAACCTTGGCTTCCACTTTCATCAATGTGTTTGATCACCCTAAGAATCTTGTTTCAATGGACAAGGGCTTTCAACACATCGTACATGGAGAGTTTGATGAAGCAATCAGTGCACCGAACATATACGAAAAACAACAACTATTAGACAAGTTGGTTATGCCATATGAAAAGGAATATGCTTATAACCCAATGTTCAAAGAGACGGTGTATGAAATACTCGATAGTCAAATCAAGTCTTATCTCACTGATAAATTGAGATGGAAGGTATTGGTCAAACATAATCTGAAGAACGATGAAGTACCTTCATCAACATACCAATTACTGCAATTACTCATCTCAAATCCATCGTCAACGGAAATTCCTCCAAACATCATCTCCTATTACCAATTGCAATCACGGAACTTGGTATTAAAACCATCAATGGCTTCCATGATTAAATATTTAGAGCAAAGTTACCTTGCTTATATCCAGTATGATGACTCTTCGGTATCAACACCGAAAGAAAAGGCAGATGCAACATTGATTACCTTGACAATGCTAAACCCTTTCTTACCATTTTACCAAGATCCTCTCAATGTCATGAATCTTGTCTTTAAGAAGGTTTCAAGAAAGTATGGTTATATCTCCTTAAGCAAAACATGGGAGATATTGTTGGAACAAGACAACTCAGATTTGAAATTGAGACCTTTTGCATCTACTTTAACCAAAATTCCTGACAATTTATATCCTCCTCAAAATCCAAATATGAGTAGACCCATTAACAATGATGCTACAGAGGAGTCAGAACGTATTGCAAAGTTCGTGAGCAATCTACCTAGAAGTTCTAATAAATTTGATGATAGACACACTACCAATATTTTGGAATAACCAACAACACAGGTTTTTTCTTCTCCACATACTCATTTTGGAGAAGTCGTTTCCCTTTGGATTCAGTACAAGGCACTACACGCATGAGAATCCATAAATTTGGTGATGAGAGTTAAGAGATATACTCAAGTCATTGCAATTTTTTTATAAGAATTTTAATTTTTTCCTTAGCGATGCACCGTCTAATGCAATCACGATAAAAGGTTTTTGTTTTTTGAAGAAAGGATATGGAATCAGGCATAGGAACAGGCATAGGAACAGGCATAGGAACAGACATATACACACAAGAGAAGGAATCAGGCACAGAAGAGAAATTAATCTTAGAAGTATTCAATTTTAACTTTATTACTAACTTAAAACATACAGGAGATACTATCAAATCAGTTAAGGGACGAAATTCTTGGATGGAAACTGGCTTAACAATCCGGAAGAGAGTTAATGTTCTGAAACAGCAGGTTCTTCAAGTATTTTGAATGACGTTCGTGTTGACTCAATGTTTGATTTGATTTGCGTTTGGATCAATAAGACTAGACTCTTTGCTTGGTCACTACGACGTTTGTCCGATCATAGCAGATCGCAGGATGGTTTATTTGGTTTGAATAAATGAGATGAAAGCAGTAATCCATGGCCCATTTAAGATATGGATCTGTGATTTGTGGTATCTATGAACACTTACAACATTCTTCATCAGTATCTTGACAAGCTCTGGGAGCTACAAACATACACGTCAGTATACAAGGGTATATCTGATAGGCTCTGGGAGCTATACACACAATTCTTCGTCAGTATACATAGCGTATATCTGATAGGCTCTGGGAGCTATACACAGAATTCTTCGTCAGTATACAAGGGTATATCTGATAGGCTCTGGGAGCTACGTACACAATTCTTCGTCAGTATACAAGGGTATATCTGATAGGCTCTGGGAGCTACGTACACATACACGAAATTAAATCAGTTGAAGGAATACTATTCTTGGATGGAAACTGGCTTAACAATCCGGAAAGGAGTTGGCGTTTCAACGACAACAGATTCTTCAAGTATTTTAGATGATGTTCGTGTTGACTCAATGTTTGATTTGATTTGCGTTCGGATCAATATGACTAAACTCTCTGCTTGGTATATACGACTTTTGACTAATACGCCATTTGTCTTACTATAGTAGATCGCAGGTTGGCTTATCTGATTTGACCCAATGAAATGATAGCAGTAATCCATGGCTCATTTAGGATATGGATCTGTGATTTATGGCACACACAAATACTACTACGAACACATGTCAAATATACACCGTTATATTGTGACCAGCTCTGGGAGCTACTATTACTAACATAAACCAACTATACAAGGGTATCTTGAAGAGCTCAGGGAGCTAACTACAAAATACAACACACTACAAGATGTCTCAGCAGGAAAGTTTATGACTATTCTATCTATTTTTTGATTGTTCCATCCATTAAATGTCACAATCCGGGGGAGGTGTCAAATATCATAACCTTTCCTAATATATACATAAAGTACATTGGTGAGAACTATATTAAGCAACAATGAGAAGCAAGCAAGAAAGTCCTGGATTGCCTTTATAAGACCTGAATTCCCATAATTACTATCCTACATTCCTAAATAAACATAGATCGAACACAGCTTCCACAACTGGAAGGTCAACCTACAATAAGTTACCCGTATCTCAAGTAGACATACTTAACAGCGCTGCACTGGTGGAGTTACATAATCAATATAAAGGATAAAATACTAATCATAACTACATTATGAGGTCACTACGGGTTTGGAATTGATTCAAGAACAATCAGAAACTGTCAATACTAAAGATATATATATAATCAGTTTTACCTTCTTTTTTTAGCCAAAAGCTGGGCAATAGTATCAGTGATTGGTGTTTCAGCAGTCTTCTTGGCTCTAGAAGTGGAAGCGGATGTGGTGGTGGTGTTTCTTGTGCTAGTTGTCGCACGAGCTCTACCTGTCCCTCTACCTCTGCCTCTTCCTCTCCCCCTGGTTGGTTTTTGCAAAGGAGGAGATGGTGTTTTGGCAACTTCTAACTCACCATCTCCATCAGATTCAGAGTTAGAATCAACAGCCATATCAGCATCGTTATCATCAGACTGTATGACTTCATCTTCTTGATCCGAAGATGATAGGATAATGGTCTCTGCTACTTTCTTTCTAGAAGCAGCAGCACTAGCCCTTGGTTTTCTTTTTGGTTTCAATACTGGTGAATCTGGTTCTGATAACATCTCTTCATTCTCATCTTCATCTTTATCTGAATTGACAACGAAGTTGCTTTGCTTTTGTTTTCTTGAAGTGTTTGATTTCGTTGTAGTTTTTGCCTTGGGTTTTGCTGTTCTTGAAGCTTTTGCTTTAGAAACGGTACTAGAAGAAATTTTAGTGTTTGATGACTTTGGTGCTTCACTCTCGTCGCTTGGTTCTTCACTTGCTCTCAATACATCTCTCTCCTTCTTTATTTTCTTCATTATATCTTTTAAGTTTCCACCTTCTTCAAGATCAATATTATCATTTGTCATGAAGATTCTTAATTCATTAGTCAATTCATTATCAATGAAGTCTTTAATAGCGGTTTTGTCATCTTTATCAATAAAGTTTTTGATAGCATTATTAAACCCTGTTTCTGGTAAGACTGTCAACTCAGTCTCTTTCAAATATTTATTTATGAAATTTTCAATATTAACATTTTCAACATCATCAATTCCCTTACTTGAACTTGTAGACAAATTCAAATTTCTACTTCTTGGACCATTACTCTCTGCTTTTCTATGAAATTGAATCACAGAGTTAATATTAGCAACTCTACCAACAAATCTATTACTAAATCTTCTTGGATTTTCTACTTCAAATCCACCAGTATAATCAACTCTCAGTCTAATTAGAGGTAACGGCATACTTGGGGTATCTGGATTTAACTGTTCATACTCATCGTGTGCTTTTTTAATCAAGTTCTCCACTTCTTCAATAAGGAATTGTGTCACTTGATTCTTATATGCTAGACCTGGTCTCAAACCAGGGACTTTTTGGAGGATAATTTCCAACATGTGGAAAGGTCGTATACTCTTCAGTTTATATGGTTGCAAACTATAATCTTTACCATGAACATTCAAGATGAACACCTTCTTTTCATCCGATTCCCCTATTGATAAGGAAGTAGCCACTGAAGACCCTGGTTGCAAGACGTCAAAACCAGCATGTGCATTGGTTATACTGTGTGGGATACATTGATGTTCATGACCCCATATCACTAGATCTAGAAAACTCGGCAGGAAATGCTCAGGGAGGTATGCAGTATTTGGTCTTGTAACATGATTTTGATGAACACACATCAAATTGAACCAATCATCCTCACGAATGTTTGGTCTTTGAAATTTAACCTTTTGATCTTTAAAACTTTTGAACAATCTTTCATCACGAACAGAAGCCATTCCGAATAAAGAGAGTTTTGTGTACCCCTTTTGAAGTAGGATTGGTGTAATTGTAATTTCATCATTCTGATTGACTCTCCCAAAATGATTGACCAACCCACTAACACTTAGTAAATCCAATGGTGATAATAGACCTGCACCTGAAGCATCATCATGATTTCCACTGATCGCAAAAACAGGAATTGAAATGTTCAAATTTGGATCTTCATAGTTGACAGAATTGAACCCATCATCAAAAGCAGTGGATGGATCACTTAACATCTCCAATTCACAAGGCCGGTCACCGAAACATGTTCTCCTCAAGATACGCATCACATGATACATAGACTTCTTCGTTGGCTTGTTGATATGGAATAGATCACCGGACTGTAACACCATGTCCACGTCTTGATCTCTAGCGATGTTCATGATCTCCTCGAATGTCTTCCAAGCATCGTCACCGGTGACAGGGTCCTGCTCATTATAACCCACATGATTATCTGTTGTTAAAAGGATCCGCAGAGTATCTGGCCCGGGTTCTATATGTGAGACTTGAGGCATTGAGGTCTAGTAAGATCAGATAACACACTCTTTCTTACCCGCTTTGTTTGTTGATGTTGCCTTTGGAATTTTTACCATATGCAGAAAAATCCGCGAATTTTGTGCAAATCACGTAAGCTGCTTAGTGAAAGTGTAAAGAAGTACTGGGTGGGTCCCCCAACATCACAAACAATGCAGACGAATTCTGATCAGAGTGATCTGGCCATTCAAGCGAGTGAAGATGGAATCGCGGGGATTACAGTTTTCATTTCCCGCCAGTGAAGTGGAACAAAGCCCTCTTCCGATTAGGGAGATGTGCCCCAACTGGGGTGGTACGATTATGCTCTGAAACATGACATGATCTTATGATTTTTGTCTGATAAGCAAGCACTGTATAAATACTGACAAGGATCCTCACTCAGAAATGATCACTATCAACTTTAACTACATCATCCAGATCAACACTGAGTGTCAACTCCACAAAAAATTGCAGTTAACATGAAAACGTATATATAGAATAGAGTATGAATGAATATGAAGTATTAGGAAAATGAAATTGAAAAGGAGGGTGCACAAAGTCTAAAAGGGTTCTCTAACTGTTTTTTTGGATCTAGTTTTCGACTGGTTTTTTAGCATTAACACCATTTTTGACGAAGCTTGTTCTGATAGTGTTTTCTTCATTAGCTTTGTATAAAACAGCAGCACCGGCACCAACTAAGGCGGTGATACCAAAGAAGTAACCGAACCATTGGACAGCACCACCGGATTTTCCGGCTTCAGCACTCATTCTAACGGCAGATTTTTGGAAAGCTCTAACAGAAGTAGCGTACATTGTGATAGTCTTTAATTACGGGTATTCTTGTAGTTGATCGAGGTGGTGGTGCTGGTGGGGAATTTTATCAATTTTTTTCTTTTTCCTTACCAAAAACAGCGAAATGGCGAATTTTTATTGGAAGAACTTGACTTCCTAAAACAGTAATCTAAATGTGAGAAACACAATATCTAATTCGTCCCACGTTTATTTCTAGATTAGGAAGTCAACGAACCACTTCCGTTTTCAATCGAGCCATACAAAATTTAAACCCAAATGAATTTATTTGAGAGGACAAACTTATCAATTCCACTCACAGAAAAGCCTCTTTACCAGTCAGCTGAGCTCGTCTTTTTCTTCTTGATATCGCTTCAATCCCCACACAAAATGTCCGCAGTAGCCATCAGATCAGTTCTCAGACGCCAATCGCCAGTTTTAACAAGGGCTCTATACACTTCCTTAGGGAACGTAACCCGTTCTAAAATCCCTTCGTTACTATCTTCCTCCCCATACAGATTAAACTCATTAAGGTTCCAGTCTTCCACTTCTTCCAAAGCCAAAACCATTTCGGAAGAGACCCGTTCCAAGTTGACCAACGAACCAGAAGCCAAAGTTTATAATTATGAAGATATCAAGAAATTAATCACCAATCCAGATCCAACTAAAGTTTTAGTTGATGTTAGAGAACCTGAAGAATTCAAACAATATGCCATCCCAACAGCTGTCAATATCCCATACAAATCCACTCCTGGTGCATTAGATTTAACACCTGAAGAGTTTGAAGACATTTTCAAGTTCGAGAAGCCTTCAAAAGAGAAAGAATTGATCTTTTATTGTGTTGCCGGTGTCAGATCAACTGCTGCTGCTGATTTAGCACAAATATTTGGATACAAACACTTGGGTAACTATGTCGGAAGCTTGGATGACTGGTTACAACACGAAACTCCAGAACAGGCTCAGGAAGAACAAGAAGCTGAAGCCTCAAAGGAAGAAGTTAAAGAAGAAACCAAATAATTTAAATTTACTCTCTCTAAATTCTCGAAACCTGATCCATCTACATAATCTCATTTTCATATCATACTAATGCTGATGCTGATGCTGTTGATACGTTGTTATTGTTATTATCCTTTTCTTTGTCTCTCAGTTTTTTTGTTCTTGTTGTTGCTGTTGTTGTTATTGTTATGATGTATGATGTTACTAACACAAAATTAATTCTACATATATATATGGTCATATTAGTTGATGATTTTGTCTTTTTGGAGGACTTCATAAGGAAGAAGAAGGGAAGGAAGAAGAGGCGGATCCTTCCCTCAATATTTGCACTCTGTACAGTTTTTTTAACACATGTGGATGAGCTCCATTTTTTGATCTTTATATATATCTTGTTCACCTATAAAGAAAAATATATACACTAAAAAAAAGTGATTGGTACTAGGATCTAGGTCTATTGAACTCCAACTGTTTGAACTCTTTACCCAATCTTCTTTTTCTCTTTCTTTCAACAACTTTCTCTCTTTGTGATGCCTTCATATTATCGAATTTAAATTTCTGTATGATTTTCTTCTTTTCACTATTCTTCAGGTAAAATTTACTCGAACCTTTATGGTCATCTTTATATTTCTGTATGACTTCTTTCTGTAGATCTCTATTCTTCAGACTCTCCAATCTTGATCTTAATGATTTGGATTTATATTCCAAGTCTTGAATTTCACGATTGCCCAACTTATTCTTCAATTTTGGATTCTTTAAAATGGAGTTTATCTCATCGACTTCTTTTTGCCTATATTCATCCAAGAACTTATAATCTCTTCTGACTTTATCAGGATCTGCTTTACCGAATGCTGTATCGAATCTAATATCTTGATATAGAGACGTTTGTTGTTTGGCAGGAACCAAGCCCGGTATTTCTCTTATTCTCGAGACTCTTTTCTTCGAAGAAGTTTCCTTTGGTGCATGCTTACCCTTTTTCTTTGAACCATCTTCGTTGTATCTCACTCTTCCTTGCTTGTTTTCATTTTCAGAATCGTCGTCCTCATCAAAGAATCCTTCAGATTGGTCAGACTCATTGTCTATCTCATCATCATCATTTCTCCCCTCTTGAAATATCTTGAAATCCTTTACTCTACTCTTTTCTATTTTCTTCAGATCAGGTCTTTTCTGTTGTTTGACTAGCTTCTTACTCTTTTTATTTTGACTTTCTTCTATATCAAGTTTATCTTGAGCTGTCTTCAGTGACGCAAAAGATAGTTTAGCAAGTTCATCATCACTTTCCTCGTCGCTTATCTCATTATTGTTCTTCAAATATGCGTCTAGTTCCTCGTCATCGTCATAGAACTGCGGTTTCAAATGTTTTCTGGCCATCTTCTTTGCACAGTTTCGTTACTTTTAGAATTACTTTTATGTATAGTTTATGTAGTGAATTTTTTTTTTTTTTTAAATTTCTATGGAGCTCATCTCACTGTTCGGTATGGGCAGAAACACCATACAGATTTAAACGGATGAATCAGTTCAAGATGTGCTTGATATTATGAGTGGGGGAGGAGGGGTGCTTAAACCACAATGAGTAGAAAATTAGGCTGCTTGTTGGTCCATTTACAAAGAGAATCGAATATCTAAATGCATTTCATATATTTACAAGTGAGTTGTTTACTCAACTCTAAAGTTCTCTAATTTACATAAATCACCTATTTTGAATTATTCATGATTCAATAGATTCTTTGATTTGTAGCTGTCTCGAGTGACGATCGAAGAAAGCACTCAGTTCCTGGAAGTTATTCTTGGTTGGATCGGCTTCTAGCGATTGTTTATCCTCTGTTAAATGCATTTTGTTAGTCCATCATCATAATCATCATGAAAAGATATACTTACTGAATGTGACCTTCACTATTGGGGATGATTTAGAGTTGGCAGTGAGAACTTCGTTATCTATGGAGCATGAACCTTTCATTGATGGGGGAATAGCAGATAGAAAAAGTCTAGCACTTTTGCCTATTCTCGAGGTTGTTAGTGGATCATACTCAACGAAAAGAAGCTGCTAACAAAAAAAACAAAATAGTGGCACATACTCTCTTTTCCTAGAGGGTTGAACTTGACAACGACCTTTGTGAAGTATTTAGTGATCATTATGGATATGCAGAGAGTCCCATTCAAGGTTGGTCTTCTATTACTTAGCTTAGTGCTCAATTTTTCATGTTTCAATAAAGCAGATAGAAAAGTGCGAAAATAAGGGATTACCCGGCATTGAACGATTAATCCAATTCAACTTATTGTAACTAAAACTAAATAGAGAGATTAGTGACGGTGGTGGTGAGTAGGCTGTACCATACGGAGTAGTCTTTACAACCCAGCAACGATTAATTTGACCTCACTGGATGTTTTCAAGCTCTCCTCTCTCACTTACGCAAGGCGTTCCTTTTATGGGGGGTTTTATTAAAGAGTACACAAACACAATACTGACAGTTTCAAAACTCATCATGGGATGGTTTTGTGGTCTCCTTGCCAGTCTTGTGCTTCTTCTTTTCCGAACTTTTTTTGTTCTTATTCTTCAATTTCTTGTCCCCATTTTTAACAGTTTTCAAGTAGTCTAATCTATCCAGGACTCTTTGTGAAGCCCCTTCTAAGTCTTCAAATTCTTTGATATACTGAGCAATGGCTTCTTTCGTGAATTCGCCATCGTACACCTTTTTGGTAGAAGGATCTGTACCATTCTTAAAGAAGTAGATAGCAGCCTTTTCCCCTTTTGGATCGATCTCATACTCTGATACGATCGACTCTAATTTATCATAGTCCTTCAAAGGGAGGTATGCAAAATCTATATCCCCTAGGAACTCAATAGCAACTGATTTCAGCAAAGGACTTAATTTGTCTTTTCTTGGGAAAATAACGAACTTCGGTCTATCAGCGCTTCTTTCATCATTTAGCCATTGTGTCAATCTATCAACAGTGGCCAGCCTCTTGACATAATTTTTAATTCTACCAGTTGCAAACTCCACTATTGGCTTCGCTTTTCTAGAACCCAGATAGGTCTCCGTAGCATGTCCGTACTTTATTGCATCTTTCTTATTCAGATCATGTTTCGGTGGTCTGAAGGCAACAATTGTAGGATAACCTTCGATTCTGTATTCAGCACATAGTTTCTTGTTCTTTCCCAAATCGCAATTGACAGCAGCAACGTTGGAAATTCCATCAAGATGCTTACCAACTTTCAAAAAGTGTGGTTTGAGGTTCTGACAGTGTCCACACCAAGGAGCGTAGAATTCGACGATTGATGTTTGATTGGTGTTAAGAACCACTTCTTTGAACGTTGACGGGTCTAGTTCTAACACGTCGGTGTTCTTGTAGAAGCCCTGGGAGGCAGAGACGGTGGAGAGAAATAGAGGAACCAGCGACACCAGTGGCGAGACTCTCATTGTCTTTGTAAAATTTGAGTGGGATTCGGTAAAGAAGTTGATGTTATTTGTTGTTTACAATGCGTTTACGCCCAGTATCATTTTTCTTGTTTGTCTGGACATTCTTGAATGAAAAAAAAAAGAAGCTTAATTAAAACAATGGAAACAAAAATCGAGGGTTTGACAGGTGAAGAAAGAAAGGGTCTTTGCCAAAGTCAGGGCTTTAGCTTTAATGGGCATTGAGCTGAGAGAAATTAAACTGCGACTGTACAAGGAACATGATGAATGGTCCAGTAATATGACTACACTAACACACTTATAACTGTTATCATCGTTACTCCATTAGTTTAGACTTGTTCACAACGGGATCTAATTCTATCTAAGTTCAATCATGATTCCAATTTCATTCGCCTAATCTTGTGCTCACCGGAATCAAATGTCTCTGACAAAATGGGTCTCACAAGCTGGCCATTGTCTTTGAGCATGCAACTCACCTTCGAAATAGTTCTGATGGTAATCTTCAGCATCAAAGAATTTTTTAATTTGTTCCACTTGTGTCACTATTTTATTGTCCCATTTAGGATTATACTCCTCAATGGTCTTTTTGATGATGGGAACTTGACTCTCATCCGAATAAAAGATGGCTGATCTATACTGTGTACCACTGTTATGACCTTGCTTATTCTCTGTAGTTGGATCATGGATCTTGAAGAAAAAACCCACTAGTCTCTCCAGTATTTCGGGAGATTTAGCGTTCTCATAAGACAGCTGGATAACTTCAGCGTAGTCAGTGTCACCTTTGCAGATGTCCTCATATGACAAGGAGTCTCTTTTCAGATCTGAGCCATTAGCATAACCCACTTTCAGGTCTTTGACACCATTTCCTAGGAACTCTTTCTTGAAGAGCTTTTCAGTGCCCCAAAAGCATCCACCGGCAAAAGTGATAAGCGAGTGAGTCAGAGGATCGTGCTGCAAAGTTGGTGAGACTGTGTGGGTCATTTTGATGGGCAGAAAGAGATGGATAACAGTGGTGGACTGATTACGAGATGAGCTAACATTTGTCGAAGAATCAATTTTCTTCGGGTGAACTTCGGAACCTCTTCGGATAAATTACAAATAAGCCCAAAGCATTTGACATATAAAAAAAGGGAATAACCCAGAACCCATTTGTCTCAAATATTTGGTCATACTAATCTTTATATCCCAATCCATTCAAAAAAATGTCCAAGAACCTATCGCCTTTCCCTCTCTACGCCTTCTACATATTGGAGTCAAAGCTCAAGGACCTCAAACCGAAACACTCCCTAAATGACTTCAAATCAGCTCTTAACATCCCAACTGAAAAGCCAGATGAGGCGTCTCCTCTCTTCATTACATGGAACATAAAGGACCCAATCCATCACAAGGAGAACGAGCTAAGAGGATGTATTGGCACATTCACTCCTTCGGATGTCCAGAAGGGAATTGCCCAATATGCGTTGATTGCGTAAGTGTCACAATAACCTCCAAGGGAGGCAAAACGTGCCATACCTTCTTTCTAATAGTCCTTCAACTAACAAACGCATACGCTTTAATTTAGTGCTTTTGAAGACTATAGATTTGCACCAATAACACTGAGAGAATTGCCCTTGCTGTCTGTCAGGTGAGTATTTGTTTTCAAAGGGGGGATATGTGCTTTATACTAACAGTACAATTAGTGTCACATTGTTACAACATTTTGAACTGGCCGATGATCCATTTGACTGGGAATTGGGTAAACATGGTATTCGTATCAGTTTTGACAAGAATAGTAAGCATTATAGTGCAACTTTCTTACCAGAGGTTGCTTCGGAACAAGGCTGGAACAAGGAAGAGACTTTACAACATCTAGCTGCCAAAGCTGGGTATCATTATGAGAAACTAAGTGTTGATGATATCAAATTGACAAGATATCAAGGATTAAAGAGTAAAGCGACATACCAGGAATATGTTGACTTCATCAAAGAGCATAGCGAGCTTGCTTAAGTCTGAGCCTTCCTCTGTCTATCCAATTTTCGGTTGTTTACGTCGTCACAGATTGCTACTCGTTTGTCCTAGTTTCTTTCATCTTTATTTATCTATCATCATGAGGTTATGTATTTTGCTAGTTTAATTTGTTACTAATTTTTTTTTCGATCAATGAGTTTATCAACTTGACTAAAGGCGAATTCTCATCATTTATTTGACTGTTCAACTGTAGTTCCACTTGTTGTTCGATCAGTTTACCAGTCAAATCAACTTCGATATTAACAAACTGGCCATCCTTCTTCAGTGGTAAAATGACACTCTCTTGAGTATGTGCGATCAATGAAATACCGAATACACCAGTATTATGATCAACATGAGTGACTGTTAAGGAAGTACCATCAATCGCAATGAATCCCTTTTCAACTATGTAGTGGATGTATTTTAGATCCTTCAACTTGAAACTATAGTTCAAAGCATTTCCATCTCTGACATAGCCCAATATCTCAGCAACAGTATCAACATGTCCTTGAACATAATGACCACCGAATCTAACATCACCACCAACAGCTCTTTCCAAATTGACCTTATCGCCACTCTTCAACTCACCCAGGTTAGTTCTTCTTAGTGTCTCAGGAATCAGCCCAGCCTTGAAGGTATTCTCGTCAAACTCAGTGATAGTCACACAAGTCCCGTTGATGGAGATAGAATCACCGATATGAGCATCTGTCAGGATCTTTGCAGCGTCCTTGATGATTAATGAAGCACCATTGCCTCCTGACTTTGAGACGTCCAGGGTGCTGAACTCTTGGACAGTACCGATAAGCTCGACGATACCAGTGAACATTTTTGTAAGATGGTTTTTATCTGTGTGAGCAGATCTGCAGTTGATGAAGATGAGAACAATAAGCGTTGTTTTTATAGCTGTTTTCAATGGGTTTGAATTTTGTTGATGGTTTCATTACCAAAGGATTACGCAATTTACTACTTTGGGCGCTATCACCGAAGAATACTCAGTGAAACCACCAATCATGGAAGGTTTAACTAGACAAATCTGACGAATGTTTTGATGTGTGGACACTGGATTTATCGTTCATCAGCACAAAATGTTTCAGGGCTTGAACTCTCGGTTGGCGTAGCTCTTCTCAACAATAATGAGTGGAAGTAGCTCGTCGGTTGGGGATACCCGAAGGCCTACAACAAAAAAGGATTATGAATGATCGCTTAAACACTACTCATCCTCACCAGGAACCCACGCCATAATGAGCTGGGAGAGAACAGCACAAGAAAAGAGGGAAAAGGTGCTTTCCCAGATTCCCAAAGAATGGCTCTTGAAAGACAATCTCCCTTCAATTGATGATGAACCAAATGCTATCAAGTTTTTAGATAAAACATTGCCAGATGCTGAGATCTCCATAACCTCCCTATCCTTACTTGAGCTATCCTCAAGAATATCAACAGGTACATTAACAAGTCTAGAAGCGACAGAAGCCTTCTGTCACCGTGCTGCGTTATCTCACCAATTGATCAACAACTTATCTGAAATATTCTTCGATAAGGCTCTACAAAGGGCCAGGGAGTTAGACGAATATTTTATCAAGAACGGGAGAACTATAGGCCCATTGCATGGTATTCCAATCTCTTTAAAAGATCAAATCAATCTTGAAGGACTTGACTCTGCGATTGGATTTGTCGGGTTGTTGAATAGTCCAAAGACCAAAAAGGAGGAATCTGTTATCGCAACAATCTTGTACGATCTAGGTGCAGTTTTCTATGTCAAGACAGCTGTTCCAATGGCGATGGCCTCTGCTGATACTGTTTCTAATATCTATGGCCAGACTTTAAACCCTTATAATAGGCAATTATCACCTGGTGGTTCTAGTGGTGGTGAATCCTCATTGATCGCAATAAAGGGTTCAATCATTGGTCTATCCACAGATATTGGTGGCTCCATCAGGATTCCTGCTGCATTTAATGGTCTTTTCGCTTTGAGACCGAGTACAGGGAGATTGCCTTATGCTAGAATCACAAACTCAATGGCCGATCAACCTATTGTGCCTTCAGTGGTCGGGCCTTCTGCTAGGTATCTAGATGATTTAAAGTTCTTCGTGAAGAGTATCATCGACACTGAACCATGGGCTCTAGATCCGAAAGTTCCACCTATCAAATGGAGAGAGTATGAGGTTCCAAAGAAGCTAAGCTTTGGAATCTTAAAGAATAATGGATTTATAACAACTCATCCACCAATTCTAAGAGTTTTAAATGAAATTGAAGAAAAACTAAAAGCATTGTGCCATGAAGTGATTCAATGGGATCCACCATTGAAGATCGATGAGATTAGAAAAAATCTTGATGACATATTTGTTGCTGATGGATTCAAAGAGATCAAAAATCTCTGTGAGATTAGTGGAGAACCACCAATAAGACAAATAAGTGGGATTTATGACGAGCATAGAGAACTATCAGTAACCGAGCACTGGAATCAAGCAGGTTTACAAAAAGAGGCTTGGTTACGATACGCTGAATACTGGAAATCTACAGAATCTT
The DNA here is from genome assembly GCA_030556525.1 of Wickerhamomyces quercuum. Lineage (NCBI taxonomy): Eukaryota > Fungi > Ascomycota > Saccharomycetes > Phaffomycetales > Wickerhamomycetaceae > Wickerhamomyces > Wickerhamomyces quercuum. Next base: position 297,482 of record JAKTUE010000003.1, read on the forward strand.
TGACGCAAACAGGAAGACCTATAGATGCTTGGATATCACCCGTTTGGGAAACAACTTCATTTCCAGCAGGAGAGACGAAACCATATCATTGCTCTTATACTTTCCCAATAAACTATCTGGACCTTTCCAGTGTCGTTGTTCCTATTTCTTTTGTTGATAAAACTATTGATCTACCTTTCAAAGATTTCATACCACGGAATGATGCTGATAGAGAAACTTTCGAACTATATGACCCTGAATTATTTGATGGTATGCCTATCGCTATCCAGGTTGTAACACCAAGATACAATGAGGAACGTGCAATTGCTCTGGCCAAGGTCATATACGAAGCTACTCATACTGAAGAGTACCACCACTAATGTATAATTGTATCACCTTTTTTTTAAACGAATTTATCTAGTTCTATATGACCCCAGTTCTATCTAACTCTAGTATCACTGACTTTGAATTCACCTTCTCCTAAATGTTCAGTATTACCAACGTCTAAGATTGTGAATTTATTGAAATTAGTCTTATCAAAATCAATAGCTGTTACGGATGTATTGTAAACGACTGTTGGTTTTTCATATTGAAGAATCTTCAAAGCAGTTCTGATTGTCCCACCATGCGAACATATCAACACGTTTTTGTTTGACTTATTGTCATGTAGGATTTTATTAAGAATAGCATCTAATCTCTTAACAAACGATGAATCTTTTTCTCCGAAATCTCTGTAATGCTTACCATGCTCTTCTGCATATTTTATCGCATCATCGATCTGTTTGCCTTCAATCACACCCATATCCCGTTCTCTTAACTCTTTGGTGAATATAATGTCCTTCTTAACCTTAAGTTTATCATGGATAGCCTTTGAAGTCAGTCTACATCTTTTCAGATCACTTGAGTAAAACGAATCAATGGGGAAATCAGAGAGCCTATCACCAACTAATGACGCCTGTCTTAAACCTTCTTCATTCAAATCTGTATCGCTAGTTGAAGAATCATGTTAGTTTGACTTGTACTTAATTTCATAAACTGAGTCACTTACAGATGTCCTTGAAGAATCTTCTGCATGTTATGATTTGTCTGGCCATGTCTCACAAAGAAGAGACGTATCACTCCATTGTTAGCATTAGCTTCTATTGTCATGTTTTCTCAGGACACTCTCGTTTTAACTTTGTGGAAAGGGAATATGTTTTTCTTCATGATAATCTTTGATCTTTACGTTAATTTTGACATCACCTGTACTTTCAATAAGGAAAACAGATATAAAACAACAACGAAATTACGGTTTGCTCAAATTTCTCAATAGAGCATAGAGCAACGTTTGAAACAACATAACCAGATCGAAATTGAAGAAAAGAACAGCCTGAAAACCATACATTTAACTGAAAATTTGCAAAAAAAGAAACTGATTTCGCCCAGGATCGAACTGGGGACGTTCTGCGTGTTAAGCAGATGCCATGACCAACTAGACCACGAAACCATTTCTTGTCTAAAAAAAGTGTTTGAAAAATCATGATGCTACAAGAGCATTACGGGTTACCCGGTGGAAATACTCTTTTGACTCGGTGGACACCTATATTTTAAGTTGAAAAACCGGGCGTGTAGCGCAGTTGGTAGCGCGTTTGCCTTGCAAGCAAAAGGTCATCGGTTCGATTCCGGTCTCGTCCAATTCTTTTTTGAGTAAATTTTTTGTTGCCTGCTGCTCTGAGACAGACGACTTTAAAGAAAATGAGCTAGCCAGCCTTTAGACCTTTTTTTTTATATGAATACTTTTATTTCCTCTCACCTAACCATTCATAAATGACCTTTTTGTGTTTTCAATATGCTTTGTAGTAATGCGAAAGATTTGTTTTTTTCAAAGCCCGTTCACCTATTATTCCACGAGAAAAACAAACTCCTTCTATTTCCAAACACCATTTCCTAGTAGCTTTACAAGGCTTTTGACACACAGAAATGAACAGTCGGTGTTGAGTTTCCCACCTATGACTCGAAAGGGAAATGATGACGGCGATTGATATACCAAGCAGAGCTATAAAACTATAGAAAGATCCACAATGTCGAAAACACTTTGTGTCCTTAAAGTTTAATCACATCTCATCAATAATTGCATCATCTTTCATCTTGGGACATTCAAATACTTGTAAACCAAATGATGAATACCTCACATATGAAAGACAGTCTAGTAAGGAACTTTAAACCGGTATGGTTTATCAGCATAATGGGGACTGGTATTTCATCCAGTATACTATTCAACTTCCCATATGAAGCCCATTGGTTGAAGATACCCAGTATTATGATGTTTTCTTTATGCTCACTGCTCCTGGTGACTTCAACTATACTTTTTGCACTTTTTCTATCTGTTCCAGAGAATCGAGAGAGAATACTGGACGATATAAATTTTAATGTCTTTTTGGGTTGTTATGCTATGGGGTTCACCAGCTGGATCAACATGGTACATTATTTATCAAATGGCTCATATCCTATTGCATTATATGTTCTGTGGTGGATAAGTAATCTATGCTCTTTATTTACTGCCTGGTTCGTATTCTTTAAAGTGTTAACCAAATCAAGAGTTAACATTGAGACAATGACACCAACTGTTTTATTGCCAGTTGTTTCATTAACAGTCACTTCATCTTCAGGTCAAATCATCTGTTACAGTTTACCACCAACGTTGCAGCTCTCAACAATGATCATTAGTTTTCTTCTTTGGGCTAATGCAATGGGGTTAACCTTCATTATTGCAGCTGTTTATTTTCACAGACTATTATCGCACAACTCACCTGCAAAACCATCAATTTTCACGTCGTTTATATTGATTGGTCCATTTGGCCAAGGATCGTTTTCAATTCAGCTATTTGGTACGAATATCTATTCGTACTTAAAAGAATTTCCTATGACTAGTGAGTCAGAAACTGAAGCCGTTGTTATTAAAACTTGTGGTCTCCTATGCGGGCTATTTCTGGAGGCCATGGGGATATTCTTTACATTTCTGGCCGTTGCATCAGTTGTCTCATTTGGTAAACACAAGTTTCATTATGGCATGTGGGCGATGACCTTTCCGCTGGGCACTATGGCCTTAGCATCCAACATGACTTTCAGACTAAGTGGCTGGACTGTGTTCAGAGTAGTTGGAGTCCTTTACGCTGCATCGTTGTTGATTATAACCATCTCTTGTATTATTGGATCCTTATACCTCATGATCTCCAGCATACTGATAACAGACGATGAAGACGAAGATCCTGAGCTAGCGAGAGTCCCAAGCATTCTTTCCGGTAAGACTGTTGTCTAGTATGCTCACCAACCCATTACCCACCAAATAGTATGCCACTAATTACCAATAGACAGTTCTATCGCATTCCAATTTCTGTTAAATATCACTGTAGTTCTTTCCCACACAACATTCGCGAAGCTCATCTCATCGTAATCCGCCCCCAGAACCCAGAACACTGACAAATGCAAATTCGAAAAGCCACTATAAAAAAGCAAAACATCCACCAAAAGCTCTCTCCGTCAGCTGCCTCTCTCTTCTCCTGTTCATGTTAAGGACCCTTGCACGAAACTTCAGCTCAATGGCCCCAATTGCGAAACATTACGATTATCTAGTCATCGGCGGTGGTTCCGGTGGTGTCGCCTCTTCCAGAAGAGCAGCCCAATATGGTAAAAAAGCCCTAGTCATTGAAGGCAAGGACATTGGTGGTACCTGTGTCAATGTCGGTTGTGTCCCAAAGAAAGTCATGTGGTACGCTTCCGATGTTGCAAAGACCATCTCAGAAGCCAAAGAATACGGCTTTGACGTTGATCCTGCTTTAGCTAAAACATTCAATTGGGAATACTTCAAGCCTAAAAGGGATGCCTATATTAAGAGATTGAATGGAATTTATGAAAGAAATCTTGAAAAAGAAGGTGTTGAACTGCTCTATGGATGGGCTAAATTCAATAAAGATGGTGCTGTTGAAGTGGCAAAGAGGGACGGATCAGGCGTTGAAACTTTCACTGCTGATAACATCTTGATTGCTACCGGTGGTAAACCAATTCCTCCAACTATTCCAGGAGCTGAACATGCCATCAATTCGGATGATTTCTTCAAACTAGAAACCCAACCAAAAAGAGTTGCTATTGTGGGTGCTGGTTATATTGGTGTTGAATTTGCTGGGTTCTTCCATGGTTTAGGTACTGAGACCCACTTGATTATTAGAGGTGAAACCGTTTTACGTAAGTTTGACGAGAGTATCCAGAGCACAATCACCGACCATTACGTTAATCTCGGTGTGCACGTTCATAAGAAATCGCAACCTTCTGAAATTGAGAAGTTAGACTCTGGTGCTTTCAAGGTTACGTTGGACTCTGGTAGCTCGATTGAGGTTGACCAAGTCATCTATACTGTTGGTCGTAGATCTTTCTTAGGTTTGGGTCTAGAAAATGTTGGCGTTAAGATTGATGATCATGATAAAATCATTGTTGACGAATACCAAAATACCACCGCTAAGAACATCTTCTCTTTAGGTGACGTGGTTGGAAAAGTCGAGTTGACTCCAGTTGCTATTGCTGCTGGTAGAAAATTATCCAATAGATTGTTTGGTCCAGAAATCTACAAAGATCAAAAACAGGATTACACCAATGTCCCAAGTGTGATATTTTCTCATCCAGAAGCTGGTAGTATCGGTTTAACTGAAGCTGAAGCCAAAAAGGAATATGGAGAAGAAAACATAAAGGTTTACAAATCAAGATTCACCCCAATGTATTATGCTATGTTGGAGCACAAATCTCCTGTTAGTTATAAATTGGTTGTAGCTGGAAAAAACGAGAAAGTTGTTGGTTTACATTTAGTTGGTGATAGCTCTGCTGAAATCCTACAAGGTTTCGGTGTTGCAATCAAAATGGGAGCTACCAAAGCTGACTTTGATAATGTGGTTGCTATTCATCCAACCAGTGCTGAAGAGTTGGTTACTTTGAGATAACAACCTACGGTTCCATGGCCACTTCTCAATAAACTATAAAACGATTTTATTCAATTTATTTTTAAATGTTAACATTATACTAGTTTGTAGTAGCTCATTTTCAGGTTATTGTGAAAGTGCTATGATTGTATAACAGAGGTGAACGACGTCTCTACAATCTCACTTATTTGGATAAATGTTATTTGGATAATATTTGGATAGCGAAACGTTCAACCTATATAAACTATATAGGGAAAAGGAATTTGGATCTTGCAATGGTATTTATACCATTGCTTGTGTTTGGATACTTTCATAGTAGTCACACAACGGACTTCTTCATACAGGATTATACAGAAGTTGGTATAACCATACATCATGTGAATATGTCACGTGAGATGCATTAGGGTTATTCCAAGATAGATTAACTCACTAATGATTCACTCAATTTCACAGTTATGTTTACAATTTCAGCCAAATTAGATTACTTTATATCTACAATCCACCCAGTAGACTCTTCTCTTAGGTACAAATTAAAAATTCTGTAATTTTTGTTATAAAAACTTATGTGTGATGTGGGAAACTTAAGCTTTTAAAGAAGAAGCTCTTCTCTTTTTAACTTCAGCCTTTTCAGCTTTACGTTCATGTAAACGTTTGGCCAATAATTGAGCGTATTCAGCAGCAGCATCTCTTGAGGCTTGAGCATTTCTGACTTTCAAAGCTTTCAAGTGACGTTTTCTTTGTAAAGTTTGAGGAGTAACTAAACGTTGGATTCTTGGAGCTTTGGTGTATTTTTTGTCACCTTTAACGATTTCTCTTCTGATAACGTATTGTCTAACATCATCTTCTTTGGTTAAACCAAAGAATTTTCTGATGTGGTTAGCTCTTTTTGGACCTAATCTCTTTGGAACTTGAACATCAGTCAAACCAGCAATTTCAGCATCACCTTGTTTAACAACAACTAAGGATAAGACAGCTAAATCTGGACCAACAATGGCACCTCTAACAGATTTTCTCTTTCTTTCACCAGTTCTTCTTGGTCTGTAACAAGAGTGACCTTTGGATAGTAATAATTTAACTCTGTTTGGTAATAAAACACCTTGTTTCATTGGGAAACCTTGTTTATCGTTACCACCGGAAATTTTGAAAATGTAACCTTTGAATTCATCACCAACGGAATCACCTTCAACTTCTTGACCGATTCTTTTTTCGTAGAAGATACGAAGACGGTGTTCGTCATCGATTTCAACGGTCTTTTGAGAACCATTAGCTGGGTAAGCAATGTTTAACTAAAAATGGAAGTCTGTTAGTATTCGAGCAAGTTCCAAGTGAGAAGGATGAAAAGAGATATTCTGTATCAAGAGATCTGGAATGCTGATTTTGTTGATGCCTGGACAAATTGATGAATATGATAAGTTGATGCCTAATCTGGTGATAATATTGGACTTCTATGAACTGGGAAACATATTCAACATGTGGAATAACAAAACTGGGTCATATCGTACAAAGGTAAAAGTAAAAGATCAGACCTCTTCAGTCTAATAATCTTCTAATTTCTCGTTGGTGAGGTCTCTTTCTTGGAGTATATTTTGAGTTTAAGCTCTTGATCCTTAAAGTGACATGGAGTAGTGTAGGTCTTTAATTGATGAATCGACAACTGAACTTCTGGACATATTGATCTCACGAAAACATGGATAGTGTAACTTCATTTCCTCTCGCAGTATATCTCTCTCCCTCATTATGTGCTTCTAAACATACTTTCATACTGCTAGGTTGTTGCTAATCAAGATATTCAGTTTGTTGATGTTTGTTAGTGAAGTTCACTTTTCAATAAATTTCAATACACCTTTCGTGAAAATTTCCAGAGTGGGTACTTAAAATGGGAAATTGCCTAATCGAGGTATTTGAGCATTTCGACTTGAGTTGTGTGGTTCTACCAGAAATACCAACAATAACTGGTTGGAGTCACATTGATTTAGAATTGTGACGGTGAAAATAATATCAACATCCGAACACCATGAAAGAATCGCCCTGAAAAAGCTAGGGTTTCTATCTTAGAAAACCACGTGATGCCTAATTTTTGTGTCTAGGGCTCCATAATGGATAAATCTAAAGAACGATAACGATAGGAAACGATAGATAACATATGCGAGAATAAATAACTACAACTCATATTAATAATACATAGGTCAAAGAAGACGCTTAGATCGTTTCAGTGGTATGCTATTTACATGGACACCATGAACACTCAACAGCAGCTAATTGGCCATTATAATTCAAGCATCATCCCTCTGCTTCTGTTCACCAAATTTCAACTGTTTGGTTTGATCGCGATCTCTCTTACCAGTGGTCTCCCTTTGTAATGGGGAATCCGTAACCAGCAGTTTATCTTTCAGTCTACCTTTCCCACCACTCAAACCATTTGCCGATGCGTTATTTATTGCGGGTAATGTATGGTTAGTTGGACCAGCTGAGTTGGGGTAAGGTGTTGCTCCTGATCCAAAGGGAATATTCCAGTCATTGGAGTAGAAGTTACTTGGAGAAGGAAACAAATCTGGAACATATCGTGAGGGTAATCCACCAGTTAGTGGTGTTTGTTCTCCTGCCATTAATGCCCTTGAAGTGGACGGTAATTGATGTTGATGCTGGGAGGATTGCGGAGGGGGTAAATTAAACAACCCAGAGGGTAATGTGGCAGATAATGGTGTTGATTTACTTGATGAGATTCCCAACCCAGCAGGTTTGCTATCATCAGCACTCTTAGCTCCGGTTGATGGTGTCTTTTCATCTGACGAATTCACTTTGGAATCATGCTTACCGGTATCGATAGCAGTTAAGGTAATAGCACTATCGCCTTGAGTCGCAGCAGCAGTCTTCGGTGCTTGGCTTAGATGTGTCTCCACACGCAATATAGGTCTCGAACTGATACCATCATTCAAAGTACGTGCCCTTGCATTTGAATATGGAGTGCCTTGATTGTTTTTAGACTTTGGAACAACGGGGGACGCACCAATTGGTGGCAGATCTGAGGACATATTGGAGCGATTTGAGATAGGCGTGCTTGGAGAAAACTGAAGTGCTGGATATGGTGGGTATGGATTCAATGGGATATGACTTCCTTGCGGTGTAAAAGAGCCTCTTGGTGGGTTTGGCGAGGGTATAGCATTATTTATTTGCATAGGATATTGTGGTGGAATCTGTATCTGCTGAGGTGGAGGTGGAGCTCTCTGTGAATAACGTGCATTGTTTGGATTGCTGCTATAGAATATGGATTGATTTGGATCTTGTAGCTGTCCATTTGATGGTAAATGTTGAATATTTATTTGGGATTGAGGTATTATGTTTGGTTTAGAGTTGATGTCTTGTGGAAGTGAAGAGGTTATAGGGACGACTTGTTCGTGGTTTATATTCTCTATGTGATTTTTGGATCTATTATTTATTCTCGTCTGATCCTTAGTTGCTTGTGCTCTTCTTTTTTTTGGAGGTGGTTTTGCTTCTTCTTCGTCTTCATCTTCGTCTTCATCTTCATCATCGTCATCATCGCTTGAATTTATGTGTTCCTCAGTAACACTAACAGAGGATGTTTGTCTATGGTGTGCTTTATCCTTTTGACCACCTCTTTTGATAACCCTCGACTCTAGTTTATAATCACCGTAATCGGCTGGTACTTTAATGTCATGCAGATAATTCTCATCTTTATATTCTGCAAGTAGATCATCCATGTTCATTGAGGTATATTCATAAAATTTTGTGTTGTTGTTTCCCAGGATTATAACGGCCAAATCGACTTGACAAAGTACGGCCAATTCATGAGCTTTCTTGAAAAGACCGGCTTTTCTTTTAACAAAGGTGACCTTACGGTTCCTTTCATCAGCGATAGGCTGAATTAATATTTTTCTTCTACCCATTGTTGACTATATGTGATAGTTTCAGAATAGAACAGAGTTTTATCGGAAGGTATGAAAATGTAAGAAAATTGACACAATGAGTAATGTATTATTATTCAAGAGTATTGCTGATTGTCGATCGGTTGAAACGTCCAATGATCAACGGTTAGAAAAAAAAAATGTTAGCAGAGAACAATTTGGGTATCTCTTTGATAATTGAAAGATTGACGTGTGGAGTGGGCTTTTCTGTTCAGTAGAAAAACTGCCTGATAGTCTTTGTTAACTGTATATAACAGAATTCGATTGGGAACCAAGACACAAAGGAGGCAAAAAGAGACCAGCAAAAGAGGGCAAGGACAATATGTGTGAGGAATATAAAGACAAATAGCCAAAGATCGAGAGGTTAACACACAGAACTCTGGAAAACAGCACACACTCAACGCTTGTGATTGACTCTTCTTTGGACAAGTTTGTTTTGGTTTTGCGTCTCGTAAGAAAAAAAATCTTCTAAAAATAACTTGCTCACCCGCATTGACACTGGATCAATTACGTAAGAGCGTAGTCAAAGTAGTCAATACTATTTGCGCCAATTTGCAAAAAATAGTATTAGGTAAGCAAACGATTTCGTAATTCCTAATCGGGACATACCGCGAACTTGCGCAATTAGTCAATTTTTCCAACATGAACTATTCACTTCTAAAAAGAGTCTCAGTCCTCTTCAAAACTGTGCAAGTACAAGAGGGAGAGTTTGTTCATTTTCGCTCATTTTAAAGATGATACAAAGGCCTCTGCAGAAGGGACTTTCAGTGCAAGGAAGATTCCTACCTTCAATTCTCTTCTCATCAAAACCAACCCTAGCCAGATACAACTCAACCACAACTACTAAGACTGATGATAAAAACAAAGCTAATCCACAACAGCAGGTGTTCGATCCTCGATTCATTGGTCTAACAAGAGACATCTACATCCCAGTCTCTTACAGCAATTTCCCAAATGTGTTCACCAGTCCAAAAGCTGCTTGGAACTGTCTGTTAAGAAGGGGTTATGTACTTGGTATAAACACCATTCAAGTCGCTTTATTGAGATGGCAAACAGGTTTGAAACCACAATTTTTGCTTTGGAAGAACAAAGCTATTGAAAAATATGTCCAAGTCAATAAAGCTTTCGCTTCTGGTGATGTAAAACCAATTGAGAAATCTGTCTCTGTTTGGGTTGAAAAATCATTAAGTGCAAGAATAACCTCCATTCCAAAATCTGTTAAACTAGACTGGAAATTGGTAAAGTTCAATGAAAAACCTAAATTGATCAGTTTTAGACCAATCATGCTACCAGGAAGACCGGTGGAATTTGCACAAGCTATTTATAAGTTTAACACTCAACAAGAGTTGATCAATGTTAACTTAAACACCGAAAAGGTTACTAAAACTGATAGAAGCGTTGTTGATTATGTTGGCTTCTTGATTGATCTTGACAATAACAATGTCATCCTTGCTGGATCTGTTTTTGAAAATAAGCCTACTGATAGAATCCCGAAACCAGAGGATATTGAACAATCAATGATTTTTGAAGATATGAAGGTAAATGGTGATATTTACAGATCTCCACCTGTCATTGAAGCTAAGAAAGATTAGATTCAAGTTCTTATTTATAGCATAGTGAATATCTTGTATATATATTTCCTAGTCTCCATGACTTAGATACTCATACCTCTATATATGATTTCTGTTAAAATGGACCAACTACGTCGCTTATATCTCTGTACACTACGAATGTTTTTCAGTTTCATTAAATCTGAAAATTCATAACAGATTGAAATACATTAAAAGAGACGAATTATATAAGAAGAAAAGACGTAAAGTTTGGTAAATTTGATTTAAAAGAACCAGCTTATTTGAAAACTTTACCGTCAGCAATTTCTCTGGTCTCACCTTTGATAACCAATGGCTTATCCCAAGCGAAAACATCGTTGACGAACTCTCTGTCCTTTTCACCATCTAATTTAGTGAATTCATAAGATTCCCAATCTGGAGCAACATCGAAAGCTGGAGCGTAATCTTGACCTCTGACTAAGAACACACCAACGATACCGTTGTTGTTGTTTTCACCGTAGACAACACCTGAACCAAACAAGTATTTGGTGGAACCAGATAAACGGTTGAAGAAACCACCAACCAAGTTGTTAGACATGAAGGTCAAGGTTAATTCATCATTATATTTATAGTCAAATCTCCATAATGACCATTCAGTTGGGTCATAATGTTCCCAGAACCATGGTAAAGCAACTTCTCTGGTTTCCTCGTTGGAGTAAGTTCTCTTCCATTCATCCAAGTCGAATTTGGTTGGTTTACCTAAAGCTGCTAATGGATGTTTTGCTTTCTTTTCTTCAACTGGTTGGTCTTCTTCAACTTCTTTTGGAGCAGCTGGTTTCTTTTCAGCTTTTGGTTGTTCTTTCTTTTCTTTCTTTGGTGGAGTGAATTCAACAGGTTTAGCAATGAATTCGAAATCTGGGAAAGCACCAGCCAAGGTTGGGTGAGCTCTAACAGTGTTCCACCATCTGACAAAGTTTGGATATTGAGCTCTCCATTCAGAACCCCATAGGTATTGGAAACCTCTGATGGCAATGGAAGCAGTGAACAAATCAGCTAAGGTGATTCTTTCACCAACTAAGTAAGTGAATTCAGCTAATCTAGCTTCGAAGACAGAAGCGATTTTGTTGACAGCTTCAATGGCATCTGAAACTTGTTTTTTGTTGTATGGAGCAGCACCGGTTAATGGTTTGAAAGCATTGGCGATTTGTGGTAATAATTCAGAGTTCGCTAATGATAACCATGAAAGGACTTTAGCTTGGTCTTGGTTACTTTTACCGAACAATGGAGAGCTTTCATCAGCTAATTTGGTAACTAAGAGAGAACTAGATGTTAGTATTGCTGCAACTCGGTGATTGATATGCTAACCAATCAATTGACCCCATTCGTTGATAACATATTTAATTTATGTTAAAGTTTCAGACTAAAATTCTCGACATGATTTATTAAGACAGGGATAACTGTATTATTGAATAAAATTTTTTCATCATTGCATTTGAATAGAGGCCCATTGAAATGGTTAGCTAAACAGAGGGTGAGAAAAAACATACCATAGTATAAAAGGGCAATGACTTCAGTCAACTTGTAACCTTTTGGCCCGATGAAGGTTGGGATTTTGTTCAATGGGAAGCTCTTGTTGTAGGCTTCATCCTTTTCGGTAGAGACAGTGATATCTAGCTTGAATTCTCTGACCAAACCTTTTAGTAAGATACCTCTTGCAGAGGAGGCAACATAGACGGTACCTTGAGACATTGTGCAAATAAGAAACAGAGGTTACTTTCTTCCTTTTAAAGAGGTTTTCACTGCAAAGGAGTAAAATTTTTCTCATCTTAAAACGTCGACAAAAAAAAATTGTGTAAACGTGGTGTTTGGGTGTCTAGTACATTTGTCACGTGACAGTACTGTGATTTTGTTAGGTAAACGAAAAGTTCCATTGGGAATGAACGCTTCTACTCACTGATAGAGAGTTCATTCATTGCCTCATGCAAACAACCATAGATCGGGCTCATCAGATCTGAGAACGAGCAAATTGATAAGATATGTACATCTAGATATCAGCAAGCTCTAGGCTATCATTACCGGGAAACTACTTTTTACACTGAAATGAAACCAGCGATTATGTTCAGAAGGAACACCTTCTAAAAACGCCAGTTATAAAGTCATGTCAAGCTGAGACACACTGATTGCGGGCTTGCTTCTCGAATCCAAGTTATTGAACACTTTCATAAAGCATTGCCCATTCCTCATCAGCTTATTAATTAGTGAATCAATGTGAAAAGTCTATATAAACCTGCTACTTTTCCTTGAGATTTTCTCCTTTAAAACCGCTGCTCAATTTGGTTTATTTCTAATCACACAAGCAGATCTTCACTTCAACGGCCAATCACCTACTGGAATGCCATGCCATGTCTCATATCAGAGTGCCTCTCGCAGGGTTTGAAGTTGAGTTGTCTACTGCTTACTGACTAATTGCTTTTACAGTTTTTTTTGTTCTTTTACATTTTGATTACAGTTTCTGCCAGTTTCTGACAGTTTCTGACAGTTATGGTTGATATTTCAGATATTAGAGGAACTTGAGTCTTTAGTGTTTACAAATCAACTTTGCAATTCAGTAAAGATATAATGGCAAGGCTAGCCTCCGATGTGTCTAAAAACCTCTGTTTTCATGACACAAAAAGACGTGGTATTATTTTTCATCTTTACTAAGACAACATGGGGTTCAGTAATAGCATCATCGCGCTCAATAAAAGAATAAGATCAATCATTCCACTGGACAAACGTTCTAAAAATGCTACGTTCGCATTGGTCCTTGCCTCTACTACCTTAGATAACTTCAGTGTTGCTGGTAGTATGACGACGTTTGGCTCTGTTATGAAGGAGTTTGGTGCCAACTCTACGACAGCTTCTTGGTCCTTGTCTGCTTATGCCTTGACCTTAGGTGCTTTTATTATGCTTGCTGGTAAACTCAGTGATATCATTGGTCCTGAGACTGTCTTTTTAGTGGGTACTTTTGCTAACGGTATATTTGCCTTGATCAACGCTTTAATCAAAAAGGAAATCATCGTAATGATTGTCTTTAGGGCAATTCAAGGTATCTTTGCTGCAAGTTTGATCCCATCCTCTTTTGCTATTGCCGGTTCATACTATCAAGGTAAACAATTAAGTAATGCTATTGTTTGCTTGATTTTAGCTTTAACGAGTGTTTATAGTCTCGCTTTGGTTATTGGTGGTGCGTTCAGTACAAAAACAGATTTGGGCTATAAAGGTATACACTACATCACTTTCGGTGTATCTATGTTTGTGGGCATAGCATTTTATCTTACCGTTTACCCAATCCCAAGATTCGAAGCTCCAAAAAATCTATCTTTAAGAAACTTGGATTACTTTGGATCTATTTTGTTTGTTGGAAGTTTGACGCTAATAATTTTGGGTCTAACTGAAGGTGGTGAGTCATGGAATAGACCAGTCGCATATGTATGCTTCGTTATCGGCGTTCTTGTTCTTATCTTTGTGTTGCTGTTTGAAACTATCTACATTCAGAACTTCAAGGATAAGGTTGATTCAAAGTTAGAAAGAGCTAAGGCTGACGAAAATGCTGACCTTAAGAGCGACGAGAAATCTCTCAACTCTTTAGATAAACTAACAAATGATTGGAGATACCGTTTGGAGATGCTTTTCCCAAGACACGTTTTCCTAATCAAGAATTTCTTCCAATATGCATTAGCCGTGTGGTTCCTATATGTTGCATACATTGTGACTATAGTCACAATGACTCAATATTTTCAGTACGTCCAACTTGACTCTACTTTGATGGCAGGTGTTAAAATCTTGCCAATCTCGATAGGTTTAACTTTTGGTGGTATTGTTAATCATGAAGGATGGATTTACAAAATAGGAATGAAGAGAGTGTTAATAGTTTCACAGCTAGCCTCTCTATTTATGCTTGTCTGGTTAAGCAGACATGACTTCCGATCTACCAACAACTACTGGAAATACGAATGTTTCCCTATGTTCCTATATGCCTATACGGTTAACGTGTTTTTCAATATCTACTTGAATGCTATTATGAGAAGGGCCCCTGTCTATCTACATGGTGTTGTTTCTGGTTTGTTGCAGACAATTGCCCAAGTTGGAATCTGTCTGGGAAATAGTTTATTCTCTTCAGTTGTTGGTGAGATTTCTATTGGAGATCGTGATTTCGCTTATAGAAAACATCTTCATGACAAGTTTCAGACTCCATTATATGTTGCCATAGGTTTAACCGCTGTTATTGTGATCATTGCCCTTCTTGTTGAGAATCAAAAGGGTGTTGAAGCAGAAGTAGCAGAAGAAGCAGCTGATGCTCCTGGAGAAGTCTCTTCCAACCAGCCAGAAGTTACAGAAACGTCTATTTGTGCATCCACTAGTGCCGAAGAGGAGGTTGTTGATTCTGAAGAAAAGAAGGAATGAATTTTTTTGTACTCTATTGTTTTTCAGCTTAGTTTTATTATTTATTCTTCCTATAAATTTGATATACGCGTAGCATTAATTACCAACTATGATCTTCAATCCTGTAGTTTAACCTAATCCCTCTCGTTTTTATCTGACCAAATTCCAGTACACTAAATGTGCCGAAAATGGGTGATCAATGACGATGATTGCCCAGTTCTCATTAATGGACAATACTGGTGGACGGTTATGCCAAAAGTTGATTTTCGTGCCTCGTGAGCATGAATGACAGGCTTTAAGCAATTTTGATAGAAACCGGGTGTCCAGCACACCTCATTCAAAACAAGAGCATAATTTAGCAACAAACCTATCATATACTCAAAATTATACTCGGAGATGACTTAGTTGGTACATTACAATGAAGTGCCCCTTTTTCTGGCAAGCTTTACCACTCTGATTGAAGGATAATTGATGGAAATGGTTTCGGTATTGTCCTTGATCTCTATTATGTCAGCACAATAGAGGTCAAAACGATACACCGCTAAATCCATGAATCCATTGAAAAAGCAGCACCTTCAAACAAACTTCCATTTATCTTGTAAGTTTTGCACTGTGATACTTTATATCCCCTTCATAAGCTTCTATTTGTACATCTCAGCATCGTACACAATAAGTTCTAATCTTCTTCAATGTTGTCAAAAAGTACAAAAATTTCAATCAACTCACTTCTCAACACCTCCAGAAAAAATCAGACTTTGTACATTAAAGTTAAAGACAAAAAAACGGGGAAAACACTCCACTTAAGTGTCAAGGAGAACGTATTGGTGCTTAGTATTCTGGATGTGTTCCGTCGCAAGATGAATGTCTCGAAGGATGCAAATATGTACATCACATACAAGTCTGCAAGGATCAACGAGAGCACTTCACTATTGAACTTGAAGCTGGCAAAGGTGGATCTTGATGAGCCCTTTGTGGTGAATTATAGTCACCAAAATGTGTTTCACAGTGGACCGAGTGTTAATTTCAGAGTAACTGGTGCTCATACTCAAAAAGAATTGTATCAACATTAATAATTAAGCACGGATCTGATCAGTTTGCTTCGGTTCAGTAACATGTATCAGTATGGGGCATTGTGCTCAACGGCTCAACATTTTGGGTATCAAACTTCAAAACCGTTGCATGTTCAGACAAAATCAATCCTCGAAGGAGATTCATGCAATACTGGTGATCGTTGAACTAGAAGCCATCCCAAGTCACCACACATTTGTTTTAATAGTTCATCATACGAACAGTGGTTAGTGCAATTCACTCTAGTACTGATGGAATTATTTTTCTAACTATAAATGGCTCTTTTGAGGTATAGAGAGTAAATTTGACCACATTTTGTCATGATAGTCTAGTAATGTCCATAATTGCCAATCACAATTTGATCACACTAGTGTTTTTTTTTCTTTTGTAAACCATGCTTATCTGCTTTGATCACGGATCCACAGTCCAAGGTTCTCTAAGACAATCAGTGAATTCGTTATTTATTATTTGGCAACTGATACTTATGTAGGTGAGTTGGTTCAGGGTTGTGTCTTGAGTAAATCCACACCTCGGGAAACTAGGGGTAGAACTCCGAAGAACAATAGAGTATCGTCATTACTACCTCCTCTGACAAGACAAGTTGTGCCCAATTTAACCACTTGCACCTCAGGAGCATGGAATGTGTGGCATCGGTGTGTGTCTTTTTCTTCTTGTCCTTTAAGTTGAAAAGCGGAACAGTGAAAGTACCCGCGAATGTTTTTATTCCACCAGTGGCGGAGGGCCCTGTGTGTTTATCTTTTGAGGAAGTTGAGCAGCTGCAATAAAAGACTCACGAAGACGTTTCAAGTAGTTGTGCTGCTGTTCAGATAAAATTCAGCCTTGTTGCAGGGACATAATGAGCGATCCGATCAGTACTGTTGAATACTGTAACCAAGTGGACCGTTAACTGAGGCATTGCTAGGCTACTGGGTCGGCAGTAGGCTCTATTAGTCTAATATTTCGTGGTATCATTACTTTATCTCCACAGTTTCAGAATGAGGTCCTTTTACCTACCATCAATCGAGTAATATTGCAGAGCCCACACAAAACCCAGAGATCCTCAGAAATATTAATTACCATTCGGTTCAGTTAATGAAGCAAACACTTGGGCCTCTGAGTCTGGGCTTGCTGCAGGTCTTCATGCTGCTAGTATGGCTCTCTCACCTTAATGATTCTTG
Organism: Wickerhamomyces quercuum; assembly: GCA_030556525.1. Lineage (NCBI taxonomy): Eukaryota > Fungi > Ascomycota > Saccharomycetes > Phaffomycetales > Wickerhamomycetaceae > Wickerhamomyces > Wickerhamomyces quercuum. Next base: position 314,551 of record JAKTUE010000003.1, read on the forward strand.
AAGTGACGCATATTTAAAGAGAGAGAAAACCACCCTCTTCGTGAGACGGAGATTTACAACTACTCTGAAGACCCTTCAAATAACTGGAAAACATGTCAGAAAAAGAAACAATCGTCGTGGAATCCGGTGAAGCCTCCTCCGTGGACAATCATCCTGTCCCTGAGTTCACTTATAGGCAGGAACGTCAGCTACTGAAGAAAGTCGATTATAGATTGATGCCATTATTGATTCTTCTTTACTTGTGTAAAAATCTGGATGTCAATAATGCCAGTTACTTACCAGCTTTGAACGTTCGTACTCCAAAGAACGTCCTTGTTGAGTTGAACATGACAAGAAATGATTGGGCATGGGTTAGTACTTTTTACTTTATTCCTTTTGTTATCTTTGAAGTCCCATCAACCATCTTGATGAAAAAATCAACTCCAAGAGTCCATCAGTTCAGAATTGCATTCTTATGGGGTGCTACTACTGCCTGCCAAGCTGCTGTCAAGAATAAAGCTGGTCTTTATGCTCTTAGATTCTTGTTAGGTTTGTTCGAAGCTGGTATGTTCCCTGCTGCCTTAGCACAATTAACTTACTACTACAGACCAGATGAGGTTACTACCAGAATGGCCTTCTTAGGTGTTCTAGGTTCTTTTTCTAACATTCTTACTGCTTTTATTACTTATGGTTTCAGTTTTGCATCGGGTCTATCTCCTTGGAAGTGGGTCTTCTTAAGTGAAGGTATCTTTACTGTTTTGTGTTCCTTTTTAATGCTGTTTTATCTGCCAAATTTCCCAGATACTGCTAAATGGTTAACAAAAGATGAAAAAGCATTCTTATTAGCAAGATTGCCTCCAACCTCGCCTAGATCCTCAGATGAAAACTTCAGTTTGAGTGATACCATTAGAGCTTTAAAGAGTCCAACATTATTGTTGTTCTCCTTTTTAAGATTATTTCAAAGTTTAGGTACCTATGGTTTAGCCTTTTGGTTACCATCTATTATTCAGAAGTTCGGTATTACATCCAATGCTACTGCTCCATTATTAAGTGTTCCATCAGCTGCCGTTTCAGTTGTTTCTGGTATTTTATTCTCGTATGCTGTTGATCAAGCAGTCGTTCCACCACAATACGTTGTGCTGTTTGCCCTAGGTGCCTCTTTTGCTTCGTTCTTGGTTCTGGCGCTCGTCACTAACGTTGCTGCTCTGTACACTTTCATCATCTTTGCTACACTTTCTGCCTCTGCTGATGGGTCAGTTCTGAGTTCCTGGTTGAACCAAACTGTAGGTGGTGCTACTCAGGTTGGTTTTGCTCTTTCGTTTGCCAACTCCGTTGGTCAATTGGGTGGTATTATTGGTCCACAGATCTTCAGAACCCGTTACGCACCAAGATACACTGTTCCTTATAGTGTCTGTCTTGCCTTCATTGGTGCTGGTCTGATTGTGACTCTCGTTCTATGGTACTTAACTAGAGAGGTCACAACGAAGACTTTCAGAGAAAGAAAAGAAAGATTAAAAGAGAAGAAGGTCGATCTAGATGATAAACCAGTTTACAATCATGGTGAAAAAGTTTCGGTGGCACTTGTCTAGACTCTCAAAAGGAAAAGAAAATATTAATACTATAATTTATGCTAATTTTCTAGTTTTGTTGATTTTTTTCCATTTTATACTGTAATTAAGTTAAAGCTTAAATCCGCCTATTTCCCCAGACGAAGCGAAAGACCCTTAATTAACCTCATCATGAGACCTCAAATTGGTCATTTCCGCCAACGGGGCTGATCCGATGACTGGCCCATAACTGTGGATATCCCGCTGACCAATAAGATCGAAGATACAGCTACAGCTCGTCTCAACATTTCGATGACTTCAGTATTTTGTTCAGTGTCTTTCTAATTCAGCCGGTATTTCACCCGAACAGCTTTTGTCTATAAAACCCACAGCTGTTTCTCTTCCAAGAACCAGCGAAAAACAAAACGAGATAAAAAGCACGCTCAAACTGAACAGAAAATGACCTTCAACGTCGAAGAAGTGCTAAAGCAGCTCACCGTCGAGGAGAAAGTTGGGCTCATTAGTGGAATCGATTACTGGCACACATTGGCCATTCCTAGGCTCGACGTTCCCTCAATTCGTACTTCTGATGGGCCAAATGGTATCAGAGGTCAACACCACTTCAACAGCACACCAACAGCTACCCTTCCTGTCGGTTCTGCTTTGGGATCCACTTGGAACAGAGACCTGCTGTTCGAGGTTGGTCAATTGCTAGACCGTGAGTCCAGGGCAAAAGGTGTCCATGTTCTTCTTGGTCCAACAGTCAACATCCAGAGAATTCCTAATGGGGGTCGTGGGTTTGAATCGTTCTCTGAAGACCCTTTGCTATCCGGTGAATTGGCTTCTTCCTATATCAATGGATATCAGAAAGATGGTCTTTCTGCGACCATCAAGCATTATGTTGGAAATGACCAGGAAAACGAGAGATTCTCTTCTGATTCCATCATCTCACAAAGAGCGTTAAGAGAGATCTATCTTAAACCATTTGAGATCGCAATCAAGAAATCAAACCCAAGAGGTGTCATGACCTCTTATAACAGAGTCAATGGTGAACATGCTAGTGAAAGTAAATGGTTGATTGAGGATGTTTTAAGAAAGGAGTGGAATTGGGATGGATTAGTCATGTCAGATTGGACTGGAACTTATTCAACTGCTAAAGCTATAGAGGCTGGCTTGGACTTGGAGATGCCTGGCCCAGCAAGATTCAGAGGTGAAAGAGTCATCCATGGTCTGTTATCGAAGACCGTATCCATTGAGAAATTAGACGAAAGAGCTAGAAATGTGCTTAAATTGGTTAAATACGCTGATGATAACTCAAATGTTCCATACAACGCACCAGAGTTAGAAAGAAACGAACCAGAAGACATTGAAGTTTTGAGAAAAGCTGCTGGAGAAGCCGTTGTGTTATTGAAGAACGACGATAATATCTTGCCTTTGAAGAAGACAAAGACCTTGATCATTGGTCCAAATGCTACATATGCTGCTTATTCCGGTGGTGGTTCTGCATTAGCTACTCCATATTATGCCATCAGTCCTCTTGAAGCTATTGAGTCTAAGATTGGTGCTGAAAACATTGAACATGAAGTCGGCGCATATAACCACAAGTTCTTACCAAGTTTAGCTGATGAGTTATTCTTCCCAGATTCAGATGAACATGGTACTTTAATTGAGATTTCCAACGAGTTTAATGGTAAGCCATTTGATACTGTTAGATTCAAAAACGTTCATTATTTCAGAATGAACGATTATCTCCATCCAGATTTGAAATCTGCAGTTTTCCATTCTAAATTGACATCCACATTTATTCCAAAGAATACTGGTGAATATATTTTTGGTATTGCGGTCTTTGGTACTGCGAAACTATATATCGATGACCAATTGGTTGTTGATAACGCAACTAAGCAAGAACTAGGTGACTCCTTCTACGGCTTAGGTACCCCAGAAGTCTTTGGTAAGTTGAATGTTGTAAAGGGTCAGAAGTATGCTCTAAAGATTGATTTTGGTTCAGGTGCTACAAGTAAGTTGGCACGTAATGCTTCATTTTTTGGAGGTGGTGGTATCAGATTTGGTGGTGTCCGCTTGATTGATGATGAAACCGCAATCAAGAATGCTGTCGAAAAGGCTAAAGATGCAGACCAAGTCGTTATCATCACAGGTTTGAATCAAGATTACGAATCTGAAGGTGCTGATAGAGATGATTTGAAATTACCTGGTTTGAATGACAGATTGATTGAATCTGTTCTTGATGTCAATTCAAACTCAGCGGTTGTAATCCAGGCTGGTACTCCTGTTGAGTTCCCATGGGTTTCTAAAGTCAAGTCACTGATTTATTCTTCTTATGGTGGTAATGAAACAGGAAATGGTCTAGCTGACGTTTTGTACGGTGATGTCAACCCTTCAGGTAAATTGCCTCTCACTTTCCCAATCAAGTTTGAAGATACTCCATCATATATTAACAACACCACATTCGATGGTAGAGTGCTGTATGGTGAAGATGTCTATGTTGGTTATAGATACTTCGAAAAGGCTAAACGTGATGTGTTGTTTGAATTTGGTCATGGTTTGTCTTACACCACTTTCAAACTATCTGATTTAGAAGTGGACAAGGTTGAAAACCAACTGAGCGTCTCAGTATTAGTGAAAAATATTGGCGAAGTGGACGGAAAGGCTGTTGTGCAATTATATATTTCTCCACAGTCATCACTCCAAAAGTTTAGACCTATCAAAGAGTTAAAGGAGTTCGCCAAAGTTTCTTTAAAAGCAGGCGAATCCTCAACTGTTGAGTTTAAATTGGACGTCTTTGATGCTACTTCTTACTATAATGAAGAATACTCTAAATGGGTCTCAAAAGAAGGTGAATATAACATCGTTGTTGGTCAATCAAGTGCTGATAAAGACAGCCTGGTCAAAACTTTCAATGTTTGATACAGTTGAAAGTATATTTTTGTTACAAGTGGTTTTGGTTTTTAGTTAGATTGATAGAAGTTTGATCGTTTATAGATTTTTATATCTCTGGGGTTTATGGCTTTTTTGAATAGAAACATACATTTCTTTGGGTTTGTAAATTACGCTAAAGAAGAAGTACAAAGTACGTATAGATTGATCCATTACATTACATTTGTTCGTTAAAGTCATACCAATCGTTAGCATAATTGTCTATTTAAATAGCTTTATAGTGACAACTAATAACCGTAGATGAAAATGTTGTCAAAATCAATGAACTCTAGATTAGCATTGACAAGAGCATAAAGATCGGTAATGTCCCTTCCTGATTCATCAATTGGACCGTTAGATTCATTCTTCATTGTTTCTTCTGAGAAATCCATCTTTTCTTCTTTCTTAAGGGAACAGCACCAAGTATTTGCTCCATAATCTGATTCATCTTTATAATCATGGTGCATTTTCTCAAACCAGGTCTTATCAATGTCCAAAATAAAATTATGATCCCATTGAATAGTCAAATCTTTCCTGGATGAGGAAGTCCTATTGTAAATTTGTTGATAGACTGAAAGCTCATCCAGCATCTTTCCCAATTGATTAGCATCAAAGCGAAAATAAATGTCATTCTGGCCTTTTAATTCTTTAACAGTATTGATAAAAACCTCATCTACCTCGCCTCTGATTTCGGAGTATTCGCCATTTGGTATGTTGAGAACGTTTTTAACAATGAATGATTGGACTTTGCTAACAATCCATGGATGATAATAAGTACCAGAAACATTAACAAAAGCAGTCAAACAGAAAACAATAGTATGATTGCAAATAACAAGAATATTATTGGTTATGTCACCAACATTAGGTTGAAATCCAGTTCCACTAGCAAGGAGCTTAGATGCTTTGATTCTGCTCAGGAATGCTAACATAAGCTGTGAGATCTTATGTAAAACACATTCAATCTTTGGGAAGATTATGGCCCCGTTGCCAAAATGTTTCTGCATGTCATAATCAGTAGCCTTTGGATCAAAGAACAAAGAGAACTCAAAAAAAATGCTTGATATCTTGATTGTTTCTAGTAAATAAAACAAGCAGTTCTCAGCATCACCTTTTTCATTGTAAAATAGTATCAAGTGGTAATATACCATATAGAGCATGGAGTAGCAGTCAATTAATATGTATGTATCCTTAATTTTTTGTGCTCTTTGAATCAGTGTCTCACAAGGCTGATTCAAAATATCTCTTAATGATTTCAAACTTGATAAATAAGCTAGTAATGGTTTGATCTTCTCTTTAATATTACCAACAGTCGGACTTACTCTAATGTTCATTACTTCATTCACAATGGGTTGAAATACCTCATACATCTTAGATCTCTCATAAAACCATTGATTCACACTGAAGTCAAACTCATCAGTGGATTCATCCAAGTGAGGGAAATGTGTATCATAGAACTTCGAGTTAAGTGAAGAAGGAGAAGCAACTAACAACATGTGATATGAGTCCAAAAAAACAAGCTCATGCCATATTCTTCTCAAAATGTTGTCATTTCTGTTTATTCTGTTTAGTTTTGAGATCGTTGGAGATGTTGGATCACGGTTTAAAAAACAACGAGTGGCGTATTGTAGCAAATGACCAATGTTAGACGAGTCTGCCATCTTAACACAATCACATTCTTCAGGGCCGTAATATCCATAGAAAAACTTCATAGCAGAGAATTGTAGAATATCGATTCTTGGAGCTTTGAATTTTAGTAGTTCGACATCAATCTTCTGGACTAGATTCATAACATCCTTTGGTATTTCGTTCTTGAAAATGTAAAGGTTGTCTGATTCAAAAGATTTAGACTGTTGTTTCCCAAAGTTATAAGTTGATAATGATGTTAATCTCATTATGATAATCAATGATCCCATAATGGCAAAGTCTGTCACTTTCGAAATTGTCAATTTCTTGACTGGTGAGGATCCTTTGGCCCCAATTATATCTGAGAGGTGATCAATGAACTCAGTCTTATCAAGAAGCGGCATTACAAGATAGAATTCTGAGTGAAAGAACTTCTCAACCAATAGCCAAACCAGTTTTCTATCAGCTGTAAGAACATCAATCTTTCTTACCAGGTCATTAACATCTAAGACTTTGGAACACTTAAAGTGGCCATTAAAATCTTTAGTTTTCCATCTTTCCCAGAGGTTGTTAGTGCCTCTTTTTGTTGAGCTTTTATCGTTGCGGATACGATCTCTGGCGACCTGTGACGCGGCCGAAACAGCATTCATATAAACATCCTTTCTTAATAATGAGACCCATGTCAGAACTCCTTGCGAGCAACCAACAGAACTTGGGAATCTGTTTTGGAAGAAGTCTATCTCATAATTATCCAAGTTGGAAGGGTCTGCGTCCACGAATCTGCGGAATCCAGGACGATGATACCTGTTATTCGCAGTGTTGTCACCACCATTACCTGATTGGTCGTTAGTTATCGTATGTATATCTTCTGGCAGGACATTGTTGACACAGCTCTTTCCTCTTCCAATCTGTACTGACCACTGTGTGCATTCGTATTCACAAAGGTGAGATCTGTCTCTGCTTAAACATGGTCCACAAGTCGGTTTGGTGCCATCGCACTTGATCCTCTTTTGACGACAGATTAAGCATGATCTCAGTGTCCGTGGCCTTCTCAGCTTCTTCCCGCTGCTGGCAGTTTCCTCGCCAGTGAGCATAGCAGCTGTTCCCATTTGTTCTAGCATCTGCAATATGGCATTATCACCACGGCCGTAAAGGGTCTAGAGAAAGGGTGTTTTGTCCTCGCTCTTGTTCATTCATTTTCTGATTCGCATTTCCGAGAATCTCAGCTGATATATCTCGGCCGAGGTGCTATTTAACTACTGCACAACACACATAAATCTCGCTACTGGAAGGATTTACTTGGAGGGCATTGGGATTTAGTGGTTAATTGTATTGGTGAAGTACTTTGAAGAGAATTTATCAATAGTTTTAGAAGATCTGTGCTTTTTCAGTGGAGTGGAATGTTGAGTGTTGAAGATGTGGTGGGCAGACAATTCGAACTTCAACCGTCAAAAAGCAAGCAAATACCGTGAGTCCCTTATATGGTAAAATGGTGACTATATCCCGATTCTGTGCTCAAACTGCACCGTTTACATACATTTTTATCGAGATAAACTGGCACAGAGCACGGCTAAATTAAAATGCTAAATACCCATTTGTTTCCCAAACGAAACCCGCGAAAATCTGAAACACCCAAAAGTTCGCCTCAAAAATTCACTGGCCAAACATGAAACAAATGGAAATTTCTGAGCATCTTCAACAACTAATTGCCAGTTCAAAGGTCTTACACCGCGTGGGAAATGCCTGACAACGTGAGAGACAAGAAAAAGAGACCGAGACCTGCAAACCTGGACCTGAAGTCCTCCAATTTGGTTGTTGGCGATGCAAAAAAGAGTGCTGACATGAATGAGTTCGCTTTGAAATGTGTTTCACCAGGCTTACCACCTTTAAGTGCTAAAATGAAATCTACTGTTCTGAAGTCCAAGTCTATTGAAGCACAGCAGCGTCAGATAATTGCCTCTAGAAATGCGAGTGCCACAATCTCGAAGAATCCTGACTCTTTAGTGGGTGAAGTAGATGATGATGATGAGAGCGATTATAATGATGATGACGACGATGATAATAATGACCATAATAATGCAAATAGAATTGATGATAGAAGCACAGAGAAGCAAATTAGTGATAACAGCAAACCTTCGAATGGGGACGATATCCACAAAAAACCCAATTCTGGCACTCCTATAACCTCCACTTTACACTCTTCTACGGACGAAGTATCTATTCCATCTGCTGGTTCAAATAAAAGATTGAAAAGAGATAAGGCCCCACCACCATTAAACCTATCAGGTGCACAATCAGTCCAAAAACCTATAATTAAATCTGCTCCTATTTATAATTACAATCATTCATATTTCACTCCAGCAACATCCAGACGCTCAAACTTCAAACAAAAGAAGCTTCAATCAATAATACAAAATAACTTCCCAACTGTGTCGGCAACTTCTACATTGAATACGAGTCGTCCAAGATTGAATTTCACCCCAGTGACACCTTTTGATCCCAACCTTTATCAAAGAAGACCTGTTCCAATATCTGCTAATCCTTATGCAACAAACACTTTCCAATTTCGTGCAGGTAATGGTAATAATGGTAATGTCCATTTTGTGCCAAAAACAGCTACACCTATGTTCCCTCAAAGGCCGGGACCTCCTTTGACCCAACAACAATTGGAGCGTTATCAACAGCAACTGGCATACCAACAACAACAGTGGGCAAAGTTCAAGGCATACAGGGATTCTAAAAAGGTCGGTCATGTCACAGATGTTTTCAAAGGAGATGCTACAAGGTATGCTCCTCCTTCTGCACAACCTTTAAGTGCACAGAGGGCATTTTTCAATATTGATGAGATCAAACCACAAACTATTCCTGCTTCGAAGAATCGTAAAGGTGATAAAATTACTGAAAAAGAAGAGAATGATATTATTGACATTGATGAAGATGACCCTGAAAGTCATGCGATTGAACCTGAAGCTGAAGTAGGTTTAAATATCAAAAAGAAATCTGCTGTGAAATCTGAACTAAAATTGGATAATAATACGTTTAGATTCGATTTTGAAAGAATTACCAATTCTCCAGATAATGATAAACAAAGATTTCTGAATCATTGTGCTACTGCTTGGGAGCAATTTGTTAGACTAAGTTGAGGAGGGAAATACATGTTGGATCAATTAGATAAAATGAAGTTTAAAGCTCAATTATCTAACTAGATTCACCTCCGGCTAAATCCTATGATATAAATAACTTGAGAAACAAAAAAAAACCTTCCATCTAATGCCATTCAATCCCTCTTTTGCGTAATAACGAGGTCCCATCCCATCAATACCTACAATTTCTTTATTTACTTCAATATAATGATTAGTTCGAACTCTCCCAAATACTATGATGATAAAATTTATTCAATTCAATATAAACTTTTCGACATGTAAGGACCATCCAATTCATAGCCTAGTCTTGCATAGTAATTTCTAACACCAACACCACTAATAACACTGATCTTAGTTGAACCATGTTCTTCTCTTGCAATTTTTTCAGCTTCTTCCATCAATAAAGTACCAAACCCTTGATGCTGGAACTTTCTTGGATCTCTTGAATGCAATGGAACAACAGAACCATAAACATGTAGTTCTCTGACAATAGAAGTTGGCTCTTTTGTGAATTCTTTTCTGTATGTATGTTTCTTTGATGGTTTACGCAATCTTAATAACCCAATCAATATATCTTGTTTCGGGTCCTCATAACTTAAGAAAGTCTCCCAACCATCATTTGCATAATAATCTCTTCTAATCAATTCCACCTGATCCGGTTGAACCTTGTGATGTACTTCCTGGATACCAACTTCTCTTGTTCTAACATCACGACATTTAGTACCGAAATCCTTCATTCTCGCTAGAGCCAATTCTCTAAGATTACCATTCTCAACACCACTTGAGACAAGTGGCATTGGGATATCTCTTTGCACCCTGTAAATTCTTGTCCAAGGTGGAACTAGTGCCAAAATTCTAGCAACTAGATCGATTAAAGCATTAGCATTGTAGGATTTATATCTTCCTGTCTTCCAAAGTTCGTATAAACCAGTTCCTCTGATCACTAACGTTGGATAGATCTTCAACCCGTCTGTTCTGAAATCCGGGTTTTCGAAATATTCCTTGAACTGTGCTAAATCTCTTTCCATCCCAACATTTGGCAAGTCAGGCATCATATGACTCACAATCTTGTAACCGGTATCTTTAGCAATGGCAAATGTTTCACAAACAGATGTAACAGTATGTCCTCTATTGGTATCTCTTGCAACGTCTTCATAAACACTCTGAACACCAATCTCTAATCTTGTACAACCATACTTCAACATATCATCCAGATGGGTACGGGTACAATAATCAGGTCTTGTCTCAATTGTGATACCAACACATTTGGTTAAGGATTGTTGCGAATATGAAACGGCTTGATCTAGATTAGTACCATTATAACCAGATAAAGCGTTATGCAATTGACAGATGAACTCTTCTCGATATTCTTTATCCAGAGACATAAAAGTACCACCCATAACAATATATTCAACTTTATCCACCGAATGACCCAACTGTTTCAACTGATCAATACGTCCTCTTGCCTGCTCGTAGGGATCATAACGGGCTCTGATGGCACGCATCGAAGTTGGTTCATAACCTGTATAAGACTGTGTGGAATACTCGAAATCAGAATCTGGACCACCAGGACAATAGACACAGATGTTACCTGTGAATGAAATATGAGGACAACGATGAGGTTTTGACATCACAGCAACGACACCGACACCAGAGGCAGTTCTGACAGGCTTTGCCTTCAACTTTGGTAATAGGTATTTCTTGTATTGGTCAGGAATGGAGTTGATAACATCTGTTAGACGGGGCTGGGATTTTAATCTGTATTTCTTTGAATTCTTTGTGATTAAACCATTAAGATTTATTTCTTTCGATGTTTTCAATGAGTCTATCAGTTCTAAAGTAATGTCGGAGCAACATTGTAAGAAACGCTCCTTTTCAGGAGCCATCTTCTGCTTACTCTTTATCACTCCCACTGCCATTTCTCTTTCACTGATATGCTGCCTATAAGGAGGATCTTATTAGTCTGTTCTATAGGAAAGAAGAGATGACGTTTGGAGTATCCAATGAGTTTTTGTCTGTTTGTAAGGGAAAAAGAAAAAAAAAAAATTTAGAAGCATCTGCCCTAACCAGATGGAAATCATGTGATTTGTCATGTGATTAAAAAACCTCGGATTTTGAATTTTTTTTGGTTTTTAGCGAATTCCGAGATTTTGATTTGAGCTTTCAATTTTGGGTAAACAAAAAAAATCTGAAATTCTACGCAGGTGCTCAAAGAGTTTTCAAAGAGCTTCAACTCTCTGCGTTTGCTGCTGAAATTACGTGGATCTTGTTGATTTGACCGTGCAATTTCAAAGTTTGGAAACAGATCTTTCTTCTCAGCGCCTCTGTTCTTGTCCTTGTTGTGCTGCTCTTTAATCTTTTTGTATTCAAGGTTGTCGGCTTTGATTTGACAACACGCACATTCCTTACAATCAAACAAATCAAGAGAATACATTGGGAAAACAAAAAGAGATCATGAAGGCTGCTTTGAATAAAAATCAAGTGCTACGTCAGATACGAAGAAGACCGTTGAGTCTGGTTGGTGTTGTCACCGTCGTACTTCTTGTGTTCTACTTGTTATTCTCCTCCCCAAAATCTCAATCAAAATACAGCTATAAAGTGAAAAAAAATGGTCTGTTCGGTAGAGCCCCAGATGTCATTCCAAGAAACTTGCCAGGTGATCATATTTCACACTACCAGTTGAATAAACTAACAGCGACTCCTATGGCTGTCTACAACAAAGAGAAAGTTTTGATCTTGACACCGCTTTCTAGATTCTACAATGAATATTGGATGAATTTATTAAGACTTACCTACCCAAGGGAGCTATTAGAGTTGGGTTTTATCGTTCCAAGAAACAGCGATGGTGATATTGCCTTGAAAAAGCTAGAAAAAGCAATTAAACAAGTTCAAACAGGTAGAAAAGAGAACCGTTTCTCCAAGATTACTATTCTAAGACAGGATACTGAGTCTTTGAGCAATCAAGCTGAGAAACATAGACATGCATTGAAAGTACAAAAAGAGAGAAGAGCTTCAATGGCTTTGGCTAGAAATTCACTAGTATTCTCAGCTCTAGGTCCATACACATCATGGGTGCTATGGTTGGATTCTGATATCGTTGAATCTCCTCCAACTTTGATTCAAGATTTGGTCAGTCATGACAAACCTGTCATCTCAGCCAATTGTTATCAAAGATACCATAACGATGAGAAGAAAGAGGATTCCATTAGACCTTACGATTTCAACAATTGGGTTGAAAGTGAGCAAGGTTTGAAGATTGCTGCTGGAATGTCAGACGATGAGATTATTGTAGAAGGTTATGCAGAGATTGCCACCTACAGACCATTGATGGCTCATTTCTATGACCCAAGTGGCGATATCAACGTTGAAATGGAACTAGATGGTGTTGGAGGGGCTGCAGTAATGGTCAAAGCCGATGTTCATAGAGATGGTGCCATGTTCCCACCTTTCCCATTCTACCACTTGATCGAGACAGAAGGGTTTGCCAAGATGGCGAAACGTTTAGGATATCAAGTCTTTGGCTTGCCAAACTACTTGGTGTACCATTATAACGAATGAGGTAAAACTGTTACAGGCTACTTTATACCACTTTCACTGTCTCGTATCTGAGTGTTTGTTGTTGTGTACTTGTATACTACCCCGAAAGGGAAGAAAAGAATATAGAAAGGACTAGCTGGAGCTAGTGGATACGTGTGTTAGTTCATTTGTATAAGCGTTTTCTGAAGAAGATAGCGAGTGAGTGAGTGTGTTCGATGTATAAATGGCGAAATCATTACCCTGTCTGAACAACCGCGAAACAAAAAGAGAGATTACAACATTGATTATGTAATATGATACCATAGAGAGCTGATAAGGGATAAAGTGCAAAGACCAGAAGACCCCAACCGCAACCACCAGAAATCTGGAGCAAGTTCATCAAGTCGCTGCAACTAACCAAATTTTACACGCGCATTTTCTTGAAGAACACCGTCTATTTTGCACTTGATACGCCCTTCTGCTTCCCTTCGTCGCTGCTAAGTTTCCCTCTCTCCTTGCTGCCCTTTTTGCCACATTTAGATAACTTAGACACATCACTTAGAAAACCTCACAAGGCCAGTTTTATCAACAAACTACACAAGCAGCAATAGAGATCTTTTTACCAGGAGCCGTTGAGTTAAGTTTCTGCCTATTGATAATTTGCTCAGGCCTATTCAATCATTCTATCAAGGCCCATACAGTAAAGTAGTAAGCTGAATACACTACCAGACGGCCCCCACAACATCAATTTGCAGACAAGCACATCATCATTATCTATAAAACTAAGAGAGCATCCACTTCCAATGGCCATCAGATCACAGTCTTTCAACAAGGCCTCCCCAATTGAGATCTCTAAGAGTCCACCTACATCCAAGAGTAAGTCATTCTGAAAACACCTCAAACAACGCATTCATACTAACAGATAATCTTTTTCTCAGATCTGGCTCATGTCCCTTGCAAATTCTTTAAACAAGGTGCCTGTCAAGCAGGTAACTCATGTCCATTCCTACACTCTCTAGATGCTGTCAATGATGCTGCTCCATGTAAGTATTTCCAGAAGGGAAATTGCAAATTCGGTGTCAAATGTGCTCTGGCTCATATTCTGCCTGATGGTAGAAGGGTCAACCCAAAGACCTTAGCTCAGGTTTATCAAAATCACAATGTTTCCAACAACAACAGTTCACATAGTTACTCCCATCACGGAAATGGAGCAAACAGCACAAACGGATCTAATGGAAATACTGGATATTTCAACGTTAACCATAAGCAGACTGCCCCAGGTAACTCAAACATAACAATAAGTCCAACTGCTAGTTATAGCCATTATGCTAACGCTAGCGCTGTTTCACCAAGCTCAAGTGCAAATGGGTCATTCGCCCAATATGCCAATTCTGTTACCTCGCCAACTTTTATCAATACAACCACTAATTCCACTTTCCCCTCACAATCATTCACATATGACAGCGCAGCACATCAAAGAACACCATCAACTAATGAAAGATCATCGTTTTCTTTTTCGACGAATTCCATCTGGAGTACTCCAACCCCATCGAATGCTGTTTTGAATACTGCTAGTTCTGATCAAAGCTCTACAAGAAATTTTTATCAGAGAAGTGTATCTCATTCATCAACTTTCAAGCAATTCACACCGTCATCATACCAACAACCACGTCACTCATTCAGTATTAATCTGAATGAAAGTGCAATCATTGATGATGACGATGACGATGAAAATGGAGATGATAGTCAAATGCTTGAAGAAGACTTTGTACCATCGAGTTTATCAGATCTATTAACACCACAAGAACTACAAAGACGGGGTTCAAAACCTTCAAGTTCAAGGCCAAGTAATGGGTTTGTTCAATTCTTGGGCAAAAACATTGACCACACTAGCTCGCCTCATTCTAGCACTGAGGCTATAATTGATCCTGGAGATGAAAATGAGATGCAGTTCAAAATGGATGATGATGAATTTTATAATGACGTTATAAAAAACGTCGGTGCTGCTGGGTTGAGTACTGGTATTAATGAGTTGTCATTATGAGCTGGCACTTTTTTAATTGTCAATGAAGGAAATATGGGTTGGTATGGGTATAAAAATTTTTTGGTTTTAGTTCTTTTGTTCTGTGCTAGAAAGCTCAGTCAACTTGATTGATCGCTTACAATGTGATGGTAAATCTAACTGTGATTACATATACAATCAAATACGTGGTCCATTTTAAGGCGGTTTTTGCTAGTTGATGGACATATAAAGGAAAAGTCTTTTGTTTTTGTTTCTATTTATATTTGGTGTTGGATTGGTTTATATTGCCATGTGGTTTTACGGAAAGAGTATTATGTTGCGTTTGCAAAAGAAGAAGAAGGGTGCTATCTTCGGTTCAATTTATTATTGGTTTGGAGAACGATCCACCTACTGGGTTGTAATTGGTCTTTATTTGTATGACATTCTGTTTTATCAAGCTGGCGTTTCAGCTAATCCAAGTAGCTGAAACACCTAACAACAACGCTGGTTTTTTGTTGGATTCGTTGTTGATTGTCATTAACTTTATAGCCAAATCATTTTGTATTCAACTGAACTTGCTAGTTGATCATGCGAAGGTATCATTTTAAAATAGATGTTTAGATGATGAAAAGAAATAACAATATTTGTTTGTGATCTTAGTGTGTATGAGTACTACAGGACTAATAGTTTGCAATGGATTTTCTTTAGTAGACTAATATACAAAGATGGAAATTCAAAAACCTCTCAAAAACCTATCAAAAGCATCAGTTGAGCTTATACAGTTATGGACCATAAAACAAAAGATGATTTCTATGAATAGTGATGGAAACCCCCCAAAATATAAATGCAAAAATTAAAAGATAAATATCAAAAAGAACTAACGCAAAATAACCCATAATAATATACAACAACACTGAAGTGAAGTGAAGTGACCATCCCCTTTTCTCTAACGGAAATCAGTCTTACCATTACCACGCTTACCACTGAATAAATGTTTAGGTAATGAAGCAGTAGCATGACGATCTGACTCACCTTGTCTAGCTTCTCTGTTACGCTCTCTTCTTTGTAATTTAAGCATTCTATCAGCTTTAGTTCTTAGAGCACCGTCTTTAACACCGTCATTCAAACGATCAGATTTGTATACTGGTTGTTTCTTGCTTGAACGACCCAATTCCTGTTGAACAATATCAGCACCTGTTTCTTTATAAGGATTAGCAGCGACTTTAGCATTCTTTTTGTTTCTCAAGATTGAAGTGTCATGACCAAGAGAATCCAAATGGTCTTCGAACTCAGAAAAGCTCTTGGTCAATTTAGAACGTGGCATAGTACCACCATTCTTCAAAGCTTTTCTACTTCTAGCAGCATTGATCATCTTCTGTTGTTTTTCTCTGATCCATTGAGCTTTGTTTTGAAGTTCTTCAGTTTCTTCATCTTCAATTTCTGAATCTGAGTCATAAAAACCTTCATTTTCTAATCTCTCTTCCTCTTCTTCCAATGCTTGTAATTTAGCAGCAATGTCTGCATCTAAGAAATCATAAACATTTCTACCATCCAAGACTTCTGGCATTATATCATTCTTCCATTCTTCATCTTCTAACAAGTATTTATCCTTCAAATTGATGTTGTAAACACCTGCACCACCGTTTTCTTCTTCAATATCACGTGCTAGTTTAGGTCTATTTGGATCAGTCTTATCGTATTTAACAAAAGTCTTAGCTCCTTCTGGGATATGAGCATCTCTCTTGATATCATCTCTTGGAGCTGGTCTAGAAACGTGGATTTTATTCAAAACATTGTTAACACGAGCAGTACCTTTTAGCTTTTGTTCAATTCTTGATGCCAATAATTTCTCACAGGCCTTGTTACGAACAACCATAACGTTATCTTCTTCATGACAGGAGGTGGTCATTATTTCAACACCTGGGACTTGGGTCAAAGTGTTGATTAAGTCTTGACGTTCTTGATCCAAATCTTCTGGTCTCAAAATATCAGTTTTATTTATGACAACTAATACTGATTTGTTGGCAAATAATGGTTTAATAGAATGGAATAATTTCACTTGAGCTTCAATCGAGAAACCACATTGTTCTGAAATATCCATGAAGTATAAAACAGTGGAACGCAAATGGGCAATAGCATAGATAGATTGCATTTCAATGTTGTTCATTTCTTCTGTTGGTCTATCTAGAATACCAGGAGTATCGATGGCCTGGAATCTTAGATATTTATAATCAAAATGACCAACGTATAAAGATTTGGTAGTGAAAGCATATGGTTGAACTTCAACATCAGCTTTAGTAATACAACGTAAAAAGGAAGATTTACCAACATTTGGATAACCACAGATCAGTAAGGTTCTGGTATTTGGGTCAATACTTGGAAGACGACCTAAATGTTGTCTAACTTGTTCCAAATAGGCAAGTGGATCTTTCAATTTCTTGACAATGGTGGCCATTCTACCTAGAGCAGCTCTCTTCAATTGCTTACATTGAAACAGGGACTGACCGAACTTTAATAATCTAACGTAATCTCTGGAAACTTGTTCAATCAAAGACTTGGCTCTTGAGACAGCAGCTAAGGAGACTTTATAATGATTTTTCTCATATAAGGTATCCATAAGATCTCTGTGGAAAGGATGGATATCATTGATATTTGGAAAACCTTTGATTAAATCATCAAATTTCTCCTCGAAACCTTCAGAAGTAAACTTAACTTTTCTCATATAGAAAGCTCTAATTCTGGATATCTTGAAACCAGCTCTGATGACAGTTGGGGTTTTTCTTTGGGTTCTGTTCAGCACGATATCCAGCATATCGTTGGCTGTAGGAACAGTAGGGATGTCTTTCCAAGTTAACTGCATCGTTCACTCTCTCGTCTTTCACAACTTTTTCTCTTTACACTGCGTGGTTCCTGTGCTTTTAGTGTGTTCTCTAAATTTTTTCTTTTTACAAAATTTTTCTTCCTAATTTTTTTCTCCTGCGATGAGTTTACCCGGCCTGAAGGTTTTTAAATTAGTCACGTGACAATTTCTACCATAAGACTTTCACTGAACTACAAATTTGACACATAAAGGGCATTAAATTTGTTCTGCGACCTTTCTTCTCTTTCGAGAATGAGTCACGTCTGAACTGGTGTCAGGGGCGGTTGAGTTGCTGGTATCTGTAATAATAGAATCGAAGGTTTGGTTGTCAAATAGCGTGTTGTTCTCACTCATGTCATCACTTTCAACAACGTCAATTTCGTGGATATAGTTACTCAACTGTAATGCAGTTGGTAGAATCTTGAGTTCTGTAGCGCTTTCAGGAACGTAATCTTTGAATAGCCTGGAGTTTATACAGAATAACTTATCATATTTGAATACGTACCACTGCATGTTCTCAGTTAAATAATCCCAATTGATAGAATCTTTGTTTATCCCCAAATTATTCTTAATCATTAATAGAGCAGCTTCATGGGGACAGCAGATCAATCTGTCACTGGGTCTACCAATACATATTGAGCACTTATATCTTATTTGATCTGTGGTCTTGTCCTGGGACAGCTTGGCTTCTCTTTTGTACAGCTCGAGGTATCCTACCCGTCTACTCTCAAAAAAGTTTGGCTCCAGTTCATAACCACAATGCAAATTCTTCACGATTTTGAAAAATTGTGGAAATGAGTATTTTCTCTTGAATTCCTGATTGAGCGAAGCACTGAAAGTACCATCATCATATTCTTCGACTGTAAATATGCTCGCCAGTGCTAGAGAAACGCTGTATAAAATGGTTCCGAGCCTAACCAATTGAACAGCATCACCATCCTTTGCTTTTACATATCCCTTAATAGCGTCACTTATCTTAAGCTTTTGAAGAGAAACTAAGGTTTCAACGATTTTAGAAGGAGACATGGTTCCAAATCCAGCAGCCAATCCTTTGTACTCTTCAGTAAAGTGAATATTTTGAACATCATTGAAGTTTTGATGTTTTCCTACTCTCGCAAATGTGGCTCTGAATTTGCTAGCTAACGAATATGCAAAATTGGCTTCTGTTTTGAATTCGTTTTGAAAGCAACCCAGAAGCTTTTCTTTTGCACGATATACTGTCTTCGGATTGCTGGAGTAGCACATTATATGAACCAAATCTTTCACCTTACTACGACATCCTAGATACACAAATCGCTGGATATCTTTAATCACATGATGGACGGATGTATGAAATATAACTATTTTTCTCTTTGGGAAGGCAGAAATTGCAGCAGAGCGGACACCTTCATCACTTGTTGTTACAACTTGCAAATTCTCCAATTTATTGAGGAGCGATCTATTCTGATTATAGAACGTTAATAAGAATTTACACCATGACTCATTATTAGCAGCTGAGGTAAGACCAAAACATAATGGTATGTTCTCATATGAGCTCGTTCTAATCGAGATCATCAACAACTCATTGAAGCCATGATGGCTTTTTCCAGATCTATCTTGAGCCCTAGCGTTGATTGTAATTCTATCAATTTCTAAGAATGGTAGGCACTTCTTTGACAGGAAATCAACGGGTAATGTATTTTGAAAAATCAGAACATCTATTGAATTTGTCTTTAGTCTCTCCCAGTTTGATTTGTTTGAATGGAAGTCCGCCTTGAAATTTATGCTGATTTCTTGGATATCAGTAGATCTCCAGTATTCTCTGTCGATCTCACCTAAAGCTGGGTCAAAAGTAAAATTTGATTTGTGAGGCTGTCCAATTCTCCAATCCACCTCTTGTGAAACTTTCTCTTTCAAAACATCCTCAACAATTCCTAACTCACAGATATTGTATAGCTTGATGGTTTTCATAGGTGACTTGTTCTTTCTATCCAGAAGGCTATTCACAAAACCGGTATAAGCCTTACGCTTCTTCAATATATCATTCAGTATAACGAGGGTAGGAGTAGTTGGAGAATATGCAATGATTCTATCATATGAAAAAGCAACCCATTTCATATCAAATCCTTCTAAGACACCTAACGTTCGTGATAACTCCTCATTTGGTTCAAATCTATGGATAAAGTGCAAGGTTCCCTCTGACTTAGAGATGGTATTAACTGATTGAAGGTGGAGCCTGACAATAGTTGGTAGATCAAGCTGCATTTCCTTCAATTCGAAATTTAATCGTTCAATCGAGCCCTTAGTGATCCCTTTCTTAGCACATATATAACTACATACCAGTGAGCACCAGAATGAGTTTAGATGATGCGGTGTGAGTTTTTTATAGCTTTGGCACTGCTGTAGTATAAGCTTGGTCAAATAGACAAATGGTTCAAAATAAGAAGGATCTATATGAATTGGTTTCCTTAAAGACAAAAAGGCTCGAAAATCCCCCAAATTATCATGCAATAATTTCAAAACTGAATTTAGCTTCTGGCACTCCGCTTCTCTTTCGGTTTTATTGTCAATTGATGTTTTGAACTGATTATTCAGGGATTCAAAAGTCAAGTCCCTTATAGAACACTCATGTGACTTGTCAAAACTTTCTAAAACAACCAAATTGCCAGCTTTAGTATCCAAAAAAAGTTCGCAAAGATTTTTACCACAGTTAGAACATTTAAGCTTACTCCTTATCTGTGTCTTCTCTGTTTTTTCGTCAAATATGTTCTGGATCTGGTCCTCGACCAAAAAAGTTAAGGCTTCAAAGCCGGAGTAATGTAAAAATAGTAAAAATTTCGCTCTTGAAAATGAAGTAAAAGAACATCCAGTCTCTAATAGATTTAAATGACGGGAAAAGCTCCTTTTAAAATGGTCTATCACAATCCTAGCTGGAGATTTTAGAAGTGTATCAATGTCTGATCCCAATTCAACAGGCTCATCAAACGCAACAGCGGTTCTCCATAACTCATCTATTGTGCGTCCCTTATCTTCGTTTTCAGTCGAAAAATTGGTAAAAGATGAGTGTTCTCTAGGAGCAGCTTGCTCGTTAGTTTGCTCTTCTTCTCCATCATCATGGGCTGAGGGCTCTTCTGTAATATCGGCATTATCTTCAGCATCAGCATCGTTTGAGCTGGAATTTCTATGATTGTCAGTAGGATCTATTTCATTTCCGCCGTTTTCTCCCTCTAGTGAGCTTCCGGTCGGGAGATTTTGTTCACTCTGACATTCATTCTGCTCATGAGCAAGTGTAGTCTCCACAGTCTTCACACTCAGTAAGTCAATACTACTCTCTGTAGGTACAAGTATGTCGTTCTCTTGTTTGATGAGGATAGAGTTCTTAATGAATTGAATTTTATCTAACATAGAGCCGTTCAGGAAAGCGGTGTCCTTTCTGTTCGTGTGTAACAATGCATAAGACTCTTTGAGTTTCTGCTCATACAAGGCCAATTCCGTTTGGAGTTCATTCACCTCTTGAGTGAGATATGATATCAGCCCATCTTTTTCACGGATAATTTTGTCTTTAATAACAGATTCGCTCTTTAAACGTTCGCATAATCCATTCATAGCAAAGATTGAATCTTTATAGGAAGAAGCATCAGCAAAGGCTTTTGAAATGACAGCATAGTCAGGAGAATCAACGGGGAATAAGAAGGCCCTATCTATTTCTGGCTTGGGTAGTGGTAGCTGAGATTGCGTGGGTATGAATCCTAGTGGTGGAGGAAGCTGAGGTTGTTGATACCGACCTGTATTTAGAGAACTAGGCGTGTCCCACTCCGATCTCATAGTATCGCTGGCACCATTAAGAGTATTCTTTGTGCCATCTGGATACGGCATAATTATCTGACGCAGAAGAATGAGATAACACAGTGCAATTGGACCAATGAGCTATTGTCCGTTTGCTTGTTTGTTTGTTTGTTTGTTTGTTTGTTTGTTTGTTTGTTTGTTTGTTTGTTTTGTTTTGTTTTGTTTTGTTTTCACTACATAAATTCTTATATAATCAAGAACTACTTAACTACTTCATTGAAAGGATCGATTTTATCAATAGCCGAGTGAATATGGGGCTGTGATAGTAGTTAACGTGTGATGTTTAATTATGTATTTCATGACGTCTCCATCTCAGTCCATGTGATTCAAAAAGTCCTCAAACTCTTGGATTGAACCAAACTGAACAAGGCCATTGTTGTTAGTACCATCGCGTTGAGCAGCCACTTGTTCGGCAAACGATTCTTCAGAGGTTTGTTCTCTTCTCTCCACACGACTCCGTACTATTTCAAAATCTTTCTCTGAGTACACATGAGGCTTTGTCTGTGCTAGTAATGATGGACTGAACATAGTGCCGATCTCATTCGAATCAAAATCGCCCACTAGGACCAATCCGTACTCGTCCGTCCTTAACAAGCTGAGATCGTTTATACTCACAGACTTCAGAGGTTGGTGCACATTTCTATGGATCACAATAGAGGTCATTGGAGAAGGTATGATATAATTCTTGCAGGAAATCCTTATATCAATATCCTCCAGTTTTGGCGCGTCTAACTTGATCACGATTGAGCATTCCAAGTCAAAAGAAGCGTGAACGATCAGTTTCTTAGCATTAGGAAAGTGTGCAGCAGCTAATAACCCTTCAACATCCAGCATAGTATTCTCTGTAGCTTTCTCATCTCCAATAACAATAGTCTCTATGTTTAGAAAGTCTCTTTGCAAGTGAGTAAAGGCACTGATGACAGGATCGGACTTCAGCCAGCCTGTAAAATGAATCTCTCTCAAGTTAGGAAAGCAATCAGGTATCGAAGTTAAGAATGGAGCTAAAGGATAATTGATATTTGAATCAAAATATAAGTATAGAGTATGACAATTGTTAGCCACAAAAAAGTCAAAGGGCAAAAGACTATCAGAATAAACGGAAATACCAAACGTCTCAAGGTCTTCAAAGTTCACTTTATCATCAAGTGTTATGGAATCAAAACCTCTACTTATGGCTGATTCTGCTCTCTGTTGAATATATATATTCTTCAAGTGATTAAAATTCTGATAAAAAAGATAATTCAAAGGAACCGAGTGGGTCTGTAGATCAACTTGCTTAAGAGATGTCTTTTTGGTCAGCATTGCCTCAATGAAGTCTTTTTCGAAGTAATGAGTGTTGTTAAAATAATGGTTTATTTCGTTATAAGGGTATTCTTCTCTTTCATCGATTATCCTCAAGAACTCTAATGATGGGCATTCGAAATTATGTTCCTTGTACGTAATGTTGTCTGAATCGTACAAGTAGTGCAGTTCCAAGTATTTCAACTTTGGAACTAATATATCTTTGAAATATAACTCAGTAGAGGTCTCTTCTGGATCAGAATGAACCATTATTAAAGCGTATCTCAAGTTTGGAAGGTTCAAGTCTGACAAAGTATCCATAGCTTTTAACCTCAGCACCAGCACGTTCAATGTTTGACTGACACTCCACAAGCTACTTAAAGAAGGACCCCCATATTCTAGCTTTGTCACTTGATCAAAATGAAGTCGTTCGATGAACCCATTAGATACATTATCATATGGATCATAACGAAACTCTTCAATATAAGGAAATTTAACAGATAAGAAAGGTGCGTCGCTCTCGTATATTCTGTTCAGCCAATAAGCAACCCCTTCAAAAGCGTAAAAGTACTGTTTATCCTCCGCTTTAGAATATAGAAGAGATGTAGGCCAAATAAATGTGTCAATGAATGGATAACCGGATTGCTCATGATACGAGGGTTCCTCCTGGGGTTCTGACATGTTCGTCCAGAGGTCTACAATCATGTGGTATTTGTGGCTTTTATAGAGCTGAATGAATCCACTGGTTATTGCTTCAACGATGTTCCTAGCATCGTTGATATGAACTATTGTGATACCTTCCCTTTTGATATCTGTGTCCAGAACTGATCCGTCCGAATCGGATACATCGTTGAACAATTCAGGCTTGATGCTTCTGAAAGCGAGAGCGTCGTCGATGTTGATGAGCTCCACCACTTTAAGCCATATCTCGTTGGGAAGGTTCAGCAGTTTCGACATTGTTCCCGCTGTTGGGATCTGCTCGCTTAACAGGCTCTGTGTTTTTGTTTTTTGGCCATTGGCGACGACAGGCGATGGGCGATGGCAATTTGAAATAATTCACCCCGAAAGACTTCCTCACGAACAAACAAACACCAACTCAGAAACAAGAAGGGAAAAGTACTGCAAAAATGAAGTTCTCAAGCTCAATTCTCTCTGTCGCAGCCGTTGTTGGCTTCTTCTTCAGCCTAGTTGCTGCCATTCCAGATCCACCAGTCACGAAAAGGGTTTATTTCGACATTAGCCAAGGTGACGAACTCCTAGGACGTGTCACGATGGGTCTTTACGGTTCAGCTGTTCCAAAAACCGTTGAGAATTTCTACCAACTAACCATCAGTGAAGATCCATCCTTCGGTTACATCAACTCTATTTTCCACAGAGTCATCCCAGATTTCATGATTCAAGGTGGTGATTTCACCGATAGAAGTGGTAGAGGTGGTAAGTCCATTTACGGTAACAAGTTCAAAGATGAAAACTTTTTGGTTAAACATGACAAGAAGGGTAGACTTTCAATGGCTAACGCAGGTAAGGATACAAATGGCTCACAATTCTTCATCACTACCGTTGTCACTTCCTGGTTAGATGGTAAACATGTTGTCTTTGGCGAAGTTTTGGACGGGTTTGATATTGTTGAAAAAATCGAAAAGACCAAAACCTCATATGGTAATAAACCAGCAGTCGATATTGTTATTTCTGGTACTGGTGAATTGAATGAAGACGGTGAAGTTATCAAATCCGTCACGCTAGAGAGTATTGGCTTGAAAGCAGCCAACGCTGATGCTCCTGTTGATGCCGCAAAAGATGAATTGTAGATATAATCTTGGGATGTTTACATAAAATCTTAAAGTTTCAGGTTCTATCAGTGCTTTGTAAGTAAAGCTACTTCTTAACCCCAAGATATGCTTCAAGAAACAGCTCAACGCTTCAATGATTCTTTGGTCTTCACGTAGAAGATAAGTAGAGTAATAGCTTATGTAATCAGTAACTTGTCAAAATCCACGCCAAAACAAAAAAAAACTCGGTAGTATTCCAGCCTGAACCTGAACCTGAACCTGAAGACACAGAAATCTGAAGGATCTAAAGACGTTATGAATGAGAAGAGCGCTCAGGATAAAGTAGACGAGCCCGTTATTCCAAGAGACTTACGTATCTTACACCTTATATTGGCTTCGCAAACCATTTTGAACTATGAAGACCATGTTCCACTACAACTGATGGATTTTGCACATAGTAAGTAATCTCACTCAGTATTTCTAGTGGGACACATTCCAATACTAATGTCCTAAAGGATACACGGCTGGTGTTCTGAAAGATGCAGTGGTGTATAATGATCATTCTCGATCGTCTACTGGGAATACCGCTATTTCAGGTCAGAAGATAACGACAGATGACATAAGACTGGCAATCGCAGCTAGAACAAACTATCAATTCAATCCAGTGACACCGAAGGAGCTTTTGCTAGAGCTAGCAGCCGAAAGAAACAAGAAATCCCTTCCTCCAATAATGCCAGGGTTTGGTATAAGACTACCACCAGAAAAGTACTGTTTAACAGGAAAAGACTGGTCATTGAGTGATGAAGAATACGTGAGTACATCTATTTTTTGATCTAAAAGAAACGAGGAGAGACTAACAGGAACAGGACGAGGACGAGGATGAGAAGATGGTGGATGCCAAATAAATTAGCAATCATATGTACTTTTATATCTACACTTCTTCACAATGTAGTGCAATGCGATACTGTATCGCACTTGAGATTCGAACCCTCGGAACTATTGTCTGTTTTCAATTTGTGTTGATTTTTGAAAACAACGTAAACATTGTGAAAATCAATCGAGCCGAGTAGTTCGAAGGGTCAACACTGCCGAAAGTGCTAAGGGAACTCACAGATGATCGTCACACAAGGCTCAATTCCTGAGTAAGTAATATACAGCCCTCATTTGCAGTCTGAAGTCGTCGTTTCACACATGGCTCTCTCTGCTATTCAGTGGGTCGCGCCATGTCTGTCATTGGACACTTCGCCTGTTCGAGTTGGTCCACTTCTTCACCACACACACTAACCATTTCTTGTTCTATAGAGTCAGAGAAGACACCCCGGGAGAAGCCATCAAACAGAGGGCATACAGTATCAAAGACTTCCATGACCTGGGTCCTCCAGACTTGGTCAGCTTAACCAAATCCGTTCCAGGTAGTAAGGGACCTGACGTAAGTTACTATGATGGATTCATTTTCACCAAAGATCTTTAACTAACAAAAAATAGGTTGGCACATATCTATATTATACTGGCTTGGATAATTCAAGTCCATCGGCGGTAGCCGCCCATTTGAATCAATTGGCCAATGTTATCGGTTCATCTGCACAATCTTGGTTTGGTAAATTCAAGAATTTTAAAGTCACAAAGGCTATACATGCTTCATATAATGCTTTCTCCAGAAACGATGTCATTGTTAATGTCAACTTACCAGGAAATGTGTCCACTTATGTCTTAAATGGGCTTGGTGAAAAATTCGAAGCGAATGATCAGATCTGGAGAGAAGTCTTCACCAGTGCCATTATTAGAGCTTTGATAATCTCTGAAGAAGATGAGGATCAAGTCAGTTCAGTAGTCGAGTCAAGAAAGCTGAATCCTTTCAGTACAGTTGAGCTGGCCAAACTATTCTTTGACAGTTTCGAGTCTTTGTTCTTTCAGGGAGGTAATTTGGGTGCAGCTCCAGAGATCCAGACACCTACTTTAATCTCAAATTACCTAGTAGATGCTTTCTTAAAAGCTGTTGAACTAACACAGTTATATGACTATGCTTTGGAGATTTTACAAAGATTGAGAGAAAAAGAAGAATCTGTTGTTAGTCTTATAGTCAAAGTATTGTTCCTGAAAGACGAGGAGATTAAAGCGGTTCAAACCCTACATGATGGTATCAAAAAAAATCCTAGAGATGCATGTCTACTAGTAATACAATCAGAATTCTTAGTTGAGAAGGGAAAACTGGACCTGGCTTTGACATCTGCGATCCGTGCTGTTAACTCAGTTCCATCTGAATTCAACCCTTGGGCAAACCTATCGAAACTTTACCTCAAGCTAGGTGATATTGAGAACTCTCTATTGACTCTTAATGCCTGCCCTATGGCAGGATATAAAGAAAAGTTCCATCTGAAAAGAATTATTCCTTCAAAACCCGAACAGCTTCATTTACCATTTGCCGTTGACGTTAACATAGAAGAAGTTCAGAAAGTTAACTCGAAAGAAGTTGCTGCCGAACATGAAAACATCGATCAAAGTTTGCTGAATTTACAAGCCGCTAATTTAAAATCGACTTTTGCTAAAGCATATGACATCTTGACAGAACTTGTTCATCAAATTGGTTGGGAAGCTCTGTTGAAATACAGAGGAAAGATCTTCGTTATGGAAGAAGAATACAGTAAATCACAAACTCCGTCAACCGTTGACTTGAAAAGAGAAACAGAAGATGAAAAGTCATTCAAAAAGAAAAGGCTATGTGAGAGATGGTTGGATAATCTTTTCATGTTATTATACGAAGATTTGAAGGTGTACACTATGTGGCAAGCAGAATCAATTCATTTCCAAGCTCAAAAGACACAATATGATAAGCTTCCTTTAGAATGGGAACACCTAGGTATAACGGCCTTCAGATTGAAACATTATAAAGAAGCTGCTAGTGTTTTCCAGCTTGCCTTAACTGGTAGATTTTCATCTACATCTACAAGATATCTTTTGAGATATTATCAAATTGAAACAAGAGCCCTAAAGAAAAGAGCGTTTGAAGTACAGAACACAGGTAACGGTAATTTTGCGGCCTCTACCACTTCAGTTGATCATGTTCATTTAACACCTCAACAAATATCCAAAAAATTATCAATTCTAGATGAAAAAACAGTTGAAGCTATTGTTAAATTATCGGCTTGGAATCATAGATGGTATTGTGAGTTCTCTTCCTTCTTATTGGGTTCTCTATCAAAAGTTGTTGAAAGAGAAGGGTTGGTTAAAGTCCAAAGTCAAATCAAAGCTGACTTTCAAGACTCCACTGGCGCATATGAACTACTAGAAGATTCATTTCAGTTCCTGAAATTATTTCAAGTTCCAGGATTTGATGCATAGATGCTAAGTTTTCCAAAATGATATTTGTTTCCGCTTTTAACTTGATATGTCCTTGTCTTTCATATAGAGCTTTAGAAATAGATATAATTATACTGTTCTTTTTTTGCCTTTGTTTACACATTTCATTCGTTACGTGTAGTTATCTTTTTCTACAAAGCTATTCTCCTGTTGTTACCAGTGCTATATCATTATGAATGTGATCATTCCGATGATGGAAAATCCAGTAAATGCAGTGATAAAAGCACTCGCAACTTTGCTTCCTGTAGTGATTACTATGATGTCTGTCAAATTTTTTGGTTCGTGCAAGAATCCAGCCATTGGATTTCCAATTGAAGTTCCACCATCGAAAGCTGTATATGGTAGTGGCCTGTCCTTGTATCGCAAGTTCTGTATGATTTCTAACGCAGTCATCTGCTCTCCTAACCCATAGAAAGAATCCCACCCAGTGACCTGCCAGTTCAAACCACAAGTTTCGCCATCTGATCCACCAACACAACTTTGAGCTGCGGCTTCCGCAGAAGTGGTTAAATACCAATCAATGATGTCCCTTGAGCCTTCGATTAACTGCGCAGTGAGTCCCAAAAACCTGGCAAGGAAAGCTTTGAAAGATCTTTGATCATTGTTACAATTTCCTGCCGCTTGACATGATGCTTCATACATAATACCCTCTTCGAAGAATACACTAGCACCATGGAGTAGCTTGTAAAAACGTTCCTCCCATATAGGATCTTTCGTATAGTCATAAATATAGGCTGCACCACTTAATATCAATCCCATATTGTACGACCACTGTAAAGAGGTAACATGTGAACAATTATTGGTGACTTTAACACCATCGAAAACTAGAAGATAATGACTATTCCCATCAATCAAATAAGTCTTCTCCATCCAGTCCCAAATCTTCTCCGTCCATTCAACAAATGTGTTATTGTGCGTATATCTGGCCAACCTGGAAGCAATATGAAACAGACCACCGTTAGATACAGAATTCTTATAATCATATCCGGAATTCCATCGAAAGATTTGCCATCTTAAACCACCTCCACATTCAGATTCGTCCCATCTATTTGCCATTGTATTGAAAACAGCCTGAGCTAAGTAAAGCCATTGTGGTTCATCATTTCCTGGATTTGAGAAATTTCTCTCGGCAGCGGCCATTACAGCTATTCCCCAAAATGCCTGGTCATCATTACCTTCAGTTGTTGATTGATTCAACGGGACATAGTCCCATTTTTCTCCAACCTGTGCTAACAGAGCTCTCTTAACAATTTCGTTATACTGATCATCACCAGTATACCACCAATAATCTATCAAAGACCCCCAGGCTCCACCAGCTTCCCACCAATAGTAAGGGTGTGAGAACATTCCCACAGGATTTCCATAATCCTCACCAGTATAATAATTGAAAAGCCCTCGTGCTGCTATGCTCGCAGCTGAATTGATTGAGTTAGCATCATTCACATCCAGTTGGATTGACCATACTGATAAGGGAAACAGAGAAGAACAAAGAGCTAATGCAAAAATAGTAAGACCCTTTGATCTTGGGTAAAACATTCTCCTGCATTTATCTACTGATAGAGAATGCGATCGGAGAAGGAAGCAGTTTTAGCACATTTTATAAACTTCAAGAATTGACCAATACCAGAATCAGCAAATTTTACCCATTCCGTATGTCATTTTCTGTTGTTGAGAAGCAATTTCAAGAACTTTATTGAGAGGATTTTCCTTTTGCTTTTCCAAAATCTTAAGCCTTATAATCAAGAAAAAGACCCTCGTAAGTCCGAGAAAAAGACTTTTAAGACTAGGGTTGTCTTGAATTGAGCCATTTGTACCACATTAAAAACTACGAGATAACAAAGCAAAATAGATAATGAAGTTTGTCTCGAATTGAAATTATGTATTTATAAGTTAAAATGGATCTGTATTTAATAGAATTGTGAACTTGAGAAAAAAATCTTGAATTTTCTTTGATGTCAACAGTTAATAATTGTAAAACAAGTTGGCTATTCAAATAAATTCTAATTTATAAAATTACACTGAGAACCTTGAAATTCCGCTACTATAACAATGTTCTCATGGAACAATGAAATTAATGACAGAAAAATGAGGCAACGTCTCTAATTGGCTTATAGCAAGCGTTTTAATGCTCATTTCTGTTTTGTGTCATCTTCGGAGATTATTCTATTCTTGCATTATCCCCGAAAGGGAAGGACCCTGAATACATAGTACTGTCAAATCAAAGCTTCTGTCATTAAACTCGAAGATTGTCTATTCCTACAGATATCACGCTACAAAGGACATAACAAAAACTTTAGTGAGTCTGTAACATTTGAAGTGAGAACTAGCAACAGGGACATCATCTTTTTTTAAGAGTCAACCTGCTTAGACAGATATCAGAAAGAAAAGTTGCTGTTGTTCTCATAGTTTACCATCTACCACCCTGATGGCCACCTTGTTGATAACCACCTTGTTGATAACCACCTTGTTGATAGCCACCTTGTTGATAGCTACCTTGATTGGCGGCCTGATGACCACTATTGCTACCGTTACCACCCATGAAGCCAGAGATGAGAGAACCAAACCCACCACCTTGTGAATTACCACCTTGGTTATGACCACCATGACCACCATAGTTACCACCTTGATTATAGCCTCCTTGTTCATAGTTTGCACCTTGGTTATAGCCACCTTGTCCACCATGGTTACCAACCTGGTTATGGTGGTTCCCTTGGCCCCCTTGACTTGTACCAGTGAAGGAGTTTAATAGACCCGATAGTCCGGAGCCACTTGAACCTTGGTTATAGTGATTGTTCCCACCTTGCTGATTATAACTTTGATTATAATTACCACCTTGTTGATGATGATTACCACCATATCCACTAGAACCACCACCACCACCACCAAATTGTGATAACAAGGAACTCAAACCACCTTGACTCTGACCATGTCCTTGAGAGTGGTTGCTACTACCAGATAACAAAGAAGCAACAGAACCTAAACTAAACTTACCACTCCCACTCTGGTTATGATTAGTCTTACCACCACTGAATACAGCAGATAATAAAGCCAATTTACCTAGAGAGCCTTTACCATGACCTGCACTGCTGCCACCACTAGATAAACCATTTAGTAAACTACTTGTGAGATCTCTATCTTGGGAATCACCTAAACCTCTAGAACTGGTAGTATCTAAATTCTGAACAACATGGTTTTGTAACGAATCAATCAATTCTTCAATTCGACGTTCTTCTTCAGAATTTGGATTCTGTCTTTCAGCTTCTTCTAAATCCTGAATAGCCCGTTCATACTCATTAACATTAATAAAGGCAACAGCGCGATTAATCAAAGTACGGGGTGTTGGTCCATTGTTATTCAAAGATTGATTTAGGCCATTGATGGCTTCATTGTATCTACCGTTTCGGATGAATTGTTCAGCTTCGTTGTTTAGCTCTTCTGTGGACATATTAGATAATGGCAGCTGGTATAGTTATGAGTGATATGACTGGGAATAAGATGAATAAAACCCACATTTTTCTGTTCTTTTTGTCCAGGCGCAGAAATGTGGAAATAATCGAGGGCAATGCCATATGCTGTGACTAGATTTCTTTTTGGACCCCAGTTGAAATTTTGATTACACAAGCAACATTTTTGGCATGTCTGCACAAAGCTTAAAAAGAAATACTTACATAAGCAGCTTCTATGGCCAAGTTGGTAAGGCGCTACACTAGTAATGTAGCGATCATCAGTTCGACTCTGATTGGAAGCACTTATTTTTTTTGCTTAGTCAGCAACGACTGAAGATAGTGCAAGTACGCAGATAGCGCTCCTGGTGGATCATGGAAATCAATGTTGTTATGAGGTCATACATGAAAGGAACAATACTTATAAACATATACATTCTGAGGGAGCATTTGAGAGTTGTCTCAATCTATGAAAATGTATGGTCTATTGGGAATTTACCATCTTTAAATTGAAAAAAGAGTCTCTTACAAGATTCTAAACCTTTCAAAAACAAATCAACATTCTCAGCATCATCTTCTAAAGGATTTTCTCTATCATAAGGGAATAAATCTTTAATTTGATCAATAAGTTCGAGTTGAATATCATCAGGAGCATACTTATGGAAATAGTTGTCATCGCCAACAGCTTGAACTCTTTGTTCTTCCCATTTTAGTTGCTCTTGCTTGGAAGGCAATTGTTTAGCACCAGACCAAACACCTGCAACCGCAGCAGCTGCTGATTCAATAGCTTTGAGCAAGAAAGGAGAGTAGAATGAACCAACAACAGCAAGTGTTGGATCATCAACATTAAAAATGTGTTGGTACAAGTGCTTGATTCTCGATCTTCCGGTTGCAATATCCAGACCTGCGGGAGTTGAGTAAGATAAATTATCATAGAACGGGACTTCAACATGATACCCTGTAGAAAAAATAATGGCATCTATATCACTTAAAACGGTACCGTCATTGAACTTAATCTCCTTAGTTTCAGGAATAAACTCATCAATCAGGGGAACATTTTTGACAGTTGCAGCTGCTTCATTTACCCATTCAAGAGGGGATTTATGGTCTGGGTGACGACTCAAGTAGTAATTGTTAGCTAAGGGATAAACATACTGTGATATGTCAATACCTGAAATACTGGCCCCCACAACCAAGACGTTTTTGCCTTTGAACTCATTTGGGTCACGGAAATATTTTGCATGAATGATGTTAATATCTTGACCATTAAGTTTGATAAACTCATTTAAGCCTTTGAAATGAGGAATATAAGGAATTGAATAGTGTCCAGCACCAATAATAACGGCATCAAACTTCTCTTCGTACCACAAATCCTTACCAGTGGTAGGATCATATTTTCTTGAGATGATTAACCATTTCCCATCTTTTGGATCTTTACTTAGCTTGACCACTTCAGTATTGAATCTTATGTATTTCCTGAGGTTGTTCTCATCCACAAAGTTTTCAAAAACCTTATGTAATTCGGAGTATGTTAATAACGGATCAATCTCATCTCTTGGTTCACCCTCCTCATGTTTGATATAAGAGAACCTTAAGAATTTCTTAGGAATATTCGTATAAAGACCAGGATAAACTGGGCTTTTATTCCATTGTCTATAGTCAGGATCAACATCCTTTACAACAGGACTTTCAACCGAAGATCTGGCTAGTTCTTCACTAGTAGGGATCTGCTTGTTCTTATTTTTGATAACTTTGACATCATTATAATGCTGTGTATCAAATACTGACTGTGGGATATCAGGGTCTTTTGATAAGTCAGTGGACCAGACACCACCAACGTTTTCATTTTGTTCATAGACAACTATTTTTTCAAAAGCGCTAGGACCAGAGTTTTTACCATATATTGTTGACTTCCCATCCTTGGTAGTGTGGAGTAACTCATAAAGAGATGCAATACCAGAAGGACCGGCACCAATGATACCAACTGAGTGAATGTCAATAGTCATGATACAGTTGTATGGTTCACTTATTTGAGACTATCCAGAGTCGCTCGAGTGTGGCAGTTGAGAAAGAGAATTCATCCTTCTAAGAATATTTATACCCTAGCGATTGGAGGCCAATTTTATCTTTTGTGGACTGAATTGTGGTTCTGTACGTTATTTGGTTAGTATTATGGCTTAAGTTACGCGAAACGGGAAGTGATTATATAAGCATAGAATAAGAGGAAAATAACAAGCTATTTGAGGGAACTAAGCGTTCCTCTTGAAGCATTGCAGAATGGTGAGACAGTTGATTCCATTTATATCTCCATTTTGACTCAACTAGTGCTCTCTGAGCTATAGTTTATTTATTACTGATAACTGTGCACTTTTGTTTCCCGATTGGGAAGTCAACACTTCTTTACCAGTCAAATCCGTTTTTTTTTCGTGAAAGTCGAAAACTCGAAACCACCGAAAAACACACAAAACCAGAGAAACAGACAGAAAGAGACACCCGCCAGTTGAAGGTAAGAGGCCAATTCTCACTGTTAGCCGGTCACAAGATGCTTCGCTCCACTGCTGCAAAGACCATCCTGAAAGTAACCGCAGGTACTACAGCCCTTTACGGTGCTGGTGTCGCTTTGTCCTTGCAAAATAACGCTTTCAATGAACTTTTCACTGATAATGTTCCATTCGCAGAAGAAGTTGTTGATTTCGTTCAGTCACTTCAAACTACCAAGAAAGATTATAATGTTGCCAATTTCAAGGAGAAATTTGTAGGCCTTGAGAAAACCTTGACCATCCCTAAATCTCCTATGACTTCGTCCAAGATTGAATCAGTTCCTGAACCTGTCAAACCAGTTGTTCCAGTCAAAGAAGAACCAGTCAAGAAGGTTGAAAATGTGAAAGAGACCATTGAATCCAAAACCAAATTACCTTCTATCGTCTTAACTGTCAAGGACTCTCAAGTCCAAAAGTTGATTGATGAATTCAATTCTGTTATCACTAAAATCAACCAAGGAAATTTGAATGATAAGGAAAATTTGTCTAATATCAGTGAGATCATCAAACAATTCGATCTTGACTTATCTAATTTACACGCTACAGCTAAAGACCAATTAGATTTGTCTATAAAGCAGAAAGAAACCGAACTCTTACAACAGTTTACTTCTAAATTCGATGCCTCTTTACAAGCCATTGAACAAAGACATCAATTGCAACTTAGTGAAGAGATCAAGATCTCTAAAGAGGCTTTAGAGAAAGAATATGCCAACCAAATCAAATTGAATGACATTAAAGCCAATGATGAATTCACCAAATTGATTAGTAAGACTATCGAAACCGAACGTGAAGCAAAACTATCTAAATTCAATCAATTGAATGAGAAATTGTCCACTTTAACAGACTTAGTTTTATCAATCGACAACCATCTTGATAATTCTGAATTGAAAGTTAAATTACAGTTATCCTTAAACAAACTAAAATTCAAATTAAGCTCTGATAAAATTGAAAACTTGAAACCAGAAATTTCTGAACTAACCAAACTTGCAACTGAATCCAAGAATGAAGTTTTAATCTCTGCAATCAAAGCTATAAATCAAGATTCCATTTCAAATGGTTTATTGACACAATCTCAACTGATCACGAGATTCAATTTGTTGACTCCAGAATTAAGAACAGCTGCTATTTTACCTCCAAATGCTGGTATTTTAGGTCATTTAGCTGCTAAATTATTCTCTTCTTTATTGTTTTCTAAATCTGGACATGTTGAGGGTAAAGACATTGAATCTGTTATCTCAAGAGTTGAGAACTACTTAATCACCAATAAATTAGACGATGCTGTTGAAGAAGTTGCTAATTTGAAAGGATGGAGTAGAAAACTAGCTGATGATTGGGTCGTTGAAGGTAGAAAAAGATTAGAGGTTGAATTTTTGGTTAATTTGATTGATCTGGAAAGTAGAACTTTGTACTAGATTAGTCGAAAACCGTAACTATTAGGGAATTTTTGTTACGTGCTGGTCCTCTTTTTTATCCCCCTTTCACTATATATTCGTATAAATAATTAGATATGGCATACAAAAAAGAACTGTACTAAGAATCAGTACTGTAGATCAAGAGAGAGAGAGAGAGAAAGAGAGAAAATATGAATACAGAGTTATTAAAATGATAGAAACACCGGTTAAACTTAAAAACGAAAGGGAGAACATCTTATAAAATCATTAGAGATGGGGGTGCAATGGAACGGGATTATACTCAAGCTGAGCAACAGTTGGTGGAGTTGTTTGTGCTTGGCCTTTGTAAATTAACACCTTTGCCAGTAAGATTAGTCTTGGTCTTCAGTTGACTTTCCAAAGGTAATTTCGAAGCAATTTGTTGGAAGATCTCTTTAACACCTTCACCCGTTTTAGCACTAACTTCAAAGAATAATAAACCTTCTTCATTTGCTAAAATTTCTGCTTCTTCTTTCGTAACCTTTCTTTCACTTTCCAAATCCAACTTGTTACCAGCCAGAGCAATTACTATATCTTGGTTTGCTTGTCTTTGTAGCTCCTTTATCCACGATTTTGCTCTTTCTAATGACGCTTCTTGAGTTATATCGTACACCACCAAAGCGGCATTTGCGTTTCTATAATACATTGGTGCCAGGGATTTATAACGTTCTTGACCAGCAGTATCCCAGATCTCAAACTTTATAGTGGTATTTTCATTTAGCTGTATGGTCTGGGTCAAGAAAGCGGCACCGATGGTTGATTCTCTGAACTCATCAAAGGAGTCCTTAACGAACCTGTGGACTATTGAGGATTTGCCGACGGCGGACTCTCCTAGCAGGACGAGCTTGAACTGGGCGAAGCGATGATCCGGAGCAGACATTATTCAGACCTGATATGGTTTTGTCTGGAGAAGGCAGGGCACTTTTTGTTGAATAGTTGATTGTTTTCGTAAAGTGAAATAGAAGCTATTTTTGTCAAGTTGTGTTTTTCGTTTTCTGGGAAAAGGGAATTGTGTCCCGAAAAGTCCCAGTGAGGACAGCTGGGAGAGCAGGGAAAAGACCATTTTACTGATGGTTTCTCTGGGAATTTGGTGAGCATGAGAAGGTCTCTGATCATAAGTTTCATTCACTCTCTGAAATTCTCTCTGGTTTCTGAATCATGTTGAATTTACTATTCTCCAGACACTTTCTAAACCATACCCACTAGCCACTAATATCCGTATTGGGAACATTGTCGCGAATATATATCCATTCCATTGTGGCTAGTGTGGCTAGTGAGCCACCGCGATCTGTCTGTGTTCCTAAATCTTCTTCTTGAGAACACCGTGCCAGAAACCAGAAACTGAAAAAAAACCTCGAACTCGCTGGCAAAAGCACACAACCTCACAAGCTCACACACAAACACACCACCACCAAAGAAGAGTGTAAGCACGTCCAGCCGCCTGCTTCCCCTTTGACCCCTCTATTTTCCCAATTGCCCACCCACCATCCTCTTTTTTTCCTTTTAAGCTGTTGATTTTCACCCTGCAGTTTAATTTTCAACAACTGTTCTTTGTTATATCTCATTGATCGTTGTTACGAAGTGTTCCTGGTTCCTCCCTGCTGCTGCCTATCGTCCCCCCTTTTTTGAAAAATCATGTCTTCTTTTGAAACCGAACAGCCAGAAGCAATCATTGCTAACGCTGTCGACGCTGTTCCTGAACAAGCTTCTGAGTTTGTCGCTGAAAATGGCCAAATAGCCAAAGAGATCGATGTTACTGATGAATCTAATTCTGCTACTGAAATCATCCAAGATGAAGCTTCTGAAGCAAATGGTACTGCTGAAGAAAAGCCAGAAGCTGAAATCGTTGTGCCACCACCACCAATTACCGATGAAGAGGCTTTTCCAGCTCTAGGTTCTGCTTTCTCTGCTGTCTCGTCTTCTGCAATCTCATGGGGTCCATCAATGTCAACTGCTGCTACCACTCCAACTGCTACCTCCTCTGCTCAATCCAAAAGTGTTACTCGCTCCAAGAATGTCCAGGAAGCTTTCAACATTAGTCACCTTGTTAGTTTAAGTATCTCTAAAACAGAGTTTGCTAAGATTATCAATGATTTGAAAAAAAACTACCCTGTTTCTATCGAGTCGACTTTGTCTTCCATCACCAAAAACAG
Source organism: Wickerhamomyces quercuum (assembly GCA_030556525.1). Taxonomy (NCBI): domain Eukaryota; kingdom Fungi; phylum Ascomycota; class Saccharomycetes; order Phaffomycetales; family Wickerhamomycetaceae; genus Wickerhamomyces; species Wickerhamomyces quercuum. The sequence goes on from JAKTUE010000003.1 coordinate 351,953, forward strand.
AAGCTTCATTGTCACTGGTAAACCTGCTGATGTTGCCAACACTAGAAAAGAATTGGTTCGTCGTTTGACAAAACCTATTTCTATTCGTTTCAACATCCCTGCTAAAACCAGATCCGCCATTATCGGGTCTGGCGGTAAAAATTTGAGACCAATCATCGAATCAACTGCTACTAGGATCAACATTGAAAAATTCCAAACTCCTACAGCTGATGCAACAGAAGATGACGAGACTATTGAAGTCTCAATTGAAGGTGATGTTGATGGCGTTGAAGAAGCCAAGAAAAAAATTCTAAAAATCGTTGATGAAGAGACTAAACACTTGAGCACTAGAATCTCTGTTTCTGATAACTTGATTCCTTTCGTCAAAACACTTGATCTTGAACAAGAAGGCTTAACTGTTGTTGGACCAACCAAGAATAAAACCATTACAATTTCTGGGTTAAGAGATCAAGTTTTATCCAAAAAAGCTGAGATCAACAACTTTTTAGAACAAATCGACGCTAAGTTAAAAACTGAAGAGAAAACTATTCCAAAAAGATTACACAAATTCATCAACGTTACTGAAATCTTTAATGAGTTCGAAGTTGTGGTTAAAGTGCCAGATTTTGAGTCTTCTGATGAAGTTGTTTCTTTCGTTGGTTTACCAGCTAACATCAATAAAGCTATTTCATTTGCCAGAAATACAACCTCAAAATTCGTCAGTGAAACATTAGATATCTCAAAAGCTCATGGTAACAACATCAACCACGCCAGAGCCCTTGCTGCTTATTTTGAGTATTCTGGTATCTTGAAGAAAATCGGCTCAGAGTTCAATACAAATGTCTCAGCTCCATCTTACTCCAAATTAGCCTCAAAAGATTTGAAAGGAGTCATTATTGAGATTTCTGGCCCATCAAGTGATTTGGACGCCATCAAATCTTCAAGAAAAGCATTAATTCAACATGTGAACAACTTACCTCCATCGCGTGTTAGATTCATTACAGATATTAACAGTCTTTTCTCAAAGAGAGTTGAGCATGCTACTGAAGCTGCTGCTAAGTCCAACAATGTTGCAGTCATTCCATTATCTCATTTATCTCAAGATGCAACCAATGAAATCATCTTGATTGCCTTGGAACAGGAAGAGGAAGATTTCGCTCCGTCCCAAGAAGAAATTGATTCTAGATTAGAGTTTGTTGATCAATCATTAAGTGAGATCAGAACCTTACAAGCAGATTTGAGACAAGTTGTTTTAAATGTTCCTTCTGAAAAGCAACAATTCATCGAAGGTCCAAACGGTACCACTTTAAGAGCTATCTCAGCTTCTTTCGAACATTCTGCACTAACTATCAAGTTACATAATGATGGTCAAACCGAGTCATCTGATAAAGTTTTCATTCAAGGTGCTAAACAAGATGTTTCAAAAGTCGAGAAAGAAATTGCTTCTTTATTAAAAGATGCTGAGGACGTTAAAGATATCTACAGTTTTGAAGCCATCACTCATGTTGCAAGTTCTACATTATCTAGATTAATTGGTAAAAATGGTGCCAACCTAAACACCTTGAGAGAACAATTTGGTGTTGAAATTGACGTTGAAAAAAACCCAGCTGGTGAAAAAGCTGCTTTAACCATTACCGGTTACAAATTCAACGTTAAAGAAGCTGAACAACATATTTCTCAAGCTTCCAAAAGATGGGCTGACGAAGTCTCCAAGACATTGATCGTCCCAAAGAAATACCGTTCTTTATTGATTGGCTCAAACGGTCAGCATGTTAAAAAACTTCAAACTAAATACAACGTTAGAATAAATTTCTCTCCAAGTTCAGATGAAGTTGTTATTAGAGGTCCATCAAGAGGTGCCACTAAAGCCGAAGAAGAGCTAAAAGACTTACTAGACTTTGAAATCGAAAATGGTTACACTAAAGAGATTGTCATTCCCCAAACAACGGTTTCCAGAGTCATTGGCCGTCAAGGTGATACTATTAACCGTATTGCTGTTGATGCAGGTATTGATATCAGGGTTCAATCAGATGATAAAACTTCAGAAACTCGTACAATTTTGTTGACAGGTTCAAGAAAAGGTTTGACTGAAGCCGAGAAACAAATCAACTCTATCGTTAAGGAGTTACAAGATATCATCACGATTGAGCTAGATGTGGACCAAAAATACTTCAAAGATATTTTGGGTCCAAGAGGTTCAAGAAAACAAGAAATCATTGAAGCCGCAGGTGGTTCAGATGATAAAGATTACAGAAAGTTATTGCAAATTCCAGAGCAAGGTTCTGATTCTAATAAAATTGTTTCTTCAGGATCAAAGAAAGTTGTTGAATCTATTATTGAGCAAGTTAAGAAAATCGTGTCTGAGAAACAGAATGCCATTACTGAAAAATTGGACATTCCAAAAGAAAAACATAGACTCTTGATTGGTCCAAGTGGTATTACTCGTCGTTCGGTAGAAGATGAGTTTAATGTCAAAGTTAATATCCCAAAAGTTGATGACAATTCATCCACTATTAGAGTTACTGGTTCTCCAGAAAATGTTGAAAAAGCTAAGGCTAAAATTAATGAATTAACTGTTGATGATTGGAAGATTTCCGTTGATGTTCCAGCATTCTTACATTCTGCTATTTCTGAAAGAGGTGCATACCCAAGAAGATTGAGAACCGAGTTTAACGTTGAAATTGACCATGGTGATTCTTCAGCAAGAGCTTTCAAATTATCTCAGGGTTACCCAAAGGTTCCAGAACAAGCCTTTGGTAATGCTGAAGAACAGTCAATTAAATTCACTATTGGTGAAACCGATGATGAATCTAAGAAAGATGTTACTGATGTTATCCCATGGAGATTGAAAGGTGATGATGAAGCGGTTAAAAAGGTTGAAAAATCAATTAAAGATGCCATTACTAAATTATCCAAAGATGATACGTATGGCTTCTTATGGGTTAAGACTCCATCTGTCTTAGGTAAAGTTGTTGGTCCTCAAGGTTCTCGTTTGAACAACATCAGAAAGAAATCTGGTTCTCAAATCTACGTTCCAAGAAGTACTGACAAGATCAACAACATCATCTACCTGAAAGGTGAAAGGTCTTCGTTAGAACAAGCTGAAAAGTTATTACGTTCAGAGATTGAAAAGAAATAGGTGTTTTCTGATTTTTGTTCTATTTGCATTTTTGTGTGTTGTGTTTTGTATGTGTGTTTTTTGTTAATTTTTGCTAGAGGAGAGAAAGTCTGCTAAAGATGGCTTTTAGAAAAAAAAAAGATGAGAAAAGTGTTTCTTGGGTGTGTGTATAGCTTTTAGTTGCTCTCGTATTATTAGAACAATGAATATTTGTTTTCAAAAGGCACAATTTGTAGTTATTCTTGATACTTGAAACTTATTACTATGATGATGAAAGCGATTATGTTATATTTTTGGCGTCAAGGTTTTTCGCGAATTGGTTGTAGAGCACTGCTGCCTCTACCGCCGCCTTCTAACAGCTAACAGCTGCTGATCGATCCCCCATTTAGCATTTTTTGCTACTTTAAAGTGAAACAAACAACAACAAAGGCTTATCACAAAGTTCAATTTACTTTGTTTGTATTTAACAACTCTTTACAAGCTGTTTTCCACTTGGTTTGGTCAACTCTTTTATTGAACCACTGCCCTTTTCACCATGGATGAAGACTACATCCCCCGTACCGAAACCCCAACACTGGTTGGTCCAAGTGTCAGATCAATCGTTGAAGATAACGGAAACGAGTTAAGCGCTGTCTCCTCAAGATCAACCTCAAGACCACCACTCAAGACATTGAAATCTGACCTGAACTTCCACGACTACACGACAGTAGCTGAGCTCATTGATGAAGGGGCCCTCACTAAGGATGGTGAGGCGTACGACAGTATCATGGATAACACTGGTAAAGTGGATGTGTCAAGGAGCACAGTGATTGTGGTGGCCGATGCTGATAAGGATAAGGAAGAAAAAATCAAACATGACTTTTCCCAAAATGAGCTGGTTCAGATCGACGATAATGGATCTGGTGTGCGTTTTGACGATAACACTCATAAGGACTTTGTGGTTGTTGACATTCCAGCGAAGACTTCTGTACATGAAAACAGCACCTATCCAACTAACGCTGAAGTCTCATTAGAGGACTTGATTGACTCACAGATTGCTTCCATATCAGAGTTCTCAACTGATCTATCTAAAAAGGTGACCGGTAAGAAATCAAAGAACAAGAAGAAGAAGTCCAAATCGAAGTCACAAGTTGACACTGAAAAAGAAAATTCATCATCATTATCTGAATCCAAAGAGTTGGGAGAAACTCCAACAAAACCTGAAGTTTCAAACAATATATTAGTCACTGAAACAGAAGGTGCAGGTGATAAAGTCTTGAAAGAAAGCGATCTTAACAGCGCACAAGTTGAAGGTAATGTCAATGAAGTAGCTAATGACAAAGCTGGAGAAAAGGATTACACGAAAGGTGACTTATCTGATACTGATGATATCGTTCAACGTGTGAACAAGCTTAAGTTGGAGGATGAAGAGGTAGAAATCAAGAAGCCAGAACCCGGTGCTACAGAAGAGACTGAAATTAGTACTGATGCTCAAATTTCTGAGGAGATTAACGCTGATACATTAAACACCACACTTGAAGAGTTGAAGACTGCAGTAGAAGAAACTCCAGTGGAACCTGAACATGAAGATTATAAAGAGGAGATATCCAAAGCCTTGGAGGCCGTTCCAATAGAGCAGGCCACGGAAACTAAGGCTGTTGAAACAGAAGATATTTCTAATTCTAAAGCTCCCAAGGTAGAAGTTACTGCTGAAGAAAATGCTGTCACAGAATCAACCACATCAGAAACCATCGAGACGGTTTCAAGGGAAGCATCGGCTGATGTTGCACCAACAGAAGGTGATACTCTAGAAGCTGATACTTTCAACAATCCAGAGAATAAAGCAACACAAATTAGTGAGTCAGAAGGAACGGACGTAACTCATATAGCAGCAAGCCCAGTTGAAAATTCAGAAACGGGTGAAGATAATGATGGGGAAAGAGAGATCGAGGGTCAAGATGACCAGGAAGAATCTAAAGCTGTTGAAGGGACTGTACCAGAAAACACAACAATCATAGAAACCAAAGAGTCATCCATTCCTGAAGATGAAAAAGAAAATGTTGATGTTGATAAATCCGAACTGAAAGAGGAGGATGCTACAGAGGAACCAGAGATCGAAACCAAGGGAGAAGCAGCTGTATTACAGGCATCTTCAGATGAAACTCCCCAATCAACATCAACTAAAGAGGATTTGGAGGATGCCACTAAAGAATCAAAAACTGAAGGCAACCCAATAGATGAATCAGCCAAAGTTCTCAAAGCCAAGACAGTGAACATTTTAGATGAAACTGAAAGATTGATATCCGAACTGGAATCTGAAATAAGTAGCGCTTCATCAGGCAATGATGCAATTGTTGACCCAGCTGTTGTTGATATAAGTACTAATAAGGATTCTGGAGAGGTAGATGACGGAATCCAGGCTGTTGATGCAGTAGAAGGCATTGAAGCCAAATCAGAAGGTGATCTTCAGACTGAACAAAAGGAAGTTGCAGATGAAGATATTGAAGACAAGGAGGAAGCACCAACAGCAGCCCAAGAGGTTATTTCAACACCTATCGTTGTTGCATCAGTGAAAGTTCCAGAAGACTCTGAGGCTCTTGCTACCCCTGCTGTTGATCCAAAAGCTGAAGAGGAGGAAGAACTTCATGAACCAACCAGAGACGAAATCATTGAATTATTGAAAGATGAACCTGTCTATCTTTACACCTCTTTAGCTGGTGGTGGTTTCCACATGCCTCAAAGAACCAATAATTTGGCTAATATCTTAACGGCAAACAGAATTCCTTTCACCTATAGAGATTTAGGTACTGATGATGAAGCTAGAGGTGTTTGGAGACGTTACAGTAAAGGTCGCTTATTACCTGGTGTTGTTAGAGGTAAGGATGACATTATTGGAAACTGGCAGGAGATTGAAGAAGCAAATGAAGACTACAGAGTTAGAGAGCTGATATATGAAACTTTATGATTATGATAGGAATACAGATCATTATTTTTAGGAGCAGTTTTTGTTAGTTTTTAGTTTATTTGGTTGATTATTTAATAATATTTTGGATTACATAACTTTAGGTGTAACCTTACGTAAGGCATATTTTCCATTTCGGGAGAGTTCGTGAAATGTGTTTGTGCTTTATTGCATGGCAGAAAGAGTCCATCTAAATTTGAAAGGAAGAGTTGAGGGAGGTGTGAATGATGCTTAACGGAAGAAACATACAAGATCTTTTAGTACAAACCACAAGTCCGGTTTCTACTACGAAGAAGTCTATACTTGCCGCTGGAATCATTCTTCCAAATGGTACATTGTTATCAAGTTATATAAATAACAAAGAATTGGAGATAACGAAGTTGAAATTTTACACATTGATTGCACATAAACAGTTATTATTATCGGATGGGAAATTGAGGAAATTCGAAGAGAAGACAGATTCATTAGATGTTTATATCCAACAGATACCTGAAACGGAATTTGGGGTTATTGTTGTGACAGAGCTTGATTATCCTGATGGGTTGATTAGTTTGAAAGTAAATTCACTATTGGAGAGTTTGGAGGAACTGAAGAACTTTCAGTTTATTGATGATGATTAGAATTATTTCATCTACGTTGATAAATTGCTATTTAAAATTTCTTCATGTATTTCTTTGAAGATGACCTATATATATTCTTAATCCAAAAGTAAAAGACTAAGAACACCGATGATGGATGACTAGTTTTATTATGTATGACTTTTTTGCTGCTTTTCTGAAAGAATAGATAATTGCTATCAATATAAATTAAGACACCCTTTTATTTTCTTTTAAAAGCATAATAAACAACAACCTTTAGAAACAAAATAAAAACAACAACAACCAGTAAGAAGTAAAATCATGACCAAATAAGATAAAAATAAAACCAAAATGCAAATGTAGAAAACCTTGGTGCTAGAACGAAATGGAGGACGAGTATAAAAGAAGAAAAGGGGCAGCAGCATATATCTAAATTGATCAAAAGGTAGTTGACAAAAAGATCATAGAGGTAATTGGACGTAAGATTTCGTCAATAGCTCTTATTTTTCAGCATCAGACGTTAATTCATTTTCTTCGTCTTCATCATCATCATCACCTTCAATATCATCCATGATACTATCATCATCATAACTTTCTTCATCGTCTTCTTCAGAATCGTACCAAAAGTTTTCATCAACGATTTCTTCCTCATGAACGGGACCATGATTAGAAACATAGGCCTTTTCAGAGGTTGGCATAACGAAACCTGGTGGAATATCTTGTTTCGATCTTTCAACCTCTAGTGCAACTTTCTTTCTATAAACATCTGGTTTTTTTCTCCAGTCCACACCAGCATCAACATTTGCAGGTGAAGATGGGTTAGGATCTTCTAGCAAGGAAACGATGGAGATCAAGACTGTTTCGACTGTCTGAGCAGGAGACCAAGTTTCGGCGTCTGGTTCTTCCGCAGTTGGATCGCCTCCTTGATGTAGGATCGATATACATAGACGACCGTCTTTGTAAACGTTTGGATGGTAGATGGCGGGTGTGAATCTGAAAGTTGGAGGAGAGAAAGGGAAATCTGGAGGGAACTTCATTTGAGCCTTGAAATAACCGCCATGGAAAGCTGAATCTTCATTAAGAACCATGACACCTATGTTCCATAGGAAGATGTTGTCATCTTCTAGCTCTATGTGGAATGAAGGGATCCCTTTCTTTGGGTCGGTGAGCTCTCTGAATTGCCGTAAGAGAAGGGAAGCAGCGCCTGAGGATGACATTATTAATTAGATTTGTGGGATGAGGGTGTCGCTAAGAGGTTCTGCTTTGTAAGATAAAGATGGGTTTCTTTGTTTTTATCTAGAAGGAAAACAGAAACAAAAACAAGGGGGTGAGAAGAAGGCGAAAAAACAGTGGGACAGGGCCGACGGGATGAAATGGGAGGAAGAGGTGGGTTCGGTTGCGGGAGCTTAAGAGCGTAGGAAAGGGTGGACAGCGGGTGGTGTTTAACTGTTTAAGGAAACACGGTCAAAAACAGTGGTTGGTTGGGGGATTCTTAGGATTCGCAGAGGTTTTATAAGCAGCGCAGAGGAAAGAAAAATTGGCTTTTTTGTTGATTCTGGCATTTGGCATTTTTTCTTTTTTTTGCTTTCTTTTTCGGGCGCGAACATTTCCCTTTCCAGGTGAGTAATGGGCACGTGACTTAGTTTGAGAATAAGAGTCTAAGGGGATAAGCCTGTGACTTCTACTGCCGGGGTGGGTTCATCACTACTTGCTCATATATTTGCTGTATTCGCTCACTCTGATAACTGCTCAACGGATTCGCAGTTTTGTTCCAATCTTTTCTACTTACTTATTGACTTACCAACCAACCGACATACAAAATTCCGCGAATATTTGATGTTTGACCGAATTTGTTTTCAATGTGCAAACAGAACAAACAGAACAGACTGAAAGTTGACTTCTAACCAAAACACCAGTTCTTTCCACTGCTTATTTTGATCTCCCCTGAAAAAGAGAGAGAATGGCACAATCCAACTCGATACTTCAAGTGTACGGCGGTGGTATGTATACAATAGTTTTTTCTGTCACCGGAAGTGCCTACTAACGTTCAACCTATAGACGAGGTCGCAGCTATCGTCCTTGATCCTGGCTCACAGACAACGAGAATTGGCTACTCTGGTGAGGACTGTCCCAGAATAATCACCCCTTCCTATGCCGGGCTTACCCCCTTGGAAGACCATATGGATGTTGATGAATCTGAGAATGGGAACGATGATGACACTTCAAAACCAAGAATAAAGAAAAGACCCAACACGTTCTTTTCAGAAGGCTCAATAGATTTCCCCAAACCACATGCTGAACTCAAGTCAATTGTCAAAGATGGAATAATACAGGACTGGGACTCAGCAGTTGAGCAATGGCAATACTTGTTTGATAACTTGAATGTTGATTATGACGAACAACCCTTTCTGTTAACTGAACCTGTATGGAATACAGTTGAAAATAGAACAAAATCTTTAGAAGTTATATTAGAGCAGTTCGGTTTTCCTGGTTTTTATCTAGCTTCCACTCCAACTTGTGTTGCATTTGCCCAAGGTAGACCAAGCGCTCTTGTCGTTGATGTTGGTCATGATATTGTGAGTGTGACACCCGTTGTTGATGGTATGTGTTTGACAAAGACTACTCTGAAAACACACTATGCTGGTAGATTCCTTTCGAATCAATTATTACACAAACTAAAAGATATTAAAGAAGAAGTGATACCTAGATATAAAGTCAAATCTAAAGTCATAACAAGTTTTAATGAAGAACCAAACTGGGTTCCAAGAGAATTTCAAAATATTACACAGAGTTATGACGAATACCAACTTGAAAAAACATTACACGAAGTCAAGGAGAGTATTTTGAAAGTTCCAAATGAACCTGTGTCCTCAACTATCAATGATTCATCCATTGACATTGATGAGACTTTCCCTAAGAGAAGTTATGAACTACCAAATGGTCATACATTTGCGTTTGGTAAAGAGAGATTCGAAATCGCAGACTCACTATTTGACCCTGCTCAATATCCAATCGATTCTTTTGGTCCTGAAAGTGGGGAGCCAGAAATCCAATCAAAGAATGATTATGTTCCATTGAAAAGAGGAAGTGCTAAAAAACCAACCGAAGAAGATGGCGAAGGAGAAGATGGAACACCACAACCTGCTCCAACCTCAAAAAATAGTAATAAGAGATCCAGAAAGGATATTCCAGATTATAGAGGTCTTGGTGCGTTAACATCACATGCTTTAACATTGGTAGATGTTGACATTAGAGCTCAATTAGCTCATAATATCATAGTTACAGGATCTGGTTCTTTGGTTCGTGGATTGACAGAAAGGTTATATTTGGAATTAACTAAAAATCATCCAGGTCTGAAGATCAGATTACATGCAAGTGGTAATTTCAGTGAAAGAAAATTTCAAAGTTGGATTGGAGGTTCTGTTTTATCAAGTTTGGGTACTTTCCATCAACTATGGGTTAGTAAGAAAGAATTAGAAGAAATAGGTGCTGAAAAACTACTATCTCAAAGATTTAGATAGTGCTATCGTATTAAAGGTACGACGATGATGTATACTAGATAAAAAAGAGATGCCTCTTTTTTTTGTGAATACTCTTTCCGTAGTAATTTCCTTAGTGCTTAGAAGAGATTTCATTCAAGGCCTAAAGAGCCCATTGAAAGAGCATCTTTAGCACATGAAATCATTGCCTTTTGACGATCAATTAAAAAACTTTGTTTGTTCAAGAAAACTAACTTTGAATTGACAATCTCTTTCGGCTCTTCGATTTCAAACAATTTACTTAAACTTTCAACAGCAGAAGATAAAGTAGCTTGAACATTTTCAAAAATGGTTAAAAAACTATCCCTCTTACAATAATAAGCAACAGCATATGACCACTTCAAAACACTTCTTGCTCTTAGTAGAGTAGTCGCACTTTCAGCGACAAACTGTGCTTCAATCCATGAGATCCCTGAAGATTCTTGTAATGCACGAACCACATCTTCAACCTCCTTACATCTTGTTCTATCTTGTTTTGTAGATTGTTCATGAACACTGAAAAGATTGTAGTAATGGATATACCGCTTTAGAGCATTGGCACTTTCTTGAATGGATTCTTTTTCCTTGCTGGCGGCATCAGGATTGTATCTACTGCATTGATAATATGAACTTCCATGTTCACTCCATTTACCTTTGCAAATCCAACAAAATTCATGGTGACATTTCTTACATGTCATATGGTTACAACCACCATTTTTTTCAATCGAGCTTTCACATTTGGGACATTGTTTTGTGTTAGTAACGATCCATTTAACAGTTTCTGAATCATCCTTGCATTTTCTTATCCAAGATTTTGTGACATTGCAAGGAGCTGGTGAATGGTTCTCAAAATAGCAAAAAACACAAAACTGGTGACCATGTTGACACGTTGCTATTGGAATATCATGTCTTTCTACAATGCTATTTATTTCAAAAGGATTCAATATTTCCACAGCAACATTACAATCAGGGGATGGACACCATTTGAAATTTTTTTGTCTTTCAACGTATTCTTTTATAGAACTTTCTAAAAGCTTAAAACTTTCACCTTTCCCACTTATGGCATCAATATCATTTGAAGTTAGTGCCAGATCACAAGTGGGGCACGAAATAACTTTACCAGTTCTTATCTTATCCTTGACGTATCTGGCATAGCACGGTAGACAATATTCGTGCCCACACGCCAGTTGATATGACTGATTTTGTTCATCACAGCATATAGCACATAGAAAATCCTTTTTGGGATGAAATTGAAGTTTCGAAGTAGATTTACTACCATTCCTCAGAATACCAGCTTTTGATTTGACATGATCTGGATTCTCCATATAATCATCCATCAACTTTTCCTTATTCCATGAATAGAATTGCAGTAAGGTGATCGCATCATCCTTTGGTAGTTTCAAAATATCAGCATAATAATCTGCTACTGAGCTCATCTTTTCAACCAAATCAGCAGTGGTATATTGTTTGAAGTGCAGAGGAGTTGCGTAACTCTTCCAGGTTTCGGGTACACTGAAATCACCATCAGCATCTTCTTCTGATCCACCTCCATCGTCATAATCAGATTCATACTGCAGTTCATCATCAGATCCATATTCATCATTGTCTGCATCTGATGACTCTTCCACTGTCTGGAGAACTGACACATTAGTATCTGAATCCTCTGTGGCATCACCGGAGGCAGAAAAGACCTCGTCCTGACGGTGGCTTCTCAGCTGCCTTGTGTTTTCGTTCTTTGGCATCAACTTCGATAGTTTCTTAGGTACCATTCGTGATATTCGAAGGTGATAATGAGTGGTGCAGTGAATGGTGATGATGAGTGGGACGAGATATAAATCAAATTTGTTGGTGCTTAGTATTAAGAAATCAGCGGAGCAAACCAGCCTTATGAAAATGAAAATTAGCTAGTGAGCAGCCTTGTTCAGCTTAATAAATACGGATGCAGATCCAATAGAAGTTGCCACTTCTCACGGTCCTCCTTTGCGGTTTTACTGCTGTTTCCTTTTGCCTTCTTCTCTCTCTCTTTATCAAAGTGATCCACTATGTGTCGCGAAAATGAGAACTAGAATAAGAGCTTAAATATTACATAATCAATTATAAGCGGTCGGGACACTCTCGTTTTGTGTCATAGTTTTAGCACTATTAAGCTTGTTTGAGTCTCGGCTTGCTTTCTTGTGTTTGGAACGCTTTTTCAGGTGAAGAGAGTAGCTGAGGAAGAAAGAGTGCAGATGAGAAGACATTAAACATTAAACTTTACGGTGAACGTTACGTTTAACCCTCGCACAGGACATCTATTGTGATACCCAGGAAAGGGCTAAACAGTCTGAAATCTGTGAGTTTAAATGGTCCAAGCTTGTTAAGTGTACACCTGGAGGAAGATTAAAGGATCTTGAAGAGTACATGGGGTCAACTTTCAAGAATAATTTGGTCAATAGGGCACTCACTATCTGAATAAGAATTTGAGTTATTTTTTTAATCACATGGACCGAGATTGGGATGTTGAGTCCTTTACCGACACTTGCTGCCCTAATGTCCTTTGGATACTTCAGTTACAGAAAATGGTAACAAAGATATAAATTATAATGAAAGTTCTATAATTATATTTACAGGGCGTCTAGTCTTCCCAGAGCAGCCTTGACCTTCATTCCAACTCTTGTACTGAGCTCATAGTCGTCTGAATAGATAGTTGCTCTTCTTAACCACTCCTTAGACTCTTCTAATCCTTCAATACCTTGTTGCTTCCAAATGAATAACGATTTTTCATATAACGCAGTTGTGTAAACCCATGGATCAGAGTGCAGTTTGATAAAAGTATAATTGTCATTGTCATCCACATTGATGATGTATTTCAGGACTTTCTCATCCAGTAGTTCGTCACCTTCAACAATTTGACCTAACCTTCTCAACGATATAGCTTGTAATAAATTACGAATCATTGATTCTTCATTTGTCTCTGGTATTTTAGCATTGGCTGAAACGCTGTAGTCCAATAGTTTCTGAGCCATTTCTAACTGAGCTTCTGGCATTCTATTATAACCGTTCCAAAAGTAACAAAGCTCATGAACAGGAGATGTACCAATGGAATCAATCAAATCGACTTTAAATTTCTTCGAAACTAAGTCAATCTGTGACATCTTTCTCAATACAAACTTATCAAATGGTAGTTGTTTCTTTGCAGTCTTGGACAGATGTGGTGCTTTCTTGTATAACTCCAATGCTTTAAATCTAAACTCATCTTTTCTTGCTAATTGTGTCCCGTCTGTAATCAGTCCAGCGACACACATACGGTAAAGCTCCAAATAACAAGAAGCAGCACCATAAGTGTATAGTCCAGGAGACCATGCGTTGATTTCCACCATTCTTAACAATTCAATAGCTGCTCTTTCATATTGGTGTAAATAAATTAGGACCATTGCTCTATCAAAGACTAATAGTGCCTCAACTTGTCTCATTTCGATCTTACGATCAATACTATCCATTAATTCCAAAGACTCTTGTAATCTTCCTCTTGATGCTAACATACGGGCCTCTTGTAATAACCATAAGGCAGAATTCGGAAACAAAGCCCTAGCATACAATAATGCATCTTCCAATTTTTTACCAGGGTGTAGTAAGGTTGGTTTACCCGTACCTTGGAAAGCTCTTGATTCATTGTCCATGATTTTTTGAGACCTTGTCTTTTGTAATGAGAGCCTCTCTCCTTTGACTGATGATTCAAACTTATGTAATTCGGGTAAGTCGAAATCAGCATCAGTGAACTGGAAAGGACCATCGTAAAAGATCAATAAACCTAATAAACCGATACAACCCAAAACGTTACGACTTTCAAGAGATTTCCATATTTTCTTCAATCCATCTTCCCTTGAACCTTTAAAACCAACTACTGATAAGACTTTACCAATAGCTGGTGGGATCAAAGAAAGTACTAATTGTAGAATACCATAACAGAGATTAGCACCTGATATGATGAATTCGTCAACAGTTGATTGGTTCTCGTCCAGAATCTGTCTGGCTAGTTCTGAGGCTTGGTCTTCTGTTAGCTCTTCATTCGTTACTGTGTCATTGGAGTCATTGTTAAACCCCAAGGACGTCCTTAGTCTATCAGCGGCCGGAGAGTTACCAATATGCGAGCCGTTCAGTCTAGCAGATCTCATTTCAGTAACCTTTTCAGCAATACTTGTTAGTTTCTTGTCTTTGATCTGTTCTGGAGACAACTCGAATGGAACATCAGCGAAAGTATTTGTACTCAAATTCGAGTTAACGCTAGTAGATGACTTGTTAACTGCTGGTTTCATGTTCAAGCTTTTGTTTTTCTCTTCATGGGCATTGATAATTTTAAAAATTTCATCCAATGTTTGATATGCTTTACGCAGTTTATATAGAGCTTTAACACTTTCAATAGCACTTTCAGATAGCAACATGATCAACGCATTCAGTAAATTTGACTCAGCATAAGTAATAGCGTATTCGGTGCCGGGAGGAAAGATCGATGAGGTTTTTAGTTTCATTCTTTGATGCTTCGAACGATCTCTCTGTGATAGAGTTTCGGCTTTTGTAAGGACCTCCCCAGCTTGTCTCATCACCTCACGTTCAAACCCCAGAGTCGATTCCAAGAACTTGATGACACCATTAGCCAACGTCTTGATTGTTGAGTCTGGATCATCATTGATGAGGTGAAGCCCTTCTTCAGTTCTGTCGTCCAACAGGTAGTCCATTGCCTGTAGAGCTAATTCGAAATCATATGCCTGTTTTAAGATGAGTGGAGTTGCTTCGTCTTGAGAGATGCCAGCACTGGCTCTTCCGAAACCCAGAACTCGAAGCATATCAGTAGGAATGTATAAGGGTTAGAATGAAAGGGATAACTTAATGAAAAAAGGTCGTGGAAGGTATGAATATCCTTGAGATCCTTTTGTTTGGTTTATGACTTGTGAAAGAAATGGGATATTTGATTGATGACTTAATCAACTCAACACGTGAAAGCAAAAGACCCAAAAATAGTTAGAAACACTGCCTGGCTCTGCTAAGCAAATATAAAAACTCTTAGGAATGATGGAGAAACAAATGGGCAAGCTTCTTTTGTACTTTATCAAAGGGGAAGAACGAGTCTCTGCTTGCTGTTTTTGTTTTTGTTGAGTGGTGATTTGTTTTTGGCAATACGCATTGCATCGTCTTTTTTGGGCTGAGTGGGACCAGTCGGGCGCGAAGTCCGTCCTGCCGTTAGCGCTGCTGGCTGGCCCCTATTTTTTTCTCTGCCAGGACGCGTTAGCGAGAGAGACATCAAAATACCCGAAAGGTAGGCGGTGGAACCGGCAGTAACGGCATCACTGCAGAGAAAGTGAATTGATAGGTAAAATGATCAAAAGTATTTGTTAACTACATTGAGAGATGTTCACTACTACAAGCTAGATTCAAGAGTTCCTGGAGAAGAATCTCCAATTTATCAGAAGTGGGTTTACTCTATTTCTTCCTTTTGGTCTTGATCACAATATTCACACCCATAGGAGAAACACTCTCCCATACTTTTTCGTCAACAACCTGAGGTAGCTTTCTGCCGTATAGACACTGATCAACGAGCCACATTCCAACAATAAAGCCCTTCTTATCCAATGTACCATCTTTCCTGTCAGTATCTACAAGATTCCAGATCTCTCTCAATCGTTCCGCAGGGAGATTACTTCGGCTCCATAATTCCTTCACGACGAGATTCAACATGAGATTGGACTCTATCGATTGTAGTTCACCATTATGCGTAGATAGCATGGAGGCTCTTAATGCAGGGTTCAAGTTCGCTTCATCCTCTGTTATTGGATGCAGAAAGCTTGGATCGATCTTATCTAGATATAGTCCTTTATTGGAAACCCACACACCTTCATACCGTTTTCTCTCTTGTTCTGTAATGAAATCACCTTCATTACGGTGTTTCCATGGTTTATCTTCATTAAATGTAGGTTTCTTTTCTTTCCTCATTGTTGTTTTCAACTGTACGGGTTTCAGCTTGACAAGATCATGATCACTGGAAGCCGAATGTACTTTTAAGCCTTTCTTCAACATCTTTTTGGCACTTTTTCTAAAGCTATGTGATGATAGGCGACGATGCTCTCTATGTTTCTTCTCAGGACGTCTTGATTTACTCATTTCTTCAGGAGTCAAAGGATATTGTGGTAATGAGTCACTTGAATAACTAGTGGACTCATATCCCAGAGATGTTGAAGCACCACTATCACTTATTCCCCTCAGAAAATCGGGTGGAGGTTTTCTTCTTGGTGATGTACTTCTTCTACCAAACATCGAGGAATGGTCTTGTTGCGGCGAACTGAGATATGATGTATCCCCTACCACGTTACTCGTTGGTGAAGTTGGAGGTGGCTTCCTCGATAAGGCTGTAGAGGCTCCTGTTGAAAGTGTATGTTTAGGAGGTGGAATTGGCTCCAAAGCATGGTCTAATTCATCATCGATGACTCTTGGTGATTCAACTTCATGAACTGGGGATAGTTGTCCCTGGTCTATACTTGAGATATCACTTTTTTCATTATCAGAGTCATCAAGATGATGACTATCATACTCATCATTTTCATCGTTCTCAGCAAATCCACTGCTATCAAAATCTTTAAACTGCTCTTGAAAACCTTGATGAGAGCTCGTATCAAAAAACTTTAGCTTATTATACAGCTGAGATGAATCATATGACTGAATGGAAGGAACAGAAGGAATAGAAGAAACAACAGAGCCCGATCTGCTCGAGGAATGGTTTCTTGATATGGTAGGTGGTGCTCTTAGTGGAGGGGGTAACAGTTCTGTACTGAACGACCTCGCAGCAGCAATACTTGCAGCTTGAAGTGATGTGATGTTTGACGCTGAGTTCTGTTTTTCTGTACGACCTCTAATATTAGTATTTTGAACAGTTTTGGGGTTCTCTATGTCTGATATTGATAAGTTATCCAAATAAATGTTAGCCGTGGGCAAAGCCAGGCTATTTCTCTTTTGATGTGTTAGTGGTTTTTGTGTGGGAGATGAGTGTTTTGCCTGTCGTTTTTGCGTGGTTGGCTTAGGGTATGAGGGCAGTTGCGTTGATGATGAGAGGTTACTATTAGATTGTGTTTTAAAAGTCATAGTAGCAGCCTGAGCAGCCAGTAAAGAAGACACCGAGGGAGAGTCTGGGATCTCATTATCTTTAGTAGCTAAACCAGTAGGGTTCCTTGAGACCAATATTGACGTTGGGCGTTGCTTGTTCTTCTTAAGAAGTCCCATTCTGATCCTCTTCTGAGATGAAACTGATCAGTGAAAGAGAGATAACGCACAGTTTCGTTAAATGAGCGTCTTGCTCTTTCTTCGCAGATGGTCAAATGCGTGGGGATACTGAATGTGTGTTTTGGCCCAGCGCAAAGTTTGAGGGACCTCAGTGTCTGTTTTGTTTTGGATTTGTTGGTATTTTATTTCGTTGTTTTTGTTTGTTGATGTTTCAATGTTTTTGTTTTGCGAAATGTTTTCTGGGGGAGCTCCGACTTTTATATAAACGAGAGAGAGAGAGAGGGTTAGAGAGGCAAATTAAAAGAGCTCAAGCAATTTATTATAGAAATTCATGATATTACTGAATTGAAATGCTACTGCCATTGAAAAACGCATCATATCAGGCCCATCACATTATCCTCAAACTCACCGGCGTAGTTACCAGGCCTATAGTACTGACATACAGTGTACTGCCCATAATAAGAATCGCAATACTTCTTACCACATCCAAGCTGTGATGTATTCTTCCAGACAACCTGTGTAAAGTGCCCAGTTTCATGGCTAAATACCGGATTAGCATAGTCATATTCACCAATTTCATCATACCATGCTTCAAGAGCTGCGGTTGTGTTATAACCCAGTGCTAAGTTTTCTCCAAACACGGAATTTGAATGTATCAATGTTCCATTACAATTATAAGCCTCGGCGTAAGCTTGGGCATTCGATGCAATTGTATCATTCCATACCAAATCAGGCGTGTTTTCATGTAATCTTCTCTTCACGTTGTGTGCGACTAATATGGCAGATGTGAAGCCATCCAGTGTAGTGTAGGTGATAGAGGTTACAGTACTTGTGGATGTCGAATCATCTTCGTTGTCCAAAACCGGAGCTGCTGTTTGCTGGTGAGTTAGAGTGCTCCATTTTGTAGTAAGTTCTGTTCTAGTGGTTACTGTCCTAATGGCGGTGGCAGTATGTGTGTTCGTCAGATAGACGGTTTTCATTTCACAGCGAACTAGTGTTATAATAAAGAGAAGCACCAGCATTTTCGGTAACGATCAGTGCAAGAACTTCAGATGAAGAAAGCAGAAGAAAGCAAAAGGAAGCAAAGAAAGTGAGTATATGAACAGCATTTGGATAGTTAAGTGTATTTATAGAGGGAAGATTGCGAAGTGTGTATATGATCCACTGTTGTAGCAGCATTGTTTCATCATGATGTTTGGTTTGTTTTATCATCCTTTACCGTTTTCGCGGTGATGAGCTATAACTGTTTCATACATAGCCACTATAAGCTCTCTTGAAGGATTCTATCTAGTGGACTACTTCACTCTAGAGACATCTGTCTGACCAAAGCTCGGTAGAATTGGCCAGTTTGTATTGGATTTGTACACATCACTCGCTTTACTGGTGCTCTAGCAACTAGTAGTTAATGTCCTGCTTCGTATTACCAAAGGCATTGATTGACAGCAGACACTTCATCAACTAAGGCTTGTTGCGATTCGTAGTTTTCGGATGTTACCAAGTTTACAAGTAAAGAAAGGGAGTTGTAAGTACGCCCATGTATACCTATACCTTCTTAAGATTATTATTTGGATGGGTGTTACAACAGTAGTGTGTGTATAGCAAATTACCTGAACGGTCTAGATCACTATCCCGGTTTAAAGTTCTGTCTCACTTGTACTTCCTTGTTTAGCGAACGACGAGTATATACACTAATTTGTATGTTATGTGGCACGAACTACAAAAAAAGCTTGCTATAGTGTCTCAGGAGACACGGGATTCCAAGACAGTTCGTGGTTGTTATTGCTTTTGTCCACCACAAGTCTCGAGAATCGATCAATATAGTGCCATTTAGTGAAATCAATGACGATTTATGTGCTGTTGGGAAAACAGAGATGATTATACATTGTAAATATGTTTGTACACCTGTTTCTGGTTTCTCACTAGGCCATTTGTGTACAATTTTTAGGGACTCAGCTAAGTGTTTTCTCGAGGTGACTGGTATTTGTAACTATTAGTAACTACTGATGGTTGATCATCATATTGATGCCCAAACCAAATTTAATTAGTTGCTTTTGATTCTTGGTGAAACTGCTCCTCTACATAATATGCAAAATAGTTCCTTCTTTCTGAGCATTCACCACTTTGGTATCCATCACACGTTGTCATAAGTCCCCTACTTGGTACTAAATGGGTTTCGAGTGTTGTCTCTAACGGTATGGTTCAAATCTCAAGGCGCCAAAAGAGTTACAAACCCGGAATATTCAAGTTCTAATAGGCAGAGAGTCTGTGCAAGAACCAAATTTACCTATAGAGTTTAGCAGGTTGTTTAAAAATTATTTTAGAATATATTGTGCACAGTGAATGTAAAGGAATAATGAGCCTGGATGTAGATCATTGATGCATCTCATTTACCAACAAGAGAAGGTCCTAAACAGCCTTTAGTCCACTAAGCCATTAACGTACAGATCTGTGCGATAACTCCACGAACGATAATGATGCACACCCAAACCTCTATGGTCAAACCTCCAAGCTCAACTCACGGGCAAGTATTAACACCCATTTATCTAAATCCGATAAACTACCTTCGTATTTAAGAAAATGCCCGAGTAAAATTATTGAGCTTTTAAGAGATCATTGAAAGAACTTCGTACAGAACTATCAACAAGTAAAAAAACAAGTTTGTATCATAAAAAAATATACATAAAGAATCCCAACAAAAAATTGTAACATAAAGAACCGTATCACCAAAAAATACCTAGAATTTCCCCGATGTCCTCTGTAATCAACAATTTGAAACGAATGATTGAAAATAATGAACGAAAATATCCGAAAACAAAAAGAGTGAAATAACGCATAACAGTTTTTTTTGAAAGTTTTTAATGTCATAAAAGATACCAAATCAATGAAGTCGATAAAGCGGGTAAGCTTGAAACTTCTTACACTAAAGGTAGAACGTTTTCGGAGTATCCACCAGCAACATTACCAGCAGGGTTGTAAGAACAAATGGTGTATTGGCCCCAGTATGAACCACATGTTTTGTAACCACAACCGACTTGAGTGCTTGATTTCCAAACAACTTGGGTAAAGTGGGAAGCAGCTGGACTAGAGTAGTCATAGTAAGAAATCTCATCATACCAAGCATCAACAGCACCAACAGTAGAGTAACCTAAGGCCAAGTTTTCACCATAAGCACCACCAGAGTGAGTTAAAGTACCAGAACAGTCGTAGTTATCAGCATAAGCTTGAGCATAGCTTGCTAATTCTGAGGACCAAGTTAAATCACTGACACCGTGTAAAGCACGTTTGGTGTTGTGTTCAGCTAGGATCGAAGAAGCAAAGGATGATAGATCGGAAGTAGGAGTAGCAGTGGCAGTGGATGAAGTAGAGGTAGAGGTGGCAGTGGTTGAAGTGATTGGGGTGGTTGAAGTAGTTGGGGCAGGAGTGGAAGTAGATGAAGTAGTTGGAGTGGCAGAAGGAGGAGTTGAGGCTAAAATGGTAGTTGATGGAGTAGATGCAGAAGGTGGATCAAAGGTAACTGGTGCAATTGAAGAGGTTTCAACAGCAGCAGTGGCTGATGGAACAACAGATGAGGCCTCAGGAGTAGAAACAGGACCAGCAGTTCTGGTATAAGTAGAAGTGTGTGTAACCGTGTTGTCACCTGAGATCTCAACTAATTCGGAGACAACAACTTCTAAAACATTACCGACTCTTGGAGCAATAGAGGAAGATGGAGTTGGTTCAACAGTGACAGCATCGGCAGTAACGTAAACAACTTGGGTGTTGGTGACGACAATTGGAGCAGCAGCGACTTGGGAAACTAAAGCGGCCAAGGCAGGTAGAGCGTAAGAGTATCTCATCGTGAAAGACCGTGTTTTTTTTGATTTAAAGAATGGATGAATAAAAGCTGGGTATAAACAAAAAGATTCTGTATACAAAGGAGCGCGTTTGAAAGGAAAGAATAACTGGTGAGGTCTAGTTTGAATTCGTTTAAGGAGAGTAAGCTAACAGGACAAAGAGTAAAAGGAGAGTGTGGAGCTAGCAAATGTAATTCAAAGAAAGGGGACCAGCTGGTGAAGAGATCTTTTGTTTTTGTGTGTGATGTGCTTTTGTTGGCTTTCTGAAACACTCGAAGAATTCTCAAAGAAGGAGAATTTGTTTGTTTATATATCTCAGCACCCGTCTAAGACATTTAGACCGAATCTGGAACTCGCACAAATCTGGCGAAAAGTGTGCCTGCGACGAAAAATTTTCCTTCAAAAATGTAAAGCCGCGTTGAGCGGTGCGTTGACACGCGCCGACTGCATAGTTTGTGTGGGAGAGCCCATGCGGGTGGAATGCGACTAATTTGGGCCGAACAGGAAACTAGTGAAAAGTGTAAACAAAAACAGACCGATTTGGCTGAGACTTTCAGAAGAGCTGGGTGGGTCGGGTGAACACAACACTGTTAACAAGGATTCACACTCTTTAATGGATTATGTAAACACCTTACTTATTCCCTGAACCTTAACAGACCAAGGAAGCAACACCAGTTTGAACCAGCAGCATCATTAATTATATCCATTCCGCTACATAGAAAATGTGTCAACTGAGCTTGTGAATCAGCTATGAATTTTGGTAACATTGCCTGCTCACTCACCGAAATCATACATGCACCCTGTCGTTGCTGAGATTCCAGGAGATTTAGCGAATTTCATTTCAGAATTTCCGCCTGGAGGTTCCCCCAGCCTTCTTTTCCGATCGGCAAGAGATCCTCGTTGGAAAGCCCCAGTGGCCTACCAAAAAAATCAAAAATCCTGTGAAACCTGGCTGGCTTATCCAAGCTGGATCTTCCTGAAAGAGACCCTCAATAATAATGAATACGATAGGTTCCCCTACAAAGTTGAATTCAACGGCATGCCCGTGCTTTGCATAAAAGATAAGAAAGCTCTGATTATCTCCAGTAAGCATCAGACCCTTCTTTCTCTTTCCGGTTCTTGTAGCCCATTCTGTTCTACGACTACCGAACCCACCTGGTGAGCTTTCGTTTTTTTGTTTCATCTCCATATCTTCTTACATAATCTATACTCAAGAGAGTAAACAACGGTGATCTAGATCACAAACCACAGGGAAAAAACACACTGAAGTAAAATTAAAATTAAAGAGAGAGCTCTTATCATTAATCATCAACCACCACTGTCAAGTCATTCAGCCAGAGAGGTTCAGCTGTAGGTTGACATAATGATTTTTCACACCATTTTTTGGTTTGTGCGCGATTACTACAACTTCTGAAAGGTGTTTCCCTTGATACATCACTAAAATGTCCGCCCATGTAGCCTGTGTATCGTTCTGTCAGTCTTAGATAGTAAGAAAACATATTTGAATCCCATTTCACCTTCCTCTTCACTTATTTCACTACGGGTATTTATTCCTCATAATGCACCCAAAAGTGGTGAGAAATTATCACATTTCTTTTAGATACAAGATTCGGTGCTAAAAGCACAACGGTAAAACTTCAAAACACATCTTAGTGATCAAATTACTAATGATTACTAAAGTATCTTAACAATTAACTAATGTCCCTGAAGAACTAGTATATATCTATGTTTCAAGGGTCAAAAAGCACCCTGCAGGGGTGAGGGATGAAATAATTGAATACCGCTTCAAGTTTACCTGCGTCGTGATTAAAGAGCGATACATAGAGCGGATTAAGTGCTGCATACTATAGCAGCAGGACATCGCCCTCGTGCAAAGTATCCTCAGCTCGGAAGATAAGATCGAGAGAATATTTCAAATCGCTTCGATGCGAATGCTAGGACTACCTGATTTTCATAGATCATAAAACTGTATTCTTAAATAACTTCATACTAGACAGTATTTATGTAAAAGCTTAATAAAAAAAAACTCCAAAATAGACCGAGTCAAAGAGAAAAAAAGGAGTTTAACGAGTTAACGAGACCCGCTTAGTTACGGACCAATGGTAGAACATTTTGGTCGAATTGGCCAACAATGTTTCCTTGTGGGTCATAGGAACAAACAATGTATTCGTTTCTTTCACCACATTGCTTGTAGGCACAACCTAACTTAGTGGAGTCTTTCCAGACAACTTGAGTGAAATGGGAATATTGTGGATTGGAATAATCGTAATAGGAAATCTCATCGTACCAAGCTTTAACAACGGTTTCGGCAGGATATCCAACAGCCAAGTTTTCACCATATGGACCATGTGAATGGGTCAAACCACCACTACAGTCATATTGATCAGCATATGATTGAGCATAAGCAGCAGCTTGATCATCCCAAGTTAAAGCAGGGACACCATGTAAGGCACGCTTTTCGTTATGGTCATCAATCATTAGTTGACGGAAATTTGCAAGAGCTTCAGGAGAAGAAGGACCAGTAGGAATTGTATTAGAGACCACGATACCAGGAGCCAAAGTAGTGTAACCGGATGGTCCATTAGCAGAATCTGAAGGTTGACCATTACCAGAGCCTGAAGCTACTGGTTGTTCAGCAGCATCGTTAGGAGAACCTGAGCCATCAAAAGAAGGACGCATACCAGAACCAGAATCAGAACCAGCATCAGCACCAGCAAAAGATGGTCTAAGGGTGTTGGATGGTTGATCAAAAGAACCGACAGCAGTAGCGGCGTCAGTTAGTGTTTCACCATCGACCACGACTTCGAAGTCATAGTCTTTACCTGAATCAGAACTAGCATCAGCACTTGCAAAAGAAGGACGAGCACCTTCACCAGCAATAGCACCAGAACCAGAGTAGTATGGTCTGTGATAATAATTACCAGAGCCGGCATAGAAAGGTCTGTTACGGTTAGTACCAGAACCAGCAAAAGAAGGACGTAAACCTGAACCAGTACCTTCATCAGAACCAATACCAGCAAAAGATGGTCTGAGGGTATTGGCTGGTGGTTCATAGGTGGTGGTGACTGGAACTAATGTCTCACCATTTACAACAGGTCTGAAGTCACTTCCCAAGGCAGAATAGGCTGGTTGTTGATTGGCGGTGGTGACTGGAACTAATGTTTCACCATTTACAACAGGTCTGAAACCATTTCCCGAGTCAGAATTGTCCTCGTAACTACCATCAAAATCTTCAAAATCATCATAAGAAGGACGGTTATCAGAAGCAGAATCATCAACAGAATCAGCAGGACGGGAATTGGATTCAGAATTAGAATTTTCGAAGGAAGGACGGACGCCAGTACCTGCAATTGGACCAGAACCGGCATAGAATGGTCTGTTACGGTTAGTACCAGAACCAGCAAAAGAAGGACGTAAACCTGAACCAGTACCTTCATCAGAACCAATACCAACAAAAGAACCAGAACCGGCATCAGGACCAGAACCAGCAAAAGATGGTCTGAGGGTATTGGCTGGTGGTACATAGGTGGTGGTGACTGGAACTAATGTCTCCCCGTTTACAACAGGTCTGAAGTCACTTGGCCAGGCAGAATAAGGTGGTGGTTTATTGACATTGGCGGTGGTGACTGGAACTAAAGTCTCCCCGTTTACAACAGGTCTGAATTCATTTCCCGAATTAGAGTTATCTTCAAAACTATCTTCAGAACTATCATCAGAAACAGCCGAAGGAATATCAGTAGAATCAGAACTTTCAAAGGAAGGACGGGTACTAGAATCATAATCAGAAGTTGAAGAAGAAGGACGGGCACCAGAACCAGATCCGGAATCAGATTCAGTACCAAGGTAGTATGGTCTGTGATCATAATTACCAGAGCCGGCATAGAATGGTCTGTTACGGTTAGTACCAGAACCAGCATAAGAAGGACGTAAACCTGAACCAGAACCGGCATCAGAACCAGAACCAGCGTAAAATGGTCTGAGGGTATTTGCTGGTGGTTCATAGGTGGTAGTGACTGGAACTAATGTCTCACCATTTACAACAGGTCTGAAGCCCAAATCTCTAGCAACAACACTTACTGGGCCAGCAGCACTCTTCTTAGTAGTATCACTCTTTTCCACCAATGGTAAAACATTTTGGTCGAATTGGCCAATAATGTTTCCTTGTGGGTCATAGGAACAAACAATGTATTCATTTTTTTCACCACATTGTTTGTAGGCACAACCTAACTTAGTGGTGTCTTTCCAGACAACTTGAGTGAAATGGGAATACTGTGGATTGGAATAATCGTAATAGGAAATCTCATCGTACCAAACTTTAACAACGGTTTCGGCAGCATATCCAACAGCTAAGTTTTCACCATATGGACCATGTGAATGGGTCAAGCCACCACTACAGTCATATTGATCAGCATATGATTGAGCATAAGCAGCAGCTTTATCATCCCAAGTTAAACCAGGGACACCATGTAAAGCACGCTTTTCGTTATGGTCATCAATCATGAGTTGACGGAAATTTGCAAGAGCTTCAGGAGAAGAAGGACCTGCAGGAATTGTATTAGAGACCACAATACCAGGAGCCAAAGTAGTATAACCGGATGGTCCATCAGTAGAGCCTGAAGGTTGACCATTACCAGAGCCTGAAGCTACTGGTTGTGAACCATCAAAAGAAGGACGCATACCAGAACGAGAACCAGCATCAGCACCGACAAAAGATGTTCTGAGGGTAGATTCAGGTGCTAAAATGGTGGTACTAGCTTTAGCTGATTCTTGATCAATATCTTTAGTGACACCACCACAATAACCATCCTCAGGTCCAAAACCAGGGAGATAAGCAGTATCAAAATTAGCATAAGGATCAAAGGAAGAAGTAGTAGAAGCAGTAGCAGCAGTAGAAGCAGTAGCAGCCGTAGTAGCTGGTTCAACACCAGGGTTAAAGGCAGTATCAAAATTAGCATAAGGATCAAAGGAAGAAGTAGTAGCAGCTGTAGAAGCAGTAGCAGTCGTAGTAGCCGTAGTAGCTGGTTCAACACCAGGGTTAAAGGCAGCATCAAAATTAGCATAAGGATCAAAAGAAGAAGCAGTAACAGCCGTAGAAGCGTTTTCATCATCAGATTCTAAACCAGGGTTAAAATTGGAATCAAAAGCAGAAACAGTAACAGCTGTGGAAGCGTACCCATCAGAAGCAGAAGCAGTAACAGCCGTAGAAACAGTAGGGTAGGCAGCGACTAAAGCTTCAGCCAAGGATGCCATGACCAAAGGAGGCAAAACATAAGAATACTTCATCGTTAAATCTATATTTTATTGAGATTGCGAGGACAATAGTATGAGTTGTTGATTGAAAGTATAATGGAGAAGGTGGAAAAGAAGGCAACATAGACCCTCTTATATAGAACATTCGTATATAGCACAAGTAACATGTTGCAAGTTCCAGACCTGAGAAGATGAAAGTAGAGTTTTCAACAACTTAACTCTGATATAATAGAGCGTCAATGTTTGTTAGATATTAGGCCCTCAATGGGTTATTCTTTATCATTATACATCCCTAACACCAGATTTGATGGCACTAAAACACCCGCTAAGAATATTGCAGGTACATCGAATCCAGACCACAGTGTTGAGTAGTAGGTTAAATGAGGGAGTAAGCTATCGGACATCAAACATTTACAGCCACGGGTGTACCTGATTTTACGTTTAAAGTGTTCAGGTAATTTTATATGTTTGTCTTCTTTTTTTGAAGAAAATTATCGCTTCACTTATTCATATTAACCTTCTTTCGGTGCTGACAGTTACTGATGACGTACCAAAAATTACTTTTGATTGATTGTTTTTTTGATACCACGAGTTGGATAGGAGAATTTATGTTCCCCTTTGTCTTTTGACAGATTCCTTCGTGATACATCAAGAACCACTCTTACATTTGACTACTGACTGTTATTGAGAATGAACGTCTGTATCACTCAACTATCCAGCACAGGATCTTAGCTCTGTTCGTTTTCAACCTCATGAGACGTTAAGAACTTAGTCAGCACTGCCCCCCTAATCGGAGATTTATCTTAAGCTCTTTGACGCGAGACAGTTTTGGCGATTACACTTGGGACAAAACAAGGTTTGGTTGGTATCGGTATGCAAGTTGGGGGCGATGACCTGAGTTTATTTTCCCGATGCTTTTGCTCCGCTATGCTAATTTTTCTTAGTTACATATTCTTAACTGAAAATACATTGAGCGTTCCTATAGTCTTACTAAGACTGTTAACAAATCATAGATAGCTTTGTCTGCTCTCAAGAGATTGTTAGACAGAAGAAAAGCTGATATGTTGTCTTATTGGTTGATTTGGCATCTACCATCAAGATAGCGCTGTTACTACAGTAATCTAGCTTCTTAATCTTACCTTGTAAGATAATTTTCTGCTATAAAAAAGAAAGTCAACCCCAAAAATGAATCATCTGTTTCTTACAAGAGTCTCCTTAAAGTTTGAGAGAACAGAAGGTATCTCCAAGGCGGCTTTTTGAGACCCTGCAACTCTCTAGCAGTATAATGTTTTGGTTTATCAGCAAACTGGTTTGTCTTCTCTATTGTTTGAAGCTAGTTCTTTCATTATCTGCACAAGGTGTTGACGATGACTCGATAACCACTGAAAGTGATGGGAACTGTTCTAAGTTTCATCAGATCGATGTTCCGATCAGCTTATCATCATGCGTATGAACAGACCTGTGGATCCAATCGAATGTCTAGTGTGGTCATTCCTAACAAATTCTCTACTAGAACACTGATTTCGAGTATTGTTATCTGAGCGGCTATTCTGATGAGTACCTATGTGAAGGATGCTCGCTCGTTTCTCAGGGGCTAGATCTCTTTGTTATCGGAACTGACCTTGATTGTACTTGCACGTGTTGCTGGTTGAAATACCTTCAAAGATATTGTTTCAAGCAGCTTTGCTCTGATTCTGTAAGGTTCATTACCTTCACCTTCTTGTGAAAAATCAAAGAATAAAAGTACTAACAATTGGGAAAAGAGTGAATATGAACGCTTGACTCAATTTATTTCTTCCGTATGCTCTAATCGTCCAGGAAGGGTCTCACTCAAGCCTTATATTCCAGAAGCTGAATCCGACGACGATAACCCTATTTTGCATGCCAACAATATTGAACTCTTTCTATCAGAAGGAAACGCTTTATACCGCTCTTTGCTTGATGAGGAGAAAGATTTTCTTCTTTCTGAGCTTTCTTCAGTGTTTGATATTCATTCTCTAAGACAAGAAGGCGAAGAAGATCAAACACAGCAAATGAAGAAAAGAGAACAAGATGTGATAATTGATATCTTCACTGAAGAGGGGGATAAAGTAGACCAAGAAAAGAGGGTAAAAGTGTTGAGGAATGTTGATGAAAGTTATGCAGAGGCCAAAAAGTGTTCGAAACCAGGAATTCTTGAAAAGAAACCAATGAAAGTAGTTTCGAAATTTTCACCAGTGGATCGAGTCTTGATAGATGTTGATTACGACCAGCAAAATACTGAAATGAGTATGAAAAGAAACAATAAAGGCGATAAATCAACAAAGAAGAGAAGAATCTCAACAAAGAAAGGAAGCAAAAATGTTATCAGGGTGCTTCCAAATGATCCTATAGGACAAGAAGGAGGAGCTAAATCTGAAGGAAGAAACAAGCAAGCTGAGGAAAGTTATTTGCGCTCTGTGACACATAGAAAGCCTTTGTCGAATACAAGAAATATAAGGGCTTATAAGAGGGCTACGCATTATGATATTCCTTATAATGGAACCGGTATCTTAGATTCAAGGAGAAGTAATACAATCAGCATGTCCAATGGAAAGAGCCCTTCTAAAAAGTACAAAACAATCACCAAAACTTACACAGGTACCAGAACAAAATCAACATTTAAACCGATTTCTGAGGCCAGCCCAATAACTGAGATCAGTGTTGCTCATTTCTTTCACAGGTCCGGAAAACCACTGAGCATAACAGTTACTGCTACTCAAAATTTAACTTTCATAGAAGCTCAAACCGAAACCACCACTCAGACAGCTACATTTTCACTTTTGTTCACTCTAAATAATACGATCACTAGTTATGTTGTTAGCACAAAATTCCTTCCTTCCACGACCACCAGTATCAAGACGAGAATCCGTCCCACCACAGAAACTGAAACAGATTATGAAGAGACAAGTACGTTGACTACAACTGAGTATGAAGGTACACTATCTTTGACTGTCCCAAAGACAACATTGTATCGCCATAAAGAGACCACTGTTACTACGGAAACATCCTCAGTCACTGATACCGTCACCAGGACGAAGACGAGAACCATTCCAGAAACTGTTGTCACTGAATATGAAGAATCTGACAAAACAGTAACTGAGTATGTTCCCGAGATTAGTACTGAAACAGAAACCTGGGTGGAAGATATTACCACCACTACAGTCATCAGTTTTTCAGGCACCACAACCACTACTGGGTTCAAGTTCACCAAAATCAAATACAAAAGTACGGGGACAACCACGGATACTACTACATTCACTACTACTGAAAAGTCTGTTAAAACTAAATGGTACCCTGAGTTTACTGTCACCGAATTTGAAGAACAGGTTACAACCACAAAGACCAAGTGGTATCCTTATACAACCACAGAATCAACTATAATCACAATGACCAAGTGGTATCCTTATACAACCACAGAATCAACTACTACTACTATCACAACAACTTCGGTAAGCACCCAAATTTTAACTCAAATGCGGGCTACTCCAACAGTTCTCAATAACCTAATAAGTCGAATTCTACCAAGAGATCTTACTGCATCTGATGAGATTGAAGATTTCAGAAGACTCCACGATTTGATCCCAGATACTGCTGATCATGATTCTGATTTCGATAGTGAACCAGTTACCGAGCGTATATCAGATGATTCTATCGAGATAATCAATACATCCAATCATTCAAGCAAGACTGATGTTACCCATTCAGCTGCTAATAGACAACTAATCAAGCCATCAGCCTTATTCTTTATTGGGTTCGGAATGTTTTTGGCCGTTTTATCCCTCTATGCTGATGATGACGATAGAGTCACAAACGTGAATGACACAGACGATTCAGGCCCAGACATACAGCAAGTTCCACAAAATGATAACTCAAGCTGAGAAAGATCTTTTCTTACTTGCTTCAATTTACTAGCTCTCCAGAAGCTGATTGTAATTGCCCCGTAAGTTACAGTCAGGTTGAGTGTGGTAGATGGGAGCACTCACATGTATAACATCTGCTTATATAATCTAGTCATGTGACATGAAACATCCATACACCAAAAAAGATTTTTCGTTTGTAGTAATTAACAACATGAGCCTCTCTACCAGGAAGTTGGAGACACTTCGAGTTTGATCGGAAGTTACTTCATTTCCATTCGCTCATGTTCATTCTATCGAGGCTTTCTGATCTAATACGAATTCCTCCAGACCAATTCAACCGAGACGCTCAGAAGGCGATAATTTTCGAGCTCAATAAGAAATATGCAAACAAAATCATTCATAATCTAGGGCTTGTTGTTTCGGTATGGGACTTGATCAAAGTTGATGATGGGTTACTAAAGCCAGGCGACGGAGGCAGTTATATTAAGTGTGTTGTTCGAGTTGTTGTATTCAGACCCTTTGTTGGAGAAATACTAACCGGGTGGATTGAAAAATGTACACCAGAGGGCCTAAAAATCAAAATGGAATTCTTTAATGACATATTCATACCGAAAAGTTTGTTGTTTGAAGGAAGTGAGTTTTCGCTGAATGACAATGCATGGATTTGGAATGCCGATGGAACACAACTATACCTTGATGTCAACGAAAAAGTGAGGTTTAGAATCGAAGAGGAAGTTTTTGTCAACGTGAAACCTACGGGCCCAAAAAACGAAGAGCAAGAGCAGACTACCGAGGAGGAGAATGAAAACAAACAGCCAAGTTACGTATTGATTGGAAGTTGTCAAACTGATGGGATGGGTTGTATCAGTTGGTGGGATTAACGTTGACATACGAACTCAAACCACTTGTATTATACAAAATAGAAAATCATTAATATCAAATTGTATTCAGTTATACTGCATGTAGCGACTGGTGGAACTGAATTTCAAGTTTCCTTTAATGACTTTATCAACAGCTTTCAAGAAATCTTTTTCAGTTGCAACCTTTCTTCTTTCTCTAATGGCGAACATACCAGCTTCAGTACAAACAGATCTCAATTCTGCACCTGTAGAATTAGGACACAATCTTGAAATCAATTCCCATCTTATATCCCTCTCAACACTCATAGCTTTTGAATGAATTCTGAAAATATTTGCCCTACCTTCTAGATCTGGCAACGAAAACTCAACCTTTCTATCAATTCTACCAGGTCTCAATAGGGCTGGGTCTAGAGTGTTTGGTCTATTTGTAGCAAACATCACTTTAATATTACCTCTTGGGTCGAAACCATCCAATTGTGTAATCAATTCTAACATGGTTCTTTGAACTTCATTATCACCACCAGCACCATCATCCACTCTTGCACCCCCAATAGCATCAACTTCATCGAAAAAGATGATACATGCCTTTTTTGTTCTGGCCATTTCAAACAATTCTCTGACCATACGAGCACCTTCACCAACATATTTCTGCACCAATTCTGATCCAATGACTCTAATAAACGTGGCATCAGTTCTGTTAGCAACTGCTCTTGCACAAAGGGTCTTACCCGTACCTGGTGGACCATATAGTAAAATACCCTTCGGTGGATCTATACCTAGCTTAACGAATCTTTCTGGAGATAATAGAGGTAGCTCAACAACTTCTCTTAATTTTTCAATCTGCTCTTTACAACCACCGATATCACTATACGTCACATCTGGTTTCTCTTCAACAGTCATCATGGTCACCGAAGGATCAATTTTTGGTGGTAATGGCAATTGGATCTCATATTTAGTACGGTCCACACCAACTCTCATTGCTTCTTCGATATCAGTTGGGGAGACTTTCTCGCCTAGTGCAACAACGAACTTAGCGATTTGCTTAATATTGATAACATACTTTGATTTATCTTCACCTTCATCACTTTTGATGATTTTAGTACATCTAGCTACCTGAAGTGGTTGTTCTGATTCCATTCTTTGTTTATCGGCCATTACATCCCACAAATGTGGTGGTGCTAAACCAGTGTTACTCTCTTTGACACCAATCTTCTCTTTGATCTTTACTTCTAGTTCTTTGATATCTTTTTCAACTTCTTTGATCGTCTTAGCATAAGAAGCAGCACCCTATTGCAACTGTTAGTGTTTGATTCAATTTCTGGCAGTGGAGGTAGCGTCGTCATCAAAACAGTTCAGCTGTGATCTCAGTTGCCACCTTCCCCCAAATGGTAATAAATTACATACATAAGTTCTCAGAACTTGGATGTCACTCTCGGACAAAGGCACTATTTTCTCTTCTGGCTTATTCTCATCTTCTTCATGGGCAACATACTTGTCCCAGTCGGCTTTTGGAGGCATTGTTGATGTGGTTCGGGTTTGTTTTATTGGTGGAGCAGTTCGTTCTCGAAGATTTTGAATTGTTTTGGTTTTCAAACCAGAACTTGCGGTTCGGGAAGCACAAATCACGTGATACAGAAACATGTATGTAGGACTCTATGTAGGTATTGTATTTGCATTAACACTACACATTACAGACAAGTACTGGTTAACCAACGGTTCGCGTTGAATAACTACATCTACTGTTACTACAAACAGATGTTTGTGATGCTTAACGGTATAGTAATTGCTATAAAGAGCTGGACTAAAGGGAGTGTCTAGCTGGACCATTCGCTGATAGTTTGGAAGGACGTATAAGCCATCATAACAAGACCAAATGCTAAAACCAAAATGTCTAAACTTTTTAATAAAACGGTATCCGCAAGAGATACATAATGCATTAATGGAGGGAAAACATAAATCAATGGAATACATGCAAAGCTCCCTACGATAGCAACAAACTTATCCAGGTCACTCGCACCTCCCCAAGCAAGGAGAGCAGTACCACCGACAATAAAAATTCTGAAAGTGTTCTTTTGCCATTTGACTGAGGGATCATACTTTCCCGATTTCTTAATAAAACCATTTTCTAGGATTCTAATAGCTGGGAATAGTTGTAGCGGCGTTGATAACAGAATAGCAGTAGAGTACAAGAACTGGACAACACTGACAAGTAGGCTCTTTTCAAAGTTTAACAAGATGACAGTTTCAACTTGTGAGCCAAAAGCCAAGTACCCCACTAATCCTGATGAAATGAATATTACAGTAGCAACAAGCATAACCCAACCTAGCAAAATAGGGAATTTTGAAGGTTTACTCATTGACTCCTGTATAGGAATTAACAAACCAATACCTTCATAGGTGAAGATTGCAGTTCCGATGAATACAGTCCAGTCTTTATTGAATCTTTGAACAGGTGCAATGCCATTTTCAATAATCACGAAGCTGCAGTAATAGTAAACGTAGAGCAACCCCAAGAAAATAAATAAATCGGCAATTAGAGCCGTACCTGATAGCTTTGCAATTTTTCTAGTTAAGGACAGTGGAATGAAGATAATTAATTGAGCAAAAATGTAAAATTCCAAGCCAAAAGAGTAGCTGGTCACAGCATTGAAAAAGGCCTGAAGATTGGTAGCAGTAAAAATGATATAAGCAGCAGAAAAACCAATCTGAGATAAAACAATTGCAGTCAAGATCGCATGCCTCATACTTGAGCCAAATAATTTTTGACCAACTTCACCATAACTTGAGGCACCCAGGTGAACTCTGACATTGATCAACATAACGAAACACCAGTATGATAAGATCGAGAAGATCACCAATGCACTCACAGCAAAAACCCAACCAGCATTACGAAAACCCCGTGGTAGAAAAAGAACACCGGTTCCAACAAAGGCTTTCAATAAGAGAAGAACAGCCTTTGTTGAAGACATCTTATGCTTTTCTGTATGCCTGGTACCTGCAGCTACGCTAGGTAAGAGTAAACTTTCCTCATCATCACCTTCTTGATCCTCTTCTTCTAAATCCTCTTCATCTCTCAACTCTTCACCTGCGAAATGCCCGTACAATGTTAAGAACTCAATGAAATTTCTAGTGAAAAAAGTAGGAGGTTGAATATCACTATTTATCAAATTTTGCCTTGAGGCTTTCTGAACCAGAAAACTTCTTCTAAACCCACCAGGAACCCTAATATCATGAATTTGAAAATCAGGCTCTGCTATAGAACCAGAAACTGAACCAGAGAAAGAGTGTGATCTTCTTCTTGCAGTATTTGTTAATGAATGTTCCTTCTGCCAGTTATAAACTTCTCGACTAATGTCACCACCTTGTAATTGAATAGAATCAAAATCATCATTCAAAGTTGATTTCGATCTGAGAGATGATGCGTCATTTTCATTAACCAAATGACGGGCAATAGTCTCAACCGTACTCGGGTGTGGATTATTAACATCAACTTCTGGATTCAACGAAGTAGGCTTCAGAGCAGGCGATGCAATTCTCAAAGCAGGTGAGGTACTTCTCAATCTTGGATCAGTAGTATGTCTAGATGGGGAGGAAGTCGAGTCCATGAAATTACTCAATAAAGATGTAGTTGCAACAGATGGGACTGGCTCTATGACAGGTGCAGGTTCATGTAGTAATGGAGAGGCTTGCTTCACTGATGTTGAAATTAAATTTGTCAAGCCACTAATCGAGTTCCTCTTTGACTTTGTACTCTTGAGAGATTGACTCAAGCCTCCTTTATCTTCGAAACCACCCTCTATTCTCTTCATATTAGGTGAGTCTGCTGTCTCCTCTTCGCTTTCAAATTTTTTTTGAGTGTATTCGGAACCGTTCCTTGTAAAATGCTTTGACGAGAAGTCCCCAACCTTGAAGTTCTGTTCCAGATCTGGATGCTCAGATCCTCTTAGGGAAGTTGAAAACGAAGTACCAAACTTCGACTGTTTGTTATTCTTTAAAGATGAAGACATATTAGTAGAGGGTCGGGGAGAGCCTTGTTCAGTGATTGTGTTTGCCAACTGTGGTTGTGTTACTGAATGTAGCAAATGTAGCACACGTTAGGCCCAGCGGTAAGCAAGCTAAAACTCGGTATTAGGTCTTGGTAGCAAGGAGGATGTCTCAGAAACAGGTTGCTCAATGCCTATGTACATATAAATAGCCCAGTTAAAATGATATAGCACGTCTAAATGAGCTCCGACTTGTTCTGCTGATGCCTTTTCCATGCCAAACAAAAACAGTACTTTCCGGCTGTAAACAAAAAGCGAGTTCGCGAAGATTAAGAGCGCTGCCTTCGTTATATTACATAATCCGAGATGAGATTTTAAAAAAAAATTTCCTTCATACTAAAAACTCTTCACTACAGCAAGAGTAGAAGAGCCAACGATGTCAAGTAGAAAGTGGGTGGATAAGAAAAAGGATAAAACTTATAAAGTCGTTTACAGATCGCACGATGATCCTCTGTTTCACGACCAAGATGCTTCTGAAAATGTCCTGGTGGAGGTTCAGAACCCCAACAGTAGAAAGATCAAAACCAAGCATCAGT
This sequence comes from Wickerhamomyces quercuum, assembly GCA_030556525.1. Taxonomy (NCBI): domain Eukaryota; kingdom Fungi; phylum Ascomycota; class Saccharomycetes; order Phaffomycetales; family Wickerhamomycetaceae; genus Wickerhamomyces; species Wickerhamomyces quercuum. Next base: position 387,738 of record JAKTUE010000003.1, read on the forward strand.
TAGAGGAAGAACTAGGTGATGCCTTAGAATCCATAAGACCCAATGAAGGTGAGGCTGCTTTGTACGGTATCACTTATGATGACTCCAAATATGACTATATGCAACATCTAAAACCTATGGGAAACGGCGATGGTGTTTTCATTCCAAATAAGAGTGCTGAAGAGGATTCTGAGGATAAAAAAGGAATACGATTCAAAGAGTTTGATTTACCTGAAGATGTTCTTCCCTCTAAAACCATAATAAAAAGGACATACCAAGATCAGCAGAATATACCAGATGAGATCTCAGGGTTCAAGCCTGACATGAATCCAGCTCTAAGAGAAGTATTGGAGGCTTTAGAAGATGAAGCATATGTTGACGATGATGATGCCATTTTCGAGAACCTGCTAGAATCCGGGGAACAGTTAGATGAAGACGTTTTTGAAGACGAATTTGATGAATGGGACTTGGATAATTATGAAGATGAGATGGGAAATTTTGATAATAAAGATTTTTCACATGAAGGTGATATGGGCTGGGAAGCAGACTTCAGAAAATACAAAGCTATCACTAAAAACAAAAAGAGCGATTGGAATAGTGATGATGAATTTGAAGACGAGGCAGAAGATGGAGAGGGGGCTGATACCGTTCCGGATTTACCATCTTTTCAACAACCCAGCGGAACTGCCAAAAAGATTTCTAAACGTAAACAACGTATGAAAAAAGGTGCCATGACAGATACTTCAAGCTTTTCCATGTCGAGTTCAGCTTTATATAGAAGTGAAGCTATGACCATTCTAGACGACAGATTCGAGAAAGTGTTGAATGACTACGAGAAGGAAGATGAAGAGGAAGAAGAAGAATATAAGCCGTTCAATATGGAGACAGAAAGAGTTGATTTTGAGGATCTGCTTGATGATTTCCTAGATAACTATGAAATAGAAGGAGGTAGACGACTTGTCAAAAAGAACGAAGAAATTGATGCATTGAAAAAGGCTGCTGATAGTGCCTCTAAGGGTAAGTTGGCACAAAGAAGAAGAAAAGAGAACGGGATAGACGCGCTGCCTAAGAGTTTTGGCAACATGAAGATATAGACGACCTTAATAATTGATGAGTAGGTTCACACATTTCGTAGATTAGACTATTTACTTTACGTAAGCGATGCCATTACCCGGCTAATGTGTCACTTACCGGATATACAGATAATTTTTTTCTCAGTTCTTCTGCTTATTGTTTACTTATAAAGAGTTGTGAAGCCTCAAACCAGACAGATCTGAGCAGCGAGACAAGGAAATGGCCAAAAAGACGTTGGCTGAGCAGATAGCTGATCTCTCAAAACCAGAAAACCCAGACTTCGACATTGAAGACTCTGAAAGAGGCGTTTTTGAACATGAAGATAGATCAGGTAGTGATAATGAGCTAAATGATTATGATGAAGAAGAACTAAAAAGTCAGCATTATGTCAAGGTTGGAAAAAGTAAGCTCCGTGATAACTCAATAAAACTAAAGAACCCTAAATATATTGGTAAACAAAGCAGCAGAAGGGAAATTTTTGGTGGAAGTGACATTGAGGATGGAGATCATGAAGAAGAAAGTGCTGAAGAAGAGTTTGAAGATGCGCAAGACACCAGCAATAGAGGTGATCTAGACGAGAGCGAAGATCTTGATGACAGTGAAGAGGATTCTATAGAAGATGACGCTGATCTTGAAGCAAGTGGTGGAGATGATAGTGATGCTCTTTCACTAAGAGCTGATTCAGAGGATTCAGAACTGTCAGAGTCAGATTCAGAACCTGCAACAGAAGAGGCTGAAGACACTTCTAAAAGAGACAAATTGAAGACCTTGATGGCTAGCGAACGTAAACAGATCATTAATAAGCTATCCACATCGACGCAAACTGACGCATTAAAAGGCTATGCTGTGGTCAAACAACAACAATTCTTTGATAGCATAATTGACACTAGAATCAAATTACAGAAAGCCGTCGCATCATCCAATCTACTGCCTTTAAACAATGAGGTGTTTGAAGAATTTAAAGAAAATGACACAGAAGAAGCATTAGCAACCGTTGAGAAATCTTTACACACAGTTCTAGATAGCATAATATCACTTAGAACAAAGATATACAACAAAGAAAAGATTACTAAAGAACCATTGAAATATAAACATAACAAGAAGAGAACATACAAAGATTATTTAGAAGAAACAGAGAAGCTAGACGGTGTTTTGAATAGCTACAGGGAGCCAGTGCTAACGAAGTGGTCTTATAAAGTTCAAGCAGCCTCTGGTGCAGCCGCATTAAATGCCTCGAAATTCAAAGCTGTCAATCAATCAGCTGCTCAACAAGTTGAGATTAACCTGCTGGATATGGATAGATTGTTAAAAAGAACACGTATTAATAGAAGAGCCGTCAATCCATTAGGTCATGTTGAAGATGAAAAGGATGAAGAATCAGCAGAAACAAAAGTTGTCGATAGAACGTTAAAGGAGAGTGATGACATATTTGATGATGAAGATTTCTATAGGGTGCTGTTGAATGATTTAGTTGATAAGAAGATCTCGGACTCAAATCCAGTTAATGGCCTGACAATTCAATTGACCAAAACCAAGCTGAAAAAGAACGTTGACACCAAAGCATCAAAAGGTAGAAAGTTAAAATTCACTGTGCAGGAGCCAATCCAAAACTTCGATGCACCAAGAGGAAAATTTAAGTGGAGCGATGAGCAAATCGATGAGTTCTTTGCAGGTTTATTAGGCCAACGTGTCAATTTTGATGAGGATGAAGATGAGAATGATGAAAGCGAACAAGAAAAGGAGGAAAATGAAGAAGAAGAACTATTAAAGAATGATGATCTGAAAATCTTTGGTTAATCTTGATACTTTTCTTATAGAGAGACATGCATAATCTATATAAGGCAAACGCTAGTGGTATTGTAGTTCTATTAATTGTATCAGTTGTTTCAACTAATGAATGAGGATGCACTACTAGCAATAGTACTATTATCATCATCAATGATGACCTCATAGTCTTCTTCTTCTCTGTCAATTGAATCTATGATAACCTTTTTCCAATCGGTTTTGATGACACAAAAGGTTTCACTAACACCTAAAATGAAAACACCAGCACTTAAGCCAACCCATAACCCAATGATCTGCATATTGTATCTGAATGAAAGTATGTATGCCAACGGTAATGCGACAATGTAATATGATACTATGTTCAAGACAGAACCGATCTTTTGTCTTCCTTGACTTCTTAGAATACCTGCAGAGATAATGTTAAAAGTGTCCCATATCTGATTAATAGCCAAAACAGGCATTGCTTTAACTGCGAGCTCGATAACATTCTCATCAGAGGAAAACATCAGAGCTAATGGTCGTTTAAAAATGATTATAATAGTACAGGTGAAAAGACCTATGAAGGTAGCAACAGCATAAGCCAAGGCAGTGGAAATTTTTGATGATCTGATGGAACGACCACCAATATAGATAGCAATCCTTGTCGAAATGGCACAGCCAATAGCAAAAGGGAACTGGTATATCAATGAGCCAACATTTGACACAATCGATTGAGCTGCCAATGAGTTAGTTCCGAAATAACTTGCCATTATGGTCAATATTTCAAAGGATAAATATTCAGATTCAATCATAGCCAACCCTGGAAGTGCTAATTGTAACATCGGCTTCCAGTGCTTTAGTGATCTTTTGGTCAATCCGTTCCAGCACTGTCTGCCATCAACAAAAACGACATATGATAGTAACAGCAAGGCCATTAACCAATAAGTAAGAACAACTGCGATTGGAGCCCCAACGAAACCCAAATATTTAATCAGAACATAGTTTAAAACAAGATTTATCGGTAAGCAGATGAACAAAACATATGTAGAAGCGTGGAATATCTTCTGAGACTGTAGGAACCTTTTACCTGTTTCAAAGGCAATCAGGGCAGGAGCACCTAGACATAATATCCTTAAATATTGTTGTGTCAAGTCTAATAACTCTTCCTCTGGAACAATAAACGTTAAGAACCACTTTGAGAACCACCAGAGTAACAAAATAGGAATAGATAGTGTGAGAATCATAGCGGTGCACCTCTGGAAATACAACCCCACCCTTTGGTATTTCTTTGCACCATAGGCTTGTGAGCAGAAGGTATCCAAACAAGTAGACATGCCTTCAAAAAATGCCATCCCGGTGATATTGAACGTCATCACTGCCAAAGAGGCCGAAGCCAACTTATTACTTCCCAGATGGCCCACGAGGAATAATGAATTAACAGCTAGTAGGTATTCAAAGAAGAACGTAATTGATAGTGGAACTGCAGATTTGATTATGTTCGCTAACTCATCTTTTATTGAGACTGGTATTTCATCTAGAGAGTCTAGAGTGGCAAAACTATCTTGATGGGAGTTATGTATCGAGACAGAATAGCCGTCAGACTCGTATGGATCGTTTTCTATGTCACTCCCAACTTCATTATCTGATGCAACCGGGCTTAAACCTCTGTTGCTTCGACGGTGGCCTCGAGATGGTCCTGTAGAGCCATAGGAAGCCGGCTGGGAAGCCAGAAGCTGTAGTTTCTGAATGGAGTTGTTACTGTTTCTCCGCTGTGTCATTCCAAAGAGAGTAAATAGGCGACTTTCAGCCGGTGTGTGCCATTCAGTTCGCTCAAATCAACGGATATATTCTAATCTACGGATTTTTCTTTCATTGTTTCTAAAAGGGGAAAAAAGTCCAGTTCATCATCACCAGAACAAAAAACACTGAAGAAGCCTGCAGTTTTTGACGGACGCTATGCTGGAGAAAGTAGCTGGTGCTAGCGAAGAGGTCGAACTGGTGCCACGTGCAGGATTTGTAGTAAAGACCAAACTAAGTGCTGCCACGGCCAATCCCAAGAGAGAGAAGGGCACGAAGGTTTTCCTAAACATTTGTTCAGACGATAATGTTCCACTGCCTGAGATTGGCTATGATGCTCAGGTGATATATCCCCTTATAATGGACAACAAATGGGAGATACCTATAGTGACATCGGAATACAGAGTAGACAAAGACAAGAAAGGAGCATTGGCATACGTTTACGACTGTATTATAAACACTAAAGCGATGAGATGGGTACAGATGGACAAAGAACTGAGGGAAATCCTGATTGAATGGTCGTTAGAAAGTGCTGAACTACGCTCTGACATCATACTATCAAGAGATGATATTGCAATCCCTAAAATGACTTCTAAAGGAGAGGTTCAAAAGATAAAAGTATTGAAGTCTGAAATAGATATTAATAGGCTAAACAGAGAGTTTGAAGAAAGAATCTCGAAATTAGAAAACGATCCACTGTCGATACTGGAGGCTAAAAGGTTGGATGACGATGAGATTATGAAGGAAAGTGAACCTGTTGATATATTTAACATAAACCAGACTAAACGAGCACCATCCACTAAACCACTGATACTGGAAATAGAAAAGATGTCAATAAGCAATGAAGCTCAAACTAAAGAAAACAGAAAACAGGATCATCTAAATTTAACCACAAAGCAAACAAAACAGGCGCAGAAACCAATACTGAATTATGAAACTACTATGCATAAAGTTGATACCAATGATTATAAGTTGAAGATTGAAATTAAATCTCAAAACGACTCATCATTAGATTATGATCTTGAGCTGGATCGAAGTACAAATACCCTGATATTAAAAAACACAAATCCAAGATTCACAACCAAGAAAGATCTGGAATTGCCACTACCAACAATCTTTGAAAACCCAGTCATAAAAACATTCTTCGTTCATAGTACTACAACCTTGGTAATATTTGTTAAGTGAAAATTCTATCAATTTCTAGTTTTTTTTTTTTTTTTCAATTGTTCAGTAAGCCTAAATCAATCGAGGACTGCGTCTTCTCCAGCTCACTAGGTGGGAATGCTAAATTATCTCTATGTGCAACGTATTCAGAATCAGCATATCCCAAAATATCTTCGATTTGATTACTCTGACAGCCTTTTATCTTGTCAATTTCCGTAGAAGTATAGTTCACTCTCGCTCTACCGAAATTCAACAGTGGTTTTGAAGTATCAAGCTCACCATTTGGTAATCTTGAGCCAACTTTTAAGGTGACACATTCATGCTCATGGAAAGTACCACGGACTTCAATAATACCCACTGGTAACAGTCCCGCTTTGTTAGATCTTGTGAGAGCATTATGAGCACCCTGATCAAGAATAATCGAGCCATGTGTGTGTAGTCCGTGCAACATCCAAAACTCTTTGTTCTTGATATGCTTATCCCTCCCGTTAAACCTTGTGTGCAAAGGAACATTATTTTCTTTTAGTATTTTTAAAGTTTCCAATTGTAGGTCTTCAATGGAAAGTTTTGCAACTGTTTCATCTAGCTCACCATCTACATGATCGTTATTCTGTATGTGCTCAACAATAGACCATACATTTTCTGGATGGTCACTTTTCATGATGATCATGGTAGTTCCAGCTTCTGTGGCCAAGTCTGCTGCAATCAATTTGGTGGTCATACCACCAGTCCCAACTTCACTGCCTCCACTTGTTGTCTTAACATGTAATTGGTTCAAGTCATCCACAATCAGTATTGGTTTAGCATCTGGGTTAGTTCTTGGGTCATCTGTGTATAAACATTCAACATCGGTCATCAAAAATAGGTAGTCAGCTCCAACTAAGGCAGCAGTAATAGCAGATAATGTATCATTATCACCGAATTTGATCTCAGCAACTGACAAGGTGTCGTTTTCATTAACGATTGGCACAACTCCCATATTTAGCAGTTCGACCATAGTATTCTGTGCATTTTTATACTGAGTCCAATCAGCAATATCATTTCTTGTGATCAGAATTTGTGCAATTCGTTGATTTAGCTGATTGAATAACGAATCCCATCTTCCTATCAGCTTACTCTGGCCAATTGCTGCCACTGCTTGAACTTGTGCCAATTTCTTTGGCCTTTTATCCAGTCCCATAGTTTTCAAGCCAACAGCAATACCACCCGATGAGACTATGATGACCTTGTGACCAGCTCTGCGCAGTTTCACGACGGTCTCCACAATTAAGGACATCGTGGCTATTTTTGGTTCTTTTGTTTTTTCATCAACTAGTGATGAGGTACCCAGCTTGATGACAATGGTATATGATTTTTTGGCCATTTTTTGGTAGAAAATAGAGGAAGGTTGGCTGCTAAGAGAATAATGTTAAAAAAATAGCTGATGTATGCTAAATCAGAGTATCTTTTAGGTATAAGCCTCACAGTATTATCTCTTTAGAGCTCGGTGATTCATACCAGCTATCATTCTTGATGCACAAAATTTTACCGTCGGCGGGCAGGGCTACTTAACCTGAAAGCAAAGCTATGACTAAGCCAGCCTCCAGTTCCGTTTTGTTCTCAAAAACCTCCATCAAAATTGGTTACACGGGATATCTATCAGAAGAACTCAAGCTGAGCACGAGAATGGGTCACTTAATCACAGTCGCCACCTGCAACTTAAACCAATGGGCTCTTGACTTTGAAGGAAATAGAGACAGGATTGTCGAAAGTATCGTGATCGCTAAGAAAAGAGGTGCCACTTTGAGAGTTGGACCAGAGTTAGAGATTACAGGTTATGGATGCTTAGATCATTTTCTGGAAAATGATCTCTATTTGCATTCCTGGGAAATGTATGCTTCTATTTTAACAAACCCGCAGACTCACGGCATCTTGTTGGATATAGGTTTGCCCATCCTGCACAAGAATGTTAGATATAACTGTCGTGTGTTATCATATGACGGTAAAATCTTATTGATCAGACCAAAAATATGGCTAGCCAATGATGGAAACTACAGAGAGATGAGATTTTTTGTACCATGGGGTCGTCCAAGATATGTTGAAAAGTACGTTCTACCAAGAATGATTCAGAAAATTACCGGTCAAATAAATGTCGATTTTGGTGATGCTGTTATCTCAACTTTAGATACTGTTCTTGGTGCTGAAACATGCGAGGAGTTATTTACACCAGACTCTCCTCACATTGGTATGTCACTAGATGGTGTTGAAATCATTACAAATTCTTCAGGATCTCATCACGAGTTGAGAAAATTAAATACCAGAATGAATCTAATAAAAGAGGCTACAACTAAATGCGGTGGGATATATTTATATGCCAATCAAAAGGGTTGTGACGGTGACAGATTATATTATGATGGATGTGCATTAATTGTCGTCAACGGGCAAGTCGTTGCTCAAGGTAAGCAGTTCTCATTAGATGACGTTGAAGTGGTGACTGCTACTGTTGATTTGGAGGATGTTCGTAGCTATAGATCACAAATATCATATGGTGTTCAATCAACAACTACTCCAGTATATGAAAGGGTCCATGTTCCAATAGAACTCTCACCAGAGTCTCTAACATTTGATCCAAGAATTGCCCCAACAAAGCCACAAGACATCTTCTATCATACACCTGAAGAAGAAATCGCTTTAGGTCCTGCTTGTTGGTTGTGGGATTACGTTAGAAGATGTAATGGTGGTGGATTCTTCTTGCCGTTGAGCGGTGGTATTGACTCATGTGCTACTGCTGTTATCGTTCATTCCATGACCCGCTTAGTGGCGAAAGCTGCGAAAGATGGTAATGAACAAGTCATCAAAGATGCTAGAAACATTGCCAAAGTTACCGATGATCCTGACTGGAAACCACTAGATCCCGTTGATTTTGCCTCAAGGATCTTCCATACAAGTTATATGGGTACGAAAAACTCTTCCAACGAAACCAGATTTAGAGCTAAGGAACTGAGTGAAAAGATTGGGTCCTATCATGTTGACCTAAATATGGATACTTTGGTGGATGCAGTTGTTTCCCTTTTTGAAGTTGCTACAGGTAAAAGACCAATTTTCAAGATTTTTGGAGGTTCCCAAATCGAGAATTTGGCCTTGCAGAACATCCAGGCTCGTTTAAGAATGGTGCTTGCGTACCTCTTTGCTCAGTTACTACCATGGGTAAGGGGTCGTCAAACCGGAGGTCTTTTGGTGCTCGGTAGTGCTAACGTTGATGAATGTTTGAGAGGTTATTTGACGAAGTATGATTGTTCCAGTGCTGATATCAATCCAATTGGTGGAATTTCAAAGACTGATCTAAAAAGATTCATAGCATATGCTAGAGATGAATTTGAACTTCCAGTATTGAACGAATTTTTGGAAGCTACTCCTACTGCCGAATTGGAACCAATTACAGAAACATATGTTCAATCAGATGAAATTGATATGGGTATGACTTACGAAGAACTATCGGTGTTTGGAAGGCTAAGAAAAGTTCAAAAATGTGGACCATACTCTATGTTCTTGAAATTATATCATGAATGGACCCCAAGATTAACACCAAGACAAGTGGCTGAGAAGGTTAAGAGATTCTTCTTCTTCTATGCCATCAATAGACACAAACAGACTGTTTTAACTCCAAGTTACCATGCTGAACAATATTCTCCAGATGACAATAGATTTGACTTACGTCCATTCTTAATAAATCCAAGGTTCACGTGGGCTTCAAAGAAAATTGACGAGATCGTTGAACAGTCAGAAAACGGGACTACTGAAACCCTGGAAGAATTGACGGTTGAATAGATAACCTTGAATTTGATACATATCTTATTACTTCTTAGCTGAGCCCCATGTACTTTTTATGACAACTTGATTTCTATCATTTCTTTTCCAGAAATCTATGAGTGTAATAGCAGTCTTTCGAGGAACATCTTCTTGAACGAAATGACCGGCATCTTGGAAAACCACTAGTTGATACTTTCCTTGCATCTGACCGATCATCAGTTCTTTATCCAGATTATCTGTGCCTGCTAACACTAGTAGTTTGGAGGAACGTGCATTCACAAAACTATTAGATAAATTCACAAACCAGGTATCCCAGAACGGCTTGGTTTCCTTCAGATCCATGATCCATTTGTAAGATCTTGTTGAAGGGTCAAATGTGAAGTATGATGGCACAGAGACAATAGCACTATCTCTATTTCTTAACAAATTGCTCTTTAGATGCCAATCTATGGCAGAATCTAAGGTTTTGAAACTTTTGGGCAGATTATTCAAAAATAAATCCATGCTACTCAAGGCTCTTATGGCTGTCTCTTCAACAATATCGAACATAGCTAGCCCTTTCACATTTATTGCTTTCATTTCATAGGTGACCTTCGTAAGAATAGAGCCGCCAAGACTATGACCAACTAGAATTAATGGATTCTTCTGCAGATTTTCCCGGTCTATTAAATTCTTAATCAAGAAGATAGTGTCTGCTGTGAAAGAACTTAATGAGTAGTTATTGGGGTCTGTTTTCACTGAAGTCAAGCCGTGGCCTCTCGCATCAAAAGCGAATATACCAGCAACAGAGCTATTCGATTCTTTGTCTGATGAGTCAGACATCTGAGAAATCAGCTCTTTTGCTAATGGGCCAAAGGTGAGACCTGATGAACCAGCACCATGGTGAAAGATAAATACTGGAGAAGACTCGGTTTTAGGTGGAGTGTAGTACGTATTAAAGGAGTTCCCGCCTTCTTGCTCCACAACAATATTTTTTTCGAAGTAGTTGTTCCAACTGGGGTACTTAATTCTGTTATATGTTAGAATATACCAACCCAGCTAAAATGTAACATGAACTTACCTGTCATTCTCAGTATTTTTGATTGCTACATCTTCCGCTTCGTCTTCATATTCACCTTCCTCAGAGAAGCTTAGGCCCAAGGACTGCTCTGCTTGCTTCAGCTTATTAAGAAAAAGCTTTCTCTGCAAATCACCCATATTTACTTGCTCTAATGGTATGCACCAGCTGTTGGTTAACGATAAACCATTTTGGTTAAGACAAACAGCTCGCGAAAGCTTTCTCTTGTTTTGGCGTTGTTTTGATTTTTGATGAGCAGCGAATTGTGTAAACAAAAGGAAGAATAGATCCGCCCAATTGTAAACAAGGCTTCTACGATTCACTAGCGAACTCAGTGCGCTCATCCCCCGAGAAGAGCCTAAGTACTACTTTATTTAACGCCGTCAAGGTTTGTCTCTATAGTTTGCCTCCAGAAACTTGATTATTGGCATATTCCCCACAGACAACGCGCTCTTTACAATGGAGAACCCAGCTCAGATCACTCTTTCAAAGCTGATAGACCATGTTTTTGCCTTAGCAAAAGCATTGCAAGGAGCTCATTCAGAGAGTGTGATCCACTTCAACAATCAAGAAACTAAACAACTACTGCTAGAATTTGCCTCAAACCCATTACCAGCCACCATATTCGTTTTCCAACTAGAAGATAGCTGGAGAGTTCTGTCATCATTGAAATCCATTTCAGATCCCAAATCTACCATTGTTATAATTAAAGAAAAGGGAATTGTACTAGATGATATCGACCTAGACAAGCAACTTCAGGTGATCAATCTTCCTAGTGTTGGCTCATCATTTGAAACTCTAAGATCACTCGTTAGTCTTGGGGTTGGAACATATTTTGATGTTATTACATCAGATAACAAAACAGATTCAATCATTTCAACGAAGAAAAAGATCAACGAGCTAGCTTTATCTTTACAACATTTACAACAATCCATCCAAGTACCAGACCTCGCAGTCACATTGCACCCAATTATTAGAGATGCAGTTGCTAAAGGTGCAACTTTGCAAAACTACACAGACTTTATACCTGATGAGGTTCTTAATGATCCCTCCTTCCTCAACAGTGCTCAGACCATTGTAAATGGATGGGTTAAATCTATTCAAGATATAACAAAGATTCAAAGAGATGTTTCCGATGGTTCTGCATTTGACGAAGTGAATTTCTGGACATCCATGGAAAGCTCATTATTGTCAATTCAAGCACAAGTCGACTCTGTTAGTGTTCAGCTTACACTTGAGGTATTGAAATATGCTAAAAGATATCATGCAACTGTCAGCTTCTTATCCGACATTGGGATCAAAGATGCCATGGCCTTAGTCGTTGACTACAACAAGCTTATGAAAGACTTACCCTTGAACGATCTTTTAGCCGCTGAATCTTTCAAAAAAATTGAGGAAGCTATAATTTTAATAATGAATCATTTGAAAAGATTGCGCTTGACTGCATACCCTGTCAGTCGTGCTCTACCTTTTGTCGAGGCTATCTCATCTGACTTGGAACAAAAAATAAAACCATTGCTGGTTGACATCATGTCTTTAGACTTCACCATCTTCTTACAAAAGGCTAATGAGGTCGAAGCTCTTTTTGACACTTGGGAAAAACAAACAAAGGAGTTCACGAATATCGCCAGGGAATTGCTAAGAAAGAGAGGAGAGAAATTTATATTTGTTCGAATAAACTCCAAGACTAATTTGATTAAAGATCGTCTACAAGAAGTAATAGAATTCAGAAAGAATCACAAAGACTTTGTTAAAACTTTAGACGCAACAAATGTTCCTGTCAAAGAGCTTGAATTCGCTTATGATGCGATTAGATATACCGATATTTTTGATGGCAATAAACCTTGGGAACAAGCTCAGAAACTTTATGATCAACGAATTCAACAAATAGAAAATGAAATCATTCAAGATTTAAGAAGCTCATTAGAAGCCGCCAAGAATTCAAATGAGCTATTTCAGACTTTTGGTCGCTATAAATCATTATTAGATCGTCCAAGAATAAGAGGTGCTATTCAAGAGTATCAATCTCAGCTACTTTCTATTGTTAAGGATGAAATCAATCATCTTCAGGAGATTTTTGCTGCTAAATCCAATGTCAAAGCACTGTCAAATCTACAGGACTATCCTGAGATCTCTTACACATTATTATGGGGTAAACAGATCGAACAGAAGTTATCGTTTCTTCTCAATCGATTGGAGTTAATTTTTGGAAAGGACTGGAACTCTTATGCTGAAGGTCAAAAAATTTATGCTGAAAGTCTTGCTTTCAAAACTAAACTGAACTTAGATTCGTTATTTCAGGAGTGGCTTTCAAGAGTTTCTTCATATTCTGCATCCGGTGAGGTTTTCGGTTTAACTAAAGAGAATCAGGTGGTCTTGACTTTAAGTTTCGACGATCTCTTAATGAAGTTTTTTAAGGAAGTGAGAAGCTTGAGCTTACAAGGTTTCCAAATACCTCATTCGATTATGCTTAATTCCAGACAAATTCGAAAAGTATATCCTCATGCCGTTATTTTGAAAGAATCATCCCTTTTGATTTCTCAATTGATGAGTTCAGTTGAATCCCTTGCTGATTTTCAAATTCTTGTTTTAAAAGAGAAAGATGAATTACTTCAAACTATTGTTCAATGTCTTGATGTTAGCTGGTCTGAGTTAGCAATTGCTTTCGATCTAAAGAATATCGAGGTTAATGTTGAAGAACATGAAAAACTTTCTCATATTTTGAAATTGGAGTCCATTGTGACAGAAATATCTAGAAAATATTTCCACATCGTTAAATACAGAGATGAGATAAATACTATCTTCAAACAATTTCAGCATATCCCTTTCAACTCATATAACCTTTCCAATAATATTGCCGAACTTCAGAGAGTTGTCAACAACATCTCAAAAGAAAACTTCACAAATGTTGACTGGCTGGTCAGAAAATTGAACATTAACCTAAAAGAAGTACTTATAAGGAGTCTTTTTAATATTGACTTGAATACCAATAATTTTGACCACGAAATTATAGCCACTGAGAACTTAGTTGTCAGGCCACCTCTTGAACATACAAAGGCATTATTGATACAAGAAGCACAGGCTGCGGTGTCTGCTCTTTTTGAACAGAAAGAATTATTTGTCCATTCTTTAGATACCCGTGATGCTCAGCTAATTGACTTCAGTCACGAACTACCTAGAATTACAGAGAGGTACCATGGTATGGTTAACGAAGTTGAATTACGCTTCAACGAAAGTTCAGACTTCGTTCAGAGGTGGGTACAGTTTACTGTACTCTGGAAAATCGACACTGACGTCATTTTGGCAGACGCTACAATAACGGATTGGCTAGAATTATTCGAAGAGATGAATCAGAATAAATTCTTCTTCAATTCGCCATCTTCGGTTGCCAAATTTGGTTACTTTGCTATTGATTTTTCCCAGGCGAGGGATGTTACAGTTTCTAAGTTTTCCTCATTTAATAGGGAGCTGTATTTGAAGTTTTCTAATGCCTTAACTGATTCAATCAAATCTATCTACTCCGAAATTCTGAAAGGTAAAAAGTTATTAGAGTTGAAGGACGTTTCTCTATCTTCCATCAATGATACTGTCGAACTAATCACAGTTGTTCAAAGACAAAAAAAATACCTAGCTGCAGTGAATGTGACTATTCAGCAGTTAAGAAGAGGGGAGCTTCTTCTTTATAAAAGGAAGTTTCAGTTTCCTGACAGTTTCACTTATGTTGATGAAGTCGAAGCAAGCTACAATTCTTTATCTGAAATTGTTGAGAAGCGATTTCAATCTATTAATGATCATTTTGATGCTATCTCCAAGAATATCCAAACTGAATGTCAAAGAGTTCAGAATTCCATTATTGAAGTACAATCTAATTGGAAAGAGGTTAAACCTACTAGTGAAGATATTACACCAGATGATGCTTTAAGAATATTGGAAGACTTTCAGAAAAATGTTGCTTTAATCCAGGACAGAAAAAACTTGTTGACTGAGGCTATATCACTTCTTGTGTTACCAGCCAAAATTAATTCAGATCTTGAGCCTCTGCTGGTTGAGCTAAAGGATTTGAAGTCAGTTTGGATATCGATGCAGAGTCTTTGGGCCACATTAGATGACTTAAGAAATTTGAGTTGGTCTTTGGTAAAACCCAGGGTTCTGAGGAAAATGCTGGATGAACTGTTAGCTAATACGAGATCTATGAGTGTGGCAGTCCGCCAACATTCTCCTTTCCAGAGGTTTTTGAAAGAAGTAATGGGACTATCTAATTCCCAAAAACTCATCTTGTCATTGAAGGAGGATTACATAAAAGAAAGACATTTAAAAGCTTTGTTCAAGCTTTGCAATAAGCCTTATGTGTCGAATTTAACGATCGGTCATATCTGGGATTTGAACCTTCTGTTGAATGAGAAGGCGGTTTCTTCTATTATTGCTCAGGCTAATTCTGAAAGAGCAATTGAGGAGTCTTTGCAATTGATCAAAAACACTTGGGAGGACCTTAGATTTGAATTCTTTGACTATGGTGGGAAGCAGCTAGTCAGAAACTTTTCAAACCTTATAGAGACAGCTTCCAATGACCTGGCTACCTTATCATCAATGAAACATTCATCTGTCTTTAGGACCTTTGAGAAAGAGATTGGTCAATGGGAAGCGAATATTGACTCATTGTTCCAAATATTAGATTTATGGGTTGAGGTTCAACGTCAATGGATCGACTTGGATGGAATTTTTGGTTCCAAAACTGGGATCCATAAGCATCTCACATTGGAGTCATCAAGATTTAGTACTGTTTCCGCTGAATTTCACTCTATTTTGAAAAAGATTTATAAAGAAAGTGTGGTTTTAGAGATTGTATCAATTCCAGACCTGAGTCAAGTCATGAAGAGACTAACAGATTCGTTGAATAGGATTTCAAAGGCACTCGGTGATTATCTTGAAAAACAAAGAGAACTCTATCCAAGATTTTACTTCATTGGCAATGATGATTTGTTGGAAATTATTGGAAATAATGAAGATGTTGAACGAATTAGTAAACACTTTAAAAAAATGTTTCCAGGTATCACTGGTGTGAAGTATGACTATGAATCCAAAACAATCAACTCGGTGTACTCAGAAGGGGAAACGGTTGTTTTGAAGAATCACGTTTCACTTTCAAAATATGAAAGATTGGATGAATGGATGACCCAACTTGACTATGAAGTGAAAAATACTCTTGCTCTGCTCCTCAGGGACTCACTGGCTAACTATAAGGGGGATATTGTAAAACTATTGGAGCTATACCCAATCCAGATTGTAATTTTGACCTTACAAATATCCTGGACCAGAACCACAGAAGAGTCTATCTCTGGCTCAAACTTCTCAGCTCAGCTCGAAACCTTAGATAATCTACTTCAAACGGTCAGCAGTGAAAACCTCTCACAAGAGAGAAATCTTGAACCATTAGTGATTGAACTGGTTCACCAAAGGGATGTCTTGACCACTCTTTTATCCAAAAAGGTCACTTCTGTGCAGGACTTTTACTGGAATTCCCAGCAAAGGTTCTACTTCAAAGAAGAAGCCCAAGACATTTTGAGCAGCCTTTTAGTAAAACAAACATCTAAGACCTTTGTTTACGGGTTTGAGTATCTTGGCCAGCTGGAGAAATTGGTATCTACCCCATTACTAAACAAATGTTTCATTGCTATGAGTGGAGCTTTAGATCAAGGGTTGGGTGGTTCACCCTTTGGACCTGCCGGTACAGGAAAAACTGAAACTGTTAAAGCTTTGGCTCACAGTGTTGGTAAGATGGTTCTAGTCTTTAATTGTGATGAATCTTTTGATTTTCAGGCTGTCGGTCGACTTTTAAGTGGTATTTGTCAAGTTGGTGCTTGGGGATGTTTTGATGAATTTAATAGATTAGAGAAGAACATGTTAAGTGCGATATCATCTTTGCTTGCTCAGATAGAGACTGGTCTTAGAAATAAACAGTCATTCATTGAACTCTTGGATAAAAGAATCGGCTTGGGTGATGGTGCTGGTATTTTCGTGACCATGAATCCAAAGTATTCTGGAAGAGCTGAATTGCCAGAAAATTTAAAAAAATTATTCAAAAGTTTTTCCATGTCTAAACCAGATAGTCAAATTATTTGTGAAGTATTACTAAGGGCTAGGGGATTCAAAGATGCAAAATCACTCTCTTATTTAATTGTCGAATTCTTTGAAAAGATGGGAGGCTCTATGTCTCTTCAAAAACATTATGATTTTGGGTTAAGAGCTATCAAAAGCACCTTAGAAAATGCGAAGAAGATTAAGGCTTTAGGTGAAAGTAACGAATATAGTATTATCTTAAAAAGTATTAGTGAGATGATCCTTCCTAGATTGTTGGAAGATGACGTGAAGGTTTACGAAGGTTTAAAATCATCCATCTTTCATAATGTTGCTGATTTGGATACTGACACTGGTTTCAATGCTAGTGTTACATTATTTGCTAAAAAGAAAGGATTATTGGTGTCTGATAAATGGCTACTTAAAGCCAAGCAATTCGCTAAGATTCAAGAAACTCAACAAGGTATCATATTAGTTGGCAGCTCTGGGTGTGGTAAATCAGAACTTTGGGCCTGCGTCTTAGAAACTTTACAAGGATCTTCCATCATTTTAGATGCTAAGTTGCAGGATAAAAATGACCTTTTTGGTTATTTTAATTCCTTCAGGGAATGGGTTGATGGGCTTTTTACTTCCATCATCAGACGAGTCATTCATGATGCTCGTGGTGAACAGAAAAAACCAATTTGGATTGTTTTTGATGGTGATGTTGACCCTCTCTGGATCGAAACTTTAAATAGTGTCTTGGATGATAATAAGACTCTGACATTACCTAATGGTGAGAGATTGAAAATTCCTTCCAATGTCCGTTTTATTTTTGAGGTTGATTCGTTAGAACACGCAACTCCTGCTACAATTAGTAGATGTGGTATGATCTGGGTTGAGAGTGATTTCATAAGCACAGATGATATCTACATGAAGAAGATTGCTGACCTTAAAGCTAATGCCCAGAAGCAAAATGATGAACTACCAACTTCAGTGTCTTTATTATTTCATATAATTGATAATGTCTTCAAGGGTGATCTTTTAAATCGACTAATTCAGTTTGCTCTAAGTAATCTGTCACACATCATGGCTGAAACAAAAACTTCAATAATTAACAGTCTATTCCTTTATTTGAGATTGAATTTGGATAAGCTATTTGATAATAAAGCTAAAGGTTATGGAGAAGAGTTTATCACAAAATCTATTCTGCTTTCTTTAGCATGGACGTTCTCTGGAGCATGTAATCTTCAAGATAGAGAAAAATTTTCCTCATTTATCCTAAAGCTTACAGAGTTTGAGCATCTCTCACCAAACGCAGAGATGCCTAATCTGCTCGATTATCACGTGAAGGAAGATGGAAGTTGGGCTGAACTTTCAAGCATTGTCAGAGAAACTTCGCTTGAAGCGCATGCCATTTTAGACCCAAATACGGTTATCGAAACTGTGGATACGTTAAGGCACGAGCACTTGATCTACAATCTCCTCTCTCAAGACTACTCTTTGATTTTATGTGGCCCACCTGGTTCAGGTAAGACAATGACTTTATACGCAGCCCTTTCTAGAATTCCGGATGTTGATGTTGCGAACATGAATTTTTCAAAAGAAACCGAGCCCTCTGCTGTTTTAAGAGTGCTGGAACAATTTTGTGAATACAAAAGAACAGCTGATGGCTACGTCTTGAAGCCTAAAGCGGCGGGTAAGCGCGTTGTTCTTTTTGCTGATGAAATAAATCTCCCGAAACCTGATGCGTACGGCACCCAGCGCGTTATATCATTCCTCAGACAGTTGGTGGAAAGAAAAGGCTTCTGGAGAATTGCAGATAAGAATTGGGTATCTATCCAAAATATTCAAATTGTGGGTGCCTGTAATCCACCCACTGATCCAGGGAGGTCATCGTTACCTGCAAGATTTTTATCTCATCTACCGATTGTCATGGTTGATTATCCAAACTTAGTTTCCTTGAAGCAAATTTATTTTGCATTAACGAAATCTGTTTTGAAATTAACTAACAGTGTTTCAGGATACGCTAACGATCTTACTGACTCTATGATTGAGGTATACACGAAGTCAGTTGAGAAATTTACCGCAAGAGAACAGGTGCATTATGTTTATAGTCCCCGGGAGCTAACGCGGTGGATCAAAGGTATGTACTCTGCTATGAAATCCAAAGTTAATGCCAATGAAGAGGTCTCCTTGAAGGACATTATTCTTTTATGGGCTCATGAAGCTGTGCGTCTCTTTAGCGATAGACTTGTATCAAGTGCTGATCGGGATTGGACCTGGCAATTAATAAAATCAGTAGCGGCCAAAAGGTTCCCAACGGCGGACTTTGATATGTTTTTTTCTAATACATTGCTTTACAGTGATTGGTTATCTCTTTATTATGAGCCAGTTGAAGTTGCTGCTATTACTTCGTTCGTTAAACAGAGACTCGATGTATTCTCTGATGAGATTCTAGATGTCAGTTTAACTTTATATGATGAAGCTGTTGATCACATACTACGTATTGATCGTGTACTCAAGCAATCCCAAGGTCATTTAATTTTAGTTGGTCCAAGTGGTAGTGGTAAAACTACACTGACTAAGTTTGTCGCATGGATGAATGGGTTGAAGATTCATCAATTGAGTGTTCATAGAGGTTACAAGGTGCATAAATTTGACGAAGTATTGAAAGATTTACTAAAGAGGAGTGGTATCAATGGGGAGAAAATTTGTTTTATTGTGGACGAATCTACTATCTTGGAAGGTGCATTCTTAGAGAAAATGAATTCGCTCTTAGCGAACTCTCAAATTCAAGAGATTTTTGATAATGAGGAATATAATCTTTTGATTAGCGCATGCAAGGAACAAATCTACTCCAGTGGCCTGCTCTTAGATACCGAGGAGGAGATTTACTCCTGGTTCACAAAACAAGTGGCCCACAACTTACATGTTGTTTTCACTATTAGTGATCCCAACAGCCCAGATAGCCCTCAAATTATCAGTTCACCAGCCTTGTTCAATAGGTGTGTTTTGAACTGGATGGGTAACTGGTCTGATAGCAGCCTAGTAGAAGTCATTTCAAAGATGTTACAACCAGTTCCACTGAATAATTCCTCTTTTTCCCTACAAGACGGCTTCTCCAGCTTTAACGGTATTCCAGTGCACTCTGCTAGAGATGCTTTGGTCGATTCTATGGTATTTATTCACAAATCAGTAAAAGCTACAAATTCTCCTTCAAAGCTACTTGAATTTGCCAAAAACTTCATAAAACTGTTTGAGTCAAAGGAAAATGAACTGGATGAGCAACAGAAACATGTTAATGCTGGAGTTGTGAAACTGAAGGAATCAGTTCTTCGTGTTAAACAACTGAATGCAGAACTTTCGAAAAAACAAGCCGAACTAGCTGTTAAGGACGAGGAAGCAAAGGAGATGTTGAACAGAATATTGACAGAGCAGAATGAAGCCGAAAGAAAACAAGAGGCCTCCATTCAAATCCAAGCGGCTCTAGAAAGACAGGATGTTATAGTTGAAGCTAAAAGAGAAGAAGTTATGAAAGACCTTGAACTTGCAGAACCAGCTATCCTAGAGGCACGTCGAGGCGTTAAGAACATCAAGAAGCAACATTTAACAGAGTTGAGATCTATGTCTGCTCCACCACTTACTGTGCGTATGACATTAGAATCTGTTTGCGTTTTGTTAGGCTATCCTGTTGATAGCTGGAGATCCGTTCAGCTGGTTATCAGAAAAGACGATTTCATTGCAAACATTGTCAATTTCGATTGTGAAACCCAATTGTCTCCCGAGTTGCGGGACTATATGATCGATACGTATTTATCCAGAGACGATTACAACTTTGATTCTGCTGACAGGGCAAGTAAAGCTTGCGGCCCCTTGCTACAGTGGGTAGAAGCCCAGGTTCGTTATTCTGAGGTTCTTGAGAAAGTTGGTCCATTACGTGAGAGCGTCACAATACTAGAGAATGAGGCGTCCCAGACCCAAGCCAGACTTATTGCTATTGATGAGATGATCAAAGACCTTGAGATCAGCATTGAAAGATACAAAGATGGTTACAGCGAAAAGATCAGGGAAACTGAAGGTGTTAGAATCGAGATGAAACAGGTCCAGAATAAAGTCGATCGTTCTGTAAAATTGATAGAAAGTTTAAGCTCAGAAAGAGGTAGGTGGTCTCAAAGTATCCAAAGTTTTGAAGAACAACACAACAATGTGACGGGTAATGTTTTATTATTGTCCGCATTTCTGACTTATTCTGGTTCTCTGGATCTTAAGGAAAGAAAATCTCACACAAAACTGTGGATGAACTATATTAAAAGTGCAGGCTTATTGTTCGATTCCCATTTAACGTTTTCTGGTTACTTGAATACTCCTACAAATATCTTGCAATGGGAAAGCAATGGTTTGACAAATGATGAATTGTACGTTGATAATGTTACTATTATTGAGCAGACATCTAGAGTTCCTTACATTATCGACCCTTTTGGTCAATTTTCCAAAGTATTGGCTTCCAAATTATCCCCAAAAGCATTAACTGTTACAAGTTTCTTGGATGATGGGTTCAGACGTACATTGGAGAATGCTCTTCGATTTGGCGGAATATTACTAATTGAAGATGCCGAATACTTTGATCCGATTATTGCATCTCTATTAAATGAAGATTTTCACAAGATTGGTGGAAGAACAATGGTCAGAATTGGTAATCAGGATATAGACTGCTCACAAGATCTAAAACTGTTTTTGCACACAAAGGATCAGACTGTGACTGTATCACAATTTCTTTCAACAAGAACGGTTGTAATCGACTTTTCAATTTCTGAGAGTAGTCTAGAAGTACAGACATTGAATATGGTTCTCCATTCTGAAAGACCTGATATTGAAGCTCAGAGACGGGAATTGATAAAGCTGGATGGAGAATACAAAGTCAAACTAAGAGACTTGGAAAACAATTTGCTAAAGTCATTAAGTGAAGCCAAAGGGGAACTTTTGGAAAATGTCAGTTTATTGACTACTCTAGAAACCTTGAAAATAGAATCATCAGAAGTTGAGAAGAAAATGGAGGAATCGTCAGGGGTTATAAATAAGATAAATGAAATTGCTATGGAATTTCAACCTTTTGCAAGAAATGTTTCATTACTGTTCTCGATAATTCAAAGCTTGGTTGAACTCCATCCATATTACCAGTTTTCCTTAAGGCTCTATATATTTTGGCTAAGTGATATCTTACAGAAAAACAAAACTGAGAATAGAAAAGACAAGATACTGTTCTTGTTGGAAAATTTTTATAAGGAGGTTTTCGCCAACGTTTCATTATCATTAAAGCTCAAAGATAGAAGGGTATTCGGATTAATCTTGGCTTCTCTCTTAATCAATGAGAGAGAGGGTTCCACATTTGTTGATTTTGGGTTTAAAGTATTGGAGACATCTTTGAGTCCAGAAACCAACAAATTATCATCAATCAAGGAAGCTTTCAGCTGCTTGTCTATCACACTAGATGAAGCTGATGTTGGACTACTTGCGGACTCTTTTTCTATTGAGACCTTCAGAAACATTGAATCGAATTTCAACGTTGACCTTTCATATTTTGAACAACCTGCTAGATTCTCATTATCTAAAGACTTAGCTGATAGCGACCAAGCATTCTATTGGTATACGAAGCTTGTATCTTCTGGTTCTGGTGCTCTGTCTTCCAAATATGATATTAGTCATATTATCAAAAATTATCCGAATACACCAATCATCCTATCTTCGAGCTCAACTTTTGACCCTTCATTCAAGGTTTATCAACAGGCTGAAGAGTTTGGTTCCAATTTGACAACAGTTTCGCTAGGGTCAAAAGAAGCAGAAGATATCGCTACGCGTGCGTACCTTAAGGCATCAAAATCAGGTGAATGGCTTTTGATTCAAAATATTCAAACAGCTCCAAGCTGGCTAGAATCTATCGAAAAGCTACTGAACAACACGAATATGCATGATGAGTTTAGATTATTTTTGACTTGCGAGATTGACTCAGATATCCCATCAACAATTCTGAGATCCTCAAATGTGATCACTTTTGAGAGCGAGCCAGGCATTAAAAAAGTATTGAGTGAGTACTCCAAAAATGTGATGAGATCTAAGACGGGTGTACCTCAACCTGTTGAAAAGATTCATGTCTACTTTTTGGCGTGCTGGTATCACGCATTTTTGCAAGAAAGATCAAGATTTATTCCGAACGGTTTAACAAAACCTTATGATTTCAATGATTCAGATTTTGAAACGGCCATTTTCTTTATCGATAAAATCTTTGATGTTTTCAGTAAAGATAGAACAAATATTCCGCCAGAAACAATTGATTGGGTTGCAGTTAGATTCTTGGTTAGTGAGATTGCTTATGGTGGTAAAGTAGATGAGGTTAAAGATTTAGAGTTCTTAATTGAGCTTGCTAAAAAGATATTCACTGTTGAATCCTTTGAGCATAATTTCAACTTGCTATTGACTGATACCACGGTTTTGAATCCTCCTGATGGTAGAGAGGTTGGAGACTACGAGAGCTGGATCCAGAAATTGCCTGAGCTAGAACCACCATCATGGATTGGTTTGGAGCAAGATGCCGAGGTGCTGTTGAAGAAAGAGGAGTATAGAAAGATTATAGATACATCGATGTCATTGTTTAAGAGAGCTATTTAGATTTTAATATGATTTAATTAGGAGATGCCTTGTTCTGTTTTATTTATCATTTGTATAAGAAAAAAAAAAAAAAAAAAAAGTCAGTTAATAAGTAAACAATCACGGCACAACCATACTGCTATCACCTGCACACCTTTTTGATGGGAAGATAAGTGTTATTAAACACCATATGCATTTCCAATCACACAAATATCACCGAAATGGAGGATCCATCCACTGAGAACCCTGTATTTGAGCTTTCAGACGAAATCTACTCCAAATCTAAGAATACAAAAGAGAGCTCGTTGAGGAACTTTCTCCCCATTGACCAAATTCTTTATCAAGAAAGCCATGCCACACTTATTCCTCCAGATCACAATAGGCTCACAGTTGACGGCGATGTGATTGGCTTAAATACTAGATTTGATAGACAAGCATCGTTGGGAAGGTTTACGCTAGAGAATTCCAGTCAGAAAGAGTCACCTTATTCCCATGAAATAAAGCACTTTGGTAGCCAATTGAACCATTGTTTGGAGCTAAGAGATAGATATCAGAATATTTCTTTCCAGAAAGCAGTCAATAACCCTATAAATGACCCCAACTGGACTACATATCCTAAACCGCAACCAAAGGGATGGCACTATGAGGATGAATATGGGTCATCAGAGTACTATTTTGATCATAAAGAATCCCCTCATTACTCTGGTGAAAAATTCAGCCTAGAAGAGTATAAGGCTACCGTATTCACTCAAGTTGCTGCTAAAGATAATAGAGCCCAACTTCTATGGTCTGTTTCAAATTTTGTTGTTGACGGATTTGAAGGCCATCCGAAGCTTCCCAGCTTCAAGATATTCTTCAATGATTTGAAGCATGTAATAAACACAAGCATTGATAGTACTGGCTCCTTACTTTCTGAAAGAAGGCTCTTATATCTCAAGGCAAAGTTTGACACGTATTCCCTCCTAAATGAACAGAGGGAAATATATCTTACGAAGCTCAACCCACATAGGGATTTTTACAACGTTAGAAAGGTTGATAACAACATTGATATGTCAATGGCAATGACTAAGAAGCATTTGCTAGCTGTTATCAAGAGTAAGCTCAAAACGGAACCTCATAGAGTCGTTTATATTGAGAATGGTATCCCAATGACCCTTCAAGATATCTTCAAGCCATACTTTGTGGAATCTGGAAGTTACCAAAGGCTAAATATTGATGATATATTTGAGCTTGGTATTATTGACAGAAGCTATACGGGAGATATTGTTGTACTGAATGAGTCTACGTCTTTTGAATCGATAATTCAGGAAACTTCATTGTTGAGGATTGATAAGACTTTTCTTAGAATTGATAATGATGTCAACGGTGAATATTTGAGTGAGATTCTGAAGCAAGTACTATCGGATCTGGAGAAGTCCAAGTACTGCTTTGGTGAGCTAGGAATGGCCTTTAACCTACTCTCAAACTATAGTAAAGCTGGTTTTGAGACTAGATGGACATCCTTAACTAATTGGGTCACCGACAATAAGTTGATTAGTTATAATGTCAAATGGGTCATCAGAATCCCAAGAAATTATTCTAGTTTGAGAAGAGCAGGTAAAATCAGGAATTTTAAAGAGTTTCTTGACTTGATATTCAGAGAACTGTTTGAGATTTCAATAGATCCACACTCAAATCCCAAATTTCATTTCTTTCTGACAAAGATATCATCATTTGATCTTCTTTCTGGTGGTTCAGTAGATGAAAATGAAAGTTTATTTGACTTCAAGCACTTAACTTCTGCCGAAAAATGGGATCTTGAATACAATCCACCATATTGTTATTATTTATACTATATTTACCTCAATTTGTCAAATCTGAACAGCTACAGGTCATCAAGAGGCCTGTGCACTTTCAACCTACGGCCACACGCAGCTTCTATCACTGATAAGTCAGGCGGTGGTATCATTACTGAAAGTCTTGCTGCGAATTTCTTACTTTCGAAGGACATTATAAATGGTGAAAGATTAACCAATTACCCAGTGTTACAGTATCTTTATTATTTGAAACAGATCGGGGTCACTATGAGTCCTCTATGTTGGAATAAAACACTTCAAACATTGAATGATGATGATAGGTCCCTTGATGTTGTTAAAAGTGCTTCATATGAAATGAACCCTGCTGTAAACTTTTTCAAGATTGGGTTGAAGGTCGCATTAAGCACAAATAAACCTCTATTTTCAAGCCTGACTAGAGAGCCACTCATCGAGGAATACTCCATCGCAGGATCCATGCATAAGTTGAGTGGTGTGGACCTTTGTGAGCTGAGCAGGAACTCTGTGCTGATTAGCGGATTCAACGGTGCACTGAAGAGACATTGGATCGGTATTGAGTACGTTGATGATAACATTATCGATCACGTTGATGTAGATGAGTTTGCTATTCAAAGAAATAACGTCCCGAGTATGCGGATCTACTATAGGAGAGACACTTTGCTCTTTGAACATGAATTTATAAAAAGTTTAGCCCAATAACCTAAATATATAGGAAAGATAATCACAACACGTGATGTTCCACGTGACGTACCGCTGGTTATGATGCCCCGCCCATTACCTCACTTTGGTTGCTGGATCCTTCGGACGACTAAAGATCTTTTGTAATGAAGGAAGAATCAAAAACAGGTCAATTCATCCATTTCTGCTGAGAAGTTCAAAGTACCAGCGAACTATAATCAAACTAATACACAACATGGTCGAAGTTTACTCCTACAAACAAAGTTCTGATGTCGCAGAGGCTGTTGCCAGATACATTTTAAAGGTCCAAGACGACGTCTTGAGTACAAAAGATACTTTTGATATTGCTGTTAGTGGTGGTTCATTAGGTAAAGTCTTGAGAAAAGGCTTAATTGAGAACTCTGTTTACCGTGACCATGCACAATGGTCTAAATGGAGAATCTTTTTCAGTGATGAAAGATTGGTTGCTCTAGATCATGGGGACTCAAACTATGGTTTGTTGAATGAGCTTGTTTTGAAAGAGTTAGCACATGAAGGTATTCCAGGTCCAACTGTCTACACCATCAATGAAGCCTTATTACACGAAAGCGATACTTACAACGATGCTAAAATTGCCGAAGAATATGCTACCTTCCTTCCACAAAGCTTAGATTTGATTCTATTGGGGGCTGGTCCAGATGGACATACAGCCTCTTTGTTTCCAGGGCATGAGCTACTAAAAGAGGAATCATTAAAAGTTGCTACAATTAGTGATAGTCCAAAACCTCCACCAAGAAGAATCACTATTACATTCCCAGTTCTTAGAGCTGCTAAAAACATATCATTCGTTGCTGAAGGTGCTGGTAAAGCCCCTGTTTTCAAGCAGATATTTGGACAAGAAAAATCTGGTTTACCGTGCGAACTAGTCAATGAATTGAATGTTCCAGTCAACTGGTTTGTTGATGATGCTGCGATTGAAGGAGTTGAAATTATCTCATCTATTTTATAATGATTCTTTTGATAACGAGAGTTGAGCGATTAAATACACATAACTTTCAATGTATATCTGCTGTAGCTAGGATCTCCCATTCATTTACTGGACCTTCACAGTTCACCATCTTTAGCTTACCACCTTTCCAATTGACATTATAGTTTATCAGTTCACCTGGCTGATTTATGGCAATTGATTGAATATCCAGATAATCCTCGACTCTTGTTGTAATTGTTCTTGTTAAGGCAGTATCGAAGTGGTTCATATTAGTGTAAACTAGTGAGACGTGTGGGTCGAACGAGTATTTAGCCCACTCTTGGGCAGCATACTTGGCTTCAACTTCATTCTTCAACTTTGGTAACTCAACATATAGCTCTCTGATAATGGTAGAGAAACTTGTCAAGTTCTTATTCTTCTCAATGCCAATGTATATCTTCTTAAAATATGAATTTCTAGAATTTATGTTCAATGAGCTGAAATGTATATCCAATTCAAAGTTGGAGCCTAAAGCTGCAAGTGCACTCTCCATCACTGTCCTCACATCCGTTTGTGAGTTCACTGCCAGCTGGGAGGTAATGGTGATATGAGGTTCAAACCTGATGGAATCCGTGAAGAGAGGATCTAATCCTGTCGCCAATGACTTTAGGGTGTCATATATTTGGGAGTTTGGTTTGGGGGTCAGCCATAAAGCAACGCCTTCGTGAGATGTCAGTACTGTGCTATTGTCATGTGTTGTTTTATCGAACGGACATACCCATTGTTTAAGAGCACCAGTCGTTGTAACTCAAGAGAGGTTGTAAGCACTTTATCCAAGTTGGCATCAGTGGATATTTAAGCATTTTGTAAGCTTTTTACCCGTGAATTAGTTAGTGGGAGCCGGCATCAACACCTTCTCGTTCCATGAATTTGCGTAATTGACTCCAAAAAGTGAGCCCTGAGAACCTAACTCGCCAGACGAACATATCCACCTGCTCAAAGAGCTTTCATGTCCCGAAATCCACCTTAAATATCCTTAATACGCAATACCATCAATGCTTATCTCATGCTAGCATTACATAATATGATGTATTCCCGCGAACTCGTTTGTCTAATTTCATATGCCGCGAATTCTACAGCAAATGACAGAAAGCGCAATTGTAAACCAACCTCATCATCCTTGTCCAACTGTTCTCGAGAGTCTCCAGTTTGGCCCGTAGTGCTGTCTTGCTCAAGGATACTATTGGGAATCACACAGAGATATGTCGTTGCTGGAAAGCTGGACCAAAGATGTCCACCCGCTCGAAGAATTCTTCCAGAAGCTCCAGGATGCACAAGAAGTGCCTGAAACCATTCCTGTAAGCGAGCCTGTCGGTGGACTGGATATAAGGTGTGGTCCTGTCTTAAGATACACCGGATGTTTAGAAGATGGAAGCAACAATTATAGAGGTTCCATTCTTCTTGTTCTGAAAGATGAGAACACAAGTACCCAACCTGTGATCACTTTCTCACAGGGTCCATTGGCCCCAAAATCGGAAAGTGAAATTAGTAGCGGTGAATTTCCAGGGAAGGCCTTTGACCATCAGGCTGGTCATTCGTTCTGGAGATTTGACATCCAATTGGAACTTCAGCCATCTGAACAAAAGGTGAGATACTCCATCAATGATTCTGTTAGTTACGAGTTCTTTCTTCCAAGGGTTGACCAATCCATGAACATTGTATCATACTCATGCAATGGGTACTCACTATCCACAGTGACTGATGCTTTCAAAGGGTCATTATGGTATGATGTTTTGAGAAACCACTACACTAAGAATCGTTATCATGTAATGCTCGGTGGTGGTGATCAAATCTATTGCGATGCAGTCAAGAATTCGTCTAAAGTTTTCCATGACTGGTTAACAGAGAAGAACCCTATCAAAAAGCATGGCCAAAAAATGACTCCTGAAATTGAAGCTTCGTTCAATGAGTTTTATTTGAATCAATACCTAAGTTGGTTTGGAAAAGGGTTCTGGGTCGGTACTGCAAGTTCCACTTTGCAAAGTCTCTATCCAATCGCCTTGGCTTGCATCCCAAGTATAAATGTCTTCGATGACCATGATATCATTGATGGTTTTGGTTCTTATCATGATTCAACCATGGGGATTGACATCTTTAAAGGCATCGGTACTGTCGCATATAAGTATTATATGTTATTCCAACATCAATTGTCTGTTAAAAATGACGAAGAATATCTAAGCGATCCAAGTTGGATCTTATCAAACAGACCTGGCCCATTTATCGAGGAGAAATCACATTCTATTTTTGCTAAGCTAGGTGCTGGTATTGGGTTCTTAGGTCTTGATTGTAGAACAGAAAGAAAATTAAAGCAAGTTGTCTCTAACGACACCTATAGTGTCATTTTCAAAAGACTAAATGCTGAAGTGAAAAAAGATCCATCAATAAAACATCTTTTGGTTCTATTGGGTGTTCCAATCGCTTATCCAAGACTAGTTTGGTTGGAATGGTTACTAAGCTCTCCTTTCCTTGCTCCAGCAAGAACATTAGCACAAAAAGGTATTATGGCCAAAGGTCTTGTCAACGAATTTGATGGTTCAGTTGAAGTTTTAGATGACTTGAATGACCATTGGTGTTCCAAACATCATAAAAAGGAACGTAATGCTCTTATTGCTAGACTTCAAGATTTCGGTGCCAGTAATGCCGTTAGAATTACAATCTTATCCGGTGATGTTCATTTGGCAGCTGTGGGTAGATTTAAAACCAAACTTCACCATCACTTTTTTAATCCAAAGAAGTATGAGAGTAGTAATGAAAAAGTTAAGTCTAACCCTGAAGCTGATCCAAGACTGATGCTAAATATTATCTCATCTGCCATCGTTAATGCACCACCGCCTGATGCTATGGCAGGCCTATTGAACAAAAGATCTGGTATTCATCATTTTGATCGTGGAACAGATGAGGATATGGTTCCGATTTTCACAAAGGATGTTGATGGAACTCCTCGTTCCAATAAGGAGTTTCTCAACAAGAGAAATTGGGCTGACATCATTCCACTAAAGAATGCCAATGCAGTAGAAGGGGGATTATCTTATGAGATTGGTACTTCAAGATTGCCTGGTCCTATTTCGGGTCCTCCAGGAAACCTAGAAATTAGAGACGAGAGGGAATTGGAGTACAAAATCACTCAGAACTCATTAATAGCCACTATCCACGTTGAGAAAGAACCTGGTAACCTACAGAGTGAAACGGCCGATTATGAAGTCATTGTTCCTGAACTAGTCCAGTCATTTCATTTGGAAAACATTGGTGTTAAGGACTAGGTGATGTATTAACCTTGTTGTAACCAATTTGCCTTTGCAGCATTCAGGCGCTGCCAAAGAGCAGTATTTTTCTAATATTTAATGCTATAATTTGCACTTATGCATTCCATGACCCATCAGACTTGGTGATTTCATAATTCATCTTATAAGACAGCTTAATTTATTTATTTAAATACACATTTTACTAAATTAGCTATCACTTCCTTTCGCTTCTTTGTGTATTACGTAAATAAAATCAAAGAAAACTGCCCAATATGGCAATTACCCGATTTGGTCTAGTGATAAAAAAAATTGAAAATTTGCTCCTAAAAAAATTTGAAGCTCATCTCGCAGAAACCGTTACCAAAAGGAAAGAGAACTGATTCAGGAAGCAAAATGGCCAAAGATTCGAAAGTCAGAAGCAAAGACTCCAAGAAACCTTCGAAGTCCAAGAAAGTGGACTCGAAGAAGAGAAGACGTGAAGAACAGGAGGACGAAGTTGAAGAAGACAACACTGATCAGTTGGTAGATGAAGTAGATGAAAACTACAATGAAATCGCTGCGTTGTTAGGTGCTAAGGAAGAGATAAAAGAAAAGAAGTCCAAGAAACAAGAACCTGTTGAAGACCTTGAAGAAGACAGCAATGAGGAGGACGAGGAGGAAGATGAAGATGAACAGGAAGATGAACTATCTCAGCATATTTCTACATCAAACGAATATGATGATTCTGTTCCAGTCTCTGATAAGTTTGATGATCACAACCTCTCAGCTCCAACTTTGAAAGCTATCAAAGGAATGGGCTTTGACAAAATGACACCGGTCCAAGCCAGAACCATTCCACCTCTATTAGCAGGTCGTGATGTTTTGGGTGCTGCCAAAACAGGTTCAGGTAAAACTTTAGCCTTCTTACTACCAGCAATCGAACTCTTATACTCATTGAAATTCAAACCAAGAAATGGTACCGGTGTCATTGTTGTTTCACCAACTAGAGAATTAGCATTACAAATTTTTGGTGTTGCCCGTGAATTAATGGAACATCACTCTCAAACTTTGGGTATAGTGATTGGTGGTGCAAACCGTCGTGCTGAGGCCGAGAAACTAGTCAAAGGTGTTAACTTACTTATCGCTACTCCAGGTAGATTATTAGATCATTTACAAAACACTCAAGGTTTTGTTTTCAAGAATTTGAAAGCTTTAGTTATCGATGAAGCTGACCGTATTTTAGAGATTGGGTTTGAAGAAGAGATGAAACAGATTATCAAAATTTTACCAAGAGAGAACAGACAAAGTATGTTGTTTTCAGCTACCCAAACCACCAAGGTTGAAGATTTAGCAAGAATCTCTTTAAGACCAGGTCCTTTATTTATTAACGTGGAAAGTAATGAAGAAAGTTCAACCGTTGATAGATTAGAACAAGGTTATGTTGTTTGTGACAGTGATAAAAGATTTTTATTACTATTTTCTTTCCTAAAGAAAAATATTAAGAAGAAGATCATTGTCTTCACATCCTCCTGTAATTCAGTCAAATATTACAGTGAATTATTGAATTACATTGATTTACCAGTTTTAGATCTTCATGGAAAGCAAAAACAACAGAAACGTACCAACACATTTTTTGAGTTCTGTAATGCTAAACAAGGTATTTTAATCTGTACTGATGTTGCTGCTAGAGGTTTAGATATTCCATCAGTGGATTGGATCATTCAATTTGATCCACCTGATGATCCAAGAGATTATATTCATAGAGTCGGCAGAACTGCAAGAGGTACAAGTGCTCAAGGTAAATCTTTAATGTTTTTAACTCCAACTGAACTAGGGTTCTTAAGATACTTGAAAGCTGCTAAGGTCCCATTAAATGAATATGAATTCCCAACAAACAAAATCGCCAATGTCCAAACTCAACTAGAGAAACTTATCAGTTCGAATTATTGGTTACATCAAAGTGCTAAAGATGGTTATAGATCTTATCTTCAAGCTTACGCTTCACATCATTTGAAGACAGTGTATCAGATTGACAAACTAGATTTGGTTAAAGTTGCCAAAAGTTTTGGTTTCCAAGTTCCACCAAAAGTCAATATAACAATTGGTGCCAGTGGTAAGACTCCAAAACAAACCAATCAAAGAAAGAAGATAAAGAACTGATTATATAGAAAAGTAATAATTTAATGTATACTAAATAACACAAAATCTTTACCTGCATTTACACCGAATACTCTGTAATACCTTCAAGCCTTGATACAATATGAGGACGAAACTTATGCAGGTTGTTTCATTAATGCGGTCAATACAGATATAAGATTGGTAATAATGTCAATTATAAAACATGAGTTTGTTGAAAAAGTATCATGACAAGAAAGGATCGAATTAAAAGAATAATTTAGACGAATAAAAAAATTTAAAAAAATGCTAGGACTAACACATGACTTTCGTTAAAATGGGTCTTTATCTTTCAAAAGATCCCCTGCTCAATTCATTAATTGTTGAAATTTAAGAATTTGATTTGTAGAAGAAATGATGGGTTTCATCTTATCTCTTACCTAATAAACCCAAGAACTCTTCTCTAGTCTTTTGGGCTTCTCTAAAACAGCCCAACATACAACTGGTCACAGTTGAAGATCCTGTCTTTTGGATACCACGACTAACCATACACATATGTGTAGCTTCAATGACCACGGCAACACCTTGTGGTTTTAGGATCTCAGTTAAGGCCATTGCTATCTGTTTTGTTAATCTTTCTTGTACTTGTAGTCTTCTAGCATACATTTCAGCTAATCTCGCTAATTTTGACAGACCCAAAACTCTTTTGTTTGGAATATAACCGATATGAACTTTACCGAAAAAAGGGACTAAATGATGTTCACATAATGAATAAATCTCAATATCTCTAACAATCACCATCTCATCATGATCTTCTTCAAAAACAGCACGTTTTATAACATCTCTAATATTGTCTTCGTAACCTTTAGTAAAATACAACATGGCTCTAGCATATCTTTCTGGAGTCTCCAACAAGCCTTCTCTCTCTGGATCCTCACCTAGTTCTTCAAGAAGCACTCTAACAGCATCACTTATTCTTTTTTCCCTTGCTTCGGCCTCTTCTGGTGTTGACTCGATTCTCTTTCTGGCCCCAATGCTTGGCCATGATAGACCATCGTTATCAACCGGTAATCTCAACGTGTATGGAGAAGCTGGTCTAGTGGCCAATGGCGAATTTAGCAAATTTTTAGAACCATGATGGGGTTTAGCGTCATGGTTGTGATGATGGGTTATAGAGTTGTGTGCTACTTCAGCATAACCGGATCCATTTGGATGGGAAGAAGATGATGATGGCTTTACCGTGCTGGTCGCCGAAAGGTCCAGTTGTGAGATACCTTTTGATAGTTTATCAGTCATTATTCAGGTTGAAGCTTGAAAGTTGACTCTGCGTTTGGAATTTCGAATTATTAAATTTTGAATTTATTAGAAAAGAACTTGTGTGCTCAGAAGTGTGTGTAAAAGAAGGTCAACCACTAAATTACCAAGGGAATGGCCTGGTCGAAAATAGCACAGCGGAAACCCGTTTATATCGCTCCTTCCAACAAGAACAAGAACCAAAAAGCCAGCTGCCAGAAGCTAAACGAGTATATCAAATGCTTTCAGTTTAATGCTTATTTCCACTGAAAAAAAAAAATTCTTCTTGGACTTTCGCGGGTTCTGTACATTTAAATGAAATATTTCATTAACTGACTAACTGTTTGACATGTGAATTGTCATTAACTAGCAAAAAGGTCGTTGGCTGTTAGCTATTTGGGCAGCTTCGTTTGGCTGGTGATCTGCCTATTTCTTTCTCCTGTGAAATCAGCTCTTCTTTTAGACAACTATGCGTATATTTATTTTATCCCAATAGATTTCAATCAAATCTCATCAGTCCAGTCTCATCAGATCCCACTTTTAGTGAAATAGTCGTATCTTAAATTAAGATAATTTAAGATTCTTAGATTAGTTTGAACCGTTTATTTAGATCAATACTTAGATGCTCATATCTGAAATTATGAACCCTACTCAAAGGCTCTTCTGTCACTCTGTTTCCGGCATTTTTTTTCTCAACAGAAAAGTCATACACTATATTAATTTAGTATAAAACGTTGTAGAAAATCTTCAAATATCTCTATAAAGATAGGTTCATATCATATTCGGTGGCCCACATTCTAACCTGCTTGTTTCTTGGTGTGTTCGCCAAAATGGCAAAAAAGAATGCGATTTCTGTGGATCGAACACAGGACCTTCAGATCTTCAGTCTGACGCTCTCCCAACTGAGCTAAAACCGCTCAATTGAAATTTATAAAAGTACGAGCCCGTGTAGTGAGGGTTGTACCTTTGTAGGCTAATCTAGTTAAGCCTTAGTGAGATATAGAATCTAGTTCTGGGACTCAATCTGGTTGAGTCTAGCTGTGAGTGTGAAATGGACAACGTTCTTGTACGTTGTGGGTAACTTATGATCTGGTCTATAAGTGAGATAGTTGAACGGCGAGGACGATGATGTTCTAGTACGTATCGTGTAGGTTCTAGCCTAAAAGTTATCTGGTCTTTCTATATAAAGTGTAAACTAATATAAATGGTGGGAAACGTCCATTTATAAGGGAATTCCAGTCGGGAGTCCACCTTCTCAGGATTCTAACGTATCTTATTGGTCAACGTCCATTTGTAAGGGAATTCCAGTTGGGAGTCCACCTTCTCAGGATTCCAATGTATCTTATTGGTCAAACGTACAATTCGGCGTCTAGCTCTGCATGGTTTGGAGCCCTAGATATGGTTTGGAACCCATCGACTCGGAAAGGGACTCTGTCTCTTTACAAAATTTGTAAAGAGACAGAGTCTCTTTCAGAGTCGATGGGTTCCAAACCAAACCATACCTAGGGCTCCAAACCATGCAGAGAAATCCTGAGAAGTTGGACCCCCAACTGGAATTCCCTTATAAGTGGACGTTTCCCACCATTTATATTAGTGTTCACTTTATATAGAAAAGACAAGATAACCTTTAGGCCAGAACCTACACGATACGTATCAGAACATCATCGTCCTCGCCGATCAACTATCTCACTTATAGACCATATCAGAGTGCTGTCTAACTGAATCGTCCAGATCGATTCACAACTTAAGACATCATCATTAATTATCACAAGCTGGTAACCAGACTTATCATTATACTTGACATCAAGCTAAGCTTTCCTGCTCACCATAATTAGCTGGCAGCCAGACTCAGCATTATAACTAACATTAAGCTAAGTCTTCCTCCATGATGCCTTCCCAACAGATGCTAAATCTACCATTAGTGGATTATAGTGTTAGGGAATACCAAGCAAATTTAGAAAATTTCAACAGATTTGCTAAATTGATGACAACTACGATTAATTCAAGGCCAAATGCATGGTATGCTATTACTGAGGCAGACGCACAACAGTATTTTCAAGCCTGTTTAAGAATTTATATGATTCTGAATCAAGCAGACCTATTATTAATGTATGGAATCGTCGACCAGTATGCAGAATTATTGAAGCTTTACGCTCGTGAGATGCCTGTGCCAAAGTATCTTTTTGATGTTATACGTGAAATTGCACGCCCAATGCAGAAAGGATTGGATATTTATATCCCAAGCGTTGAACCGATTCCATTCGACCACACCGCTAATTCGCATGATATTCCTACGTTATTAAACTTTAACAGGAACGTACCATCAAGAATCCATTTTGCTGCTCGCGAGCTAAATCTCGAAGTTGCTTATATTGAAACCGAAGCACTAAAGATAGAACCTATTTCAGGTTACTATGATGGAAATATACTATCTGTTGGTCCTATACCACAATACAGATACCTTGCTATGTGTCATACAAGACACGCTCGCATTGAAGAGTTCCAGTATGTTGCTCCCACCAACGCAGAAGGTGAGAACGCTTCTCTACGGAACATTATATGTTCTCTCTCTTTTCTGAGAAATTTCATTTCCGGTCCAGACAGTTTAGGTCGTTACACAATAGGTTCAGATACTGTTTTTGCACAAACTGTTACCTCAGTTGCAATACCTGCTTTATTAACTGAAGATTATAGGTTTCCGACGGATGATACTCATTCAAGGACACCCCGCGGTACGCCAATTCCTCATCCAATTGGAGACAGACCCTTAGTCAAGAAAGGAAAGCGCAAAGAACTAAAGAGGAAAGCATCAAAAGCATCAAAACGCATAACGGCTATTTCACAACCATCAGAAGTTGAGGAAGACCCAGTACCAGAACGAAATACCCTGGAAGAAGCACACGATAATCCACAAAAAACACAACAACCACGGGCTGACCTTCCTTATAAGCCAGCTCACTCAGAACAGTACCATCAGAACCAACTTACACGCCATCACTCGACCTCGACCCCCGAGCTCATAGGTTCTTCTCACTCGTCAACCTCGTATCACACATCTACTGATCACCCAGGAGCTAAAGATACTTATAATTACGCTCTATCGCGCCAAGCTGAATCAGCTCCTAAGAAGGTCTCAACTACCAGAACGCTCATTTAGTGTACACTTTATATAAAAAAGACCAGATAACTTTTAGGCAAGAACCTGCACGATACGTACTAGAACATCATCGTCCTCGCAGATCAACTATCTCACTTATAGACCAGATCATAAGTTAACCACAACGTACAAGGACGTTGCCCATTACATACACATAGCTTGATAGCTCTACTCTCAGATAGAGATGGGACGGATCCCTAAAAATCCAGGACCGTGACCCTAGGGTCTTGGACCGCGGGACCTTGGTAAAAGACCCGCAGTCCCGCGTGTCTTTTTAGTCATGTGATAGATCACGTGAAATATACAATTTCTTTTTCTACTGTTAGGTAAGAGAAGTATTAGAAGAAAATAAAAATAAAGATAAATAAACTAATTAGGAAACACTCCCAATTAGGTAATTTAGATAAATAGACTAATTGGGAAATACTCCCAATTGGGTAATCTCTGCGGGTCCACGGTTCCCTTTCCAAAAAGTACCCGCGAACCCGCATAAACCCTCACCCGCGGGACGGGTCGCGGAATTTTAGGGAACCGTCCCATCTCTACTCTCAGACGACGTAAAAGAACGTTCTGCAGTTCTCAAGGCTCACCTTGTTCGGTGCCCAAGGTTTAGAAAATGCTTATTGATAAACTACTGACAAAGGTAAAGGAATTGAACAAGTTTGAATTCTCAATTGTTCAACAGTTCGATAGAGATTTCTTTATATTGGAGGAAGTGCCAATATTGAACTTGTTACAATTGTTGTTGATCAATATTAAGACTAGAAACAAGGAGTTCTTCCAAAAACTCACGAACCGTTACTCACTCGCATCAAATACAAGACAATGAGCTAACAGACGCATTCAAGGTTATTGGGCAAATATATTTTGGAATTGCTGAGCAGAAACAAGGAAACATATTACAGAACCTAATGGGTAGTTCATTGGGTTGAAATAAAGAAATAAACAAACATAACAATTTGTAGCAATTCGTTTGCAACAGTACTTTCACCTCTTGAGACTAGATCTTTCAACAGCCAGCACTAGCTCTGGTCTATTGATGCTGCGCAGATGCTGGATAGCATCGTTGTAGCTGAACCATTTTCTGCTTCTTGTAGCTGACTCGGGATAGGTATCCAGCAATTCCTCCAGTATCATCTCGAAGAAATGGAACTCGCTACGTGGTGGGTGTTTGAGCACCACATCATTGGTCATCACGCCCCATTCGGTCTGGGGTCTTTGGTCATCAATAACCCCCAGCTCGCGTACAATAGTTCCTTTGGCGCCTGCCTCTTCCCAGGTCTCTCTGGTCGCAGTCGCTTTGAAGTCTGGTTCGTCCTTCTCAACACCACCTTTAGGCAAAACGAATTTCTTCCCGTACGACGACCCAACCATGAGCACTTTGTCTTTTTCCTTATTTAACACAACGCACCCAGCGACTAAACGAGCACCGTTTGGTGCAAATAACTGGTTCTCTCTTCCTTGACGGGCGTTTGGTGCATAAACTGTCCCACTCATTTCTGCTGTTCTCTATCTTTCGAGTTCCTTTTACTGGAGCTATCTAACTTAACTAGTTTACTTAGTTTACAAGGAAAAAAATGGGGCTTATATAATCAATGAAAACAATCATGGGCTTATGGTTCAGGGTCTTTCTCTTGCATGATTTTATTCATTATAGGAAAGTGAGTCTAACAAATATAACATTCCCCATTGGACAAGCTCGTGTCCATATACTAGTGGCAAAATTGTTTTGAAGAAAGAAGATTGTATAATGTTAATGTTGTTAGTTCTGTGATTGGTCATCCTTCTACAAGAGCTCAATTTCGTGAATGAAAAGATTTCATTAGATCCAACAATAGCACTGTGTTTAAAATGTCTAGCCGGATCTGATATTCATGATAAGATTCTACCAACACCTTTGCAGACTTCACTAGAAGAATTGATGTTTGTTGTTAGTAAAAGTTTAAAGACAAAATTCGAAAGTATGATTTAGGATTTACATACCATGTTACATCTTCATCTCTCCAAAAGGAATATGTTGAGCCTTTACCGCGACATTTCCCACATAGAACACCGCCCAATGAGGGGTCTCCTGGTGGTACTACCTTTCGTATTGGCTGAATTGGAGGATAGTAGATCGATGGCGTTGGCTGGGGCGGATAAAATGGAGTAGGGACAGGTGCAGCATTAGCTGAAGAAGGATAAGGTTGCTCGTAGGGTGTTGGTGTATAAGGAGGAGGATCACTAGGAGCACTAGGAGCATAAGTTTGAGGCTTTTTCTCTGGGGATTGAAAAGGTTGTGGTTGTGGTTGTGGTTGTGGTTGCGGAACAGGGTTAACGAATACTGGATAAGGCTGGAAATAAGGCTGTGGTTCATTGTAGGTATCGGATATGGTAAAGTCATCGTTTATCTTCATCGTGGTAAAAGGGATTCGAAAACCCTCTTTATGCACTGGTGGACCATTTACGACCTGCACATTTGACTGACGAGCGAATTTGGACCAACAATCCTTACATGACTTGTTGTTCTTTGCCTTATATCCTGTGTTGTAGCATTTCTTACAGAAGTAACCTGAGGGATAAGTCCAAGGCAGCTGATTATTACTAGACATACCAATCGGGATTATATGAAGGGAGGGGGGATCTTATATGTTGGATATTATGAACTTGACTAGTGACTGTATTCTTTTGGGTTTTCCTCCACAATCGATCCACTTTCTCTGTCACTTTTATCATCACCAACCAACCCGTACAGTCACAGTCACTCCGAGTCCCGAATGCGGCCATCTGTGGCTGGTGTGTCTTCGTGGCGCATGTTCCCTGGCCTCGCGAATGCTTTCTTTATTTTGTTTTGATTTCGCTGACAATGCAAAACAACACGCTAAAATTTGTCAATTTGTCCACTTCACCGACAGAAAACAGACTTCTTCCGGCAGGTTTATTGGAAATGGTCTGGCTAACTGAGTCACAAAGTATGTGTGTGACTTAAGAGGGTAATATCTCCTCAAGCTGAATCGGAAAGAGTGTACTAACAGCTTGTTTGCTTTTAGAATTTGGTGTGGGTTTCACCGCAGCTGGTAAGTGTTCACAAGACCCTTAAAACTAGGTTATCTGTCATACTAATGCTCATGCTTCAGGTTTCGTATTCTTTCTGCTTGGCATAATAACCTTTTTTGACTCTGCTTTATTAGCTCTGGGTAACGTATGCTTTCATGATCAAC
Organism: Wickerhamomyces quercuum; assembly: GCA_030556525.1. Classification (NCBI taxonomy): domain Eukaryota; kingdom Fungi; phylum Ascomycota; class Saccharomycetes; order Phaffomycetales; family Wickerhamomycetaceae; genus Wickerhamomyces; species Wickerhamomyces quercuum. The sequence goes on from JAKTUE010000003.1 coordinate 427,545, forward strand.
ATATTCTATACGTGTACTAGGACACTAACACTTCTTCCTATCCAGCTTCTCTTTATAATTGGACTAGTTCTTATTATCGGTACACAGAAGACAGTCACCTTCTTTACAAGACCGGGGAAGATCCGCGGTACGATTGCGTTCCTTTTAGGTATAATCTTGATCTTAATCAAATGGCCCTTTGTCGGATTTATCATTGAAGCATTTGGAATTCTGCAACTATTTGGGTATGTGACATGATCTCTACAATTTTTTTTTCTCCACTATTTATCAAATTCACCCTACTAACAGTTTCTTCAGTGACTTTTTTGTTGTGATTGTCTCCTTCTTGAGAAGCGTCCCACTTATTGGACCTCTTCTTTCTCATCCTGCAGTCGCTCCAGTAAGTACTTTCCCTTCGCCGCAGTGGAACAGAATGAACGCTGACTAACAACTTTCTTTCAAGGTCATTGATAGATTATCCGGAGCTAGATCGTCTCCAGTTTGAATCGGACATTATAAAATATAGAACTTTGGTCACAATATCACAAACCCACTTCAGAATGCCTACAGGCTTAAATAAAGCACAGGCTCGTCCATTTAATTTATCTGTTCAAATAAAATAGTTCCCGGAATTCTGACACTCTCAAGGACAAATGAATATATTCATATGAGCTTTTACTGGGTTACTTCCTGTTCTTGAGCACCATCTTATGCTTTCCCATTGTAGTCCCTATAAGTCGCGTTTCCACAACAACCAACTCATCACCAAGAAAATTTTCCACCTAACTAAAAAAAAAAAAAAAAAAAAAAAAAACGTACTCCATCTTTTA